>CM021102.1:554039516-554121962 GCA_007115665.2 Sequoiadendron giganteum
CCCCTTTTGAGTCCATTCAAACACCTCAATTCGTGTGAAACCCTAAAAAGCAAAAAAAAAATCATAGGAGCGTTTTTGCAATTTTCCTTCCTCACTGGAATTGTAAACCAGTTTTGTGGGTTTACCCTGGAGGTAATTCAATCTAACATACATTTTTATAACAACCATCACTTAATCATAAGAGTGGTGTGTAAAGGGTCAACATTTAGTTGAATATTTATTAAAGATTCCCCTAGACACACATATAGTTTCTTCATCTTGTTTACCCTTTTCTACATCATTTATGGAAATAGATTGACTAGGAACATCAATAGATATGATATAAGAGACAAACCTATCCATATTCTTAGTAATCCTAACAGTTTCACCTACTAGCACAAAACTCCCAATTTGACTAAATACTTGTGCCATATCAATATGTTGGTATATTGGAAAAGGTGTGTTATGTGAAATAGTCACATCATTTGCATCAGGAAGAAAAGGTATGAGTAACTCATAGGAATTAATTTCCTTATCCCTTGAATCCTTACTCTCCCCATCTCCCATAAATCCTTTGAATGACCCTACCTAATCTCACCTAGGTTTTCTACCTTGGCTTTTTCTTTAGGTGTAAGAATAACATTTGATGATAAATTGTAAGCTTGATCTCTAGGTAGGTACATTTTCCTTGCTAGTTTTTATGTAGGGTTCTTCCTCTTTTCAATGACCTTCTTTGTGAGGATGTCTTCCCTATGTTTAACATCTAACTTATGTTTCTCCTTGTCAACCTTTATATTAAATTTGTTACTCTTAATAACATGTTGTCCATAGGTTAGTACACATATAGTTCATTAATAATATTCATCTTGTGCTCACATAACTGATGCATCAGTGAAAATTTCATATCCTCTTCATAAAGCTTTATTCTTTCATATGTTTATCTCATAAGTTACCTCAAATATACAAAATCATTAGAAATTAACTCATACTAACTCACATCAATACCCCCCTCATATTGGACTATTTAATCATCTATGCCATTTGTATTGACAATGTTCATCATCCACTGGCTCATCTTCAAATGCATCCAGCTAATCAATCTCATCTTCATAGTACTCAACACCACCTTCCCCATTTGGAAACTCATCCTCCCTTCCCATAGATAGAGAAATTGCACAATTTAATGGATCGTGAGAAAGAAAACAAGACTTACACCATGATACCACCTCTTGGAAGTTCACATGATCTCTTCCCAATGGGTCTAGAGTTTCCATTTTTTATCTTAAGCTTTCCTATCTAAGGAATATTTTATATCACTTTGTTGTGCTCTCTTGGACTAATCAATATTGTAAGGCTATTGTGAAGCCTTTGTCCTTCATTGAAATGAATGGTTTCATTTTGAGGTGGCATCCATTAATCATTCCTTGTCACCTTATAGGATAGGTATTTCATGGAACAAATCATTGTATCCAAATTATCCTCAACTATAAGTGGCTTTCTTGAGGTAGCGCTATCTAGTTGTGATATTTTACATCAAATTTATTAATGTTTTTACTTGAAGTCCTCATATTGCTCTCAAATTTTATATTTAAAGCATAGGTTTCTCTAAGTGTTTGTGGACTCTTGTCTCACAAACAATATCCTATCTTTGAATCAAATGTTTCACAATAAAGAACAATACAAATCAGTTCATTAGTTTTAAGGTGTGGCAATACCTTTCTCATTGTAGTGATAAATCTACTATTATAATCCATCACTATCTCATCAATGCCATTCTTAATAGTGGTAAGTTCATGCATGAAAAACTTGGGATCAATCCTATCCCCATGTTGTAGCCAAAAAAATTACCATGAACTCCTCCCAAGAATCGATACTACTATCTAGGATACTTTTGTACTATTATTTGACACTTTCTTCAAAGGAATGTAAAAAAAATTCATCATCACATCATCATATCTATCTCATACTTGTATGTGATATTGATGAAATACCTTAAATATTCTTCCTTGGTTATTGCAATATTACCCTAAAACCTAGCAATCTTTCCTCTTATTTCATTGGGAATTGGATTAGGGAAAATATGGATACTAAAAAAATCCAAATGTCTATATATTTCTACTCCCAAAGCTTGCGTAAAAGGAACAAACCTTTGAGCATGTATTTTAGACTTGATATCTATGATTTGGCACATTGCCAAACTGTTGATTTGGTTATTGCTACTTAAAATATTATTGATGTTGATTATAATGTTGTTCATTTCTAATTTTTTTATTGATTTAGTTGTTACTATTTATAATTATGAACATGTGCTATTTGGTTTCGATTCATATTTTATTATTGTTGATGTTAATTACATACCTAATTTTTTTTTTGGGTTGTTTGAGCTAGATCTTTTTGATTTTGTTGCTTAGTTCTATCATTTTCAAATTTATGTTCCTTATTCCTCTACCTTGTCAAGTTCATTAAAGCTAACTCTTCATTAAGGATTATTTCTCTCTTCTTAGTTTTAATTATTTGTTGATCTTCATCAAGATTTGTGTATCATGCATATACTCTTGTGATCTAATAGATGAGATATGGTGTTGATTAGGATTATGTGTTTCTGTACATCTTGGTTTGACATGCCATAAATCTTTATATTTTCACCCCTAGACATATCTCCACTTCCTCTCCTATGATTGTATTATTTCCTTACACAACATAGTTATTTATGTTAATTATGTTTTTTATTGTATGAGGGTTATCAGTAGAATCCTCTGAAGTATACTAACATTGATGCTTAAATCTCAAAAGGATTACTTTTACCAAATATACTTACTTGGTCTTGGTCATTTGGTTTGGATGACTAGCCATTATTTCTCTCTTTCCAACTTTTATGTTAATTCCTTATACAAAATGAAGGTTCCTAATATTCTAACTAATACCCACACTATTTTCATTTATCCGTGGAAAATTTTGTAACTAATTTACTTCATTGGGTTGACTAAGACAATGTTGCAACTCTTCAAATGAAAGATATTAATTTTCAATTTTTCTAATTAGGATTGTTGCAACCACAATGATACCATAAATTATCAATAGATACAAATATCTCAAATTATTAGTGTATTCACTATGATATGCTACTGCAAAACATCCCTAGCAATTGAACCATTCTATTGGGTCCCAAAACCACTACTCTAAAATCACAAAATATACTTATACCTTCAAGGCCAAGGGTTATCATTTATGAAGAGAAGAAATGAAGGGGTGTATGCAAGAAGTTGAGTCCACTTTTTGGCCAAAAAGTGGAAGTGTTTTCCCTAATTTTTAGAATTTGTCACATTTGACCTTAAAATTTGAAGCACTTAGAGATGGAATCTTTGAAAAAGTCACTAATCATAAAATGTTGTACTTAGAGTCTAGTTTCCAAATATGTAATTTATTTTAGTACCCAAATGATACAAATTGATTTTCAAAAGGCATGTCTAAAAACCATTGTTTAAAAGTCCCTTTTTTTTTACCATACCATGCACATGTATGCCATCCATATTTTGACCTAAATAATCGTACTTTTCTAAATCCTTTTGGAAAAAGTTTTGTAACACACTTAAGAATGTTGACGATATTTTTTGTAATTTTTTGTTAATTTTTTTCTGGCCATATATATTGTTTTTAAAAATTATCATGTGCGTCATGCACAAGATGACCTAAACTTATCATTTTTATATTTTTTAAATTTTTAAGAATGTTGACATATAATTCAGTTTTCAAAAAATTATTTTAATAAAAAGTTAATAAAATACTAAAAACCCTGATATTTTAAGTTTAAGGACCAGTTTCATCAAAAAATATTTGAAAAATAGAAAAAAAAAATGACATATTTGGAATCGACATAGTCTCATCTATAATGGGTTTTAATTTCGTCAAAAAAAACTACAAAAAAGGTCTTCAAACATATGTCCAAAGTCACTCTTTTCTACTAACACTGACATGTCCCTTCAAGTTGCGGGTCAAAGCAGGTCCAAAGCTAAGGCTCAGCTCCCCAAGCCTTTTTTATGACCCAAAACCCATACTAAAAATCAGGCCAAAAATTTAAATTTTTAGAAATGGGATCTCATTTCTAAACAAGATCTCATTTATTTTTTAAATGTAGTGCCCTGCAACACAAACCCCACAGGACAACAACCAACTAACCAAAAACATAACATTTTTTTTTTAAAATATAACAACTATGCAATAACCATTAATTAAATAATCATACAACATTACATAATGACAACTAACCAGTCTCATGGGGTTACATGGTTGTATTACTTGTAAACATTCCCAACCAATAACATCGTTAGAATTAAATGCCAAGAAAATAAATGATAGAAACATACATTCCTCAAGTTAACATAATGATAACACGCAACCACCCATAACCAATAAAGATGACAAAGATACAAACATCATTTTATTACATTTCTATTCATAGTTCAAGATTACAATTTTGGAGCATATTTCCACAGATACAACACATCATAAATACAATAATACATTACATAGTGCTTCCCTTATATCAATGGGAAGAGTACAAAGAGTACAAGATTAATACATCAATGAAGAATGAAGTACAAAGCATAGAACAATCTTCAATCAAGTGAAGCTCTAGAATCTCTGCATTCATTTCCACTCCTCGTTTCACGAATACAACTTGGAAACCCAAAGGGGTGCATAGCATGTTCCACCTGACCATGTGGACCCGAAGGGCCACCCCCCCATGGTAGGAGATGACAAGAAAGGACCCACATCCAAACAAAGATCAAGCAAACAAGACTAACACAAATCCAACATAAACAACTTCAAACAAAAGCACACAACACTCCCAGAGGAAACCAAAGCAAGGGAAGATAAATGGGTACAGTAGGAGAGTGTCATCGCATGACCTTACATGGATTATCTAGAAAACCTATCACAAGGTGTCGCCTCCATCTATGGTTATCCTGACTGCCTATCTCAAGGTGTCGCTCTATAGGGTGACTCATGCAGAACCACTTACCTTTCGTGAGGACAAGGCAATGATCTTACCAACCAAGTCTTCTCATCCCACCCTTAGCCTGTGAAATAACTAATGGCATGGGTGAGGCACATAACTAATCTTGTTTAGTGTTTAACTACCCAATCCCACTAGTTCATCAATTAAGTTATAACTTGTTTAGAAAACTCTTCCATGGGTTATCCTGACAGCCCCTTTGTGCGTCGGCCCCCATGAAGAGCCACTCTACTTATGGACATCCAAACCAAAAAAAACAAAGCAAGGGGTGTACCTCAACTCACATAAAAACAAAGTGTACATAATACACAACATGTGAGGCATGAATCATCTCGCAACACACATACCATATCTCTAAACTAAGAACAAAGGAGGTACCACCCACCAACATAAACTACATAAGTCAACAGATGCACAAAACAACAAAGTGCCCAAATGAGCAAGCTTTCTCCTAGCTTCTGGAAGTTACTAAAACATCTACCCATATATCTAAAACATAAGACCAAGAAACGAGCATCAAAACATGGGTTCCTATGACCCAAAGTTAAAAATAAATAAACCAACCCATAATATTAACTAAACATCATATATCGCCTCTATTGAACAAATCAAAAATCAAAAGATAATCACATTCATCGAATGATAATAACATTGCTCGAACACAATGCATTCAAAATGAAACATCTTTCTAATCTAAAGAATGACAAGGATTATCAATTGATTTCAATGCATAAATAAAATCACCATTCAAATAAACCCTTCATTTATCTAAATATAATCAAATCACTTTATTTTTGTTTCTATTTAAAGTTTCCAATTCACTAACTACATTATCAATTAATCACAAGATAAAAATAATCTTTTACTCAAATCATCATACATCCACATGTATACATATATACATATTTCTATCAATATATAAATATTTATATACATATGTTTATAATATTGCATTTGTAATATATCAAATTAAAGTGTGGCAACTGATGTAAATATATATATCCTTAAATCAACAAAAGTAATAACCATCAAATGATATCGATTCAATTAGCATCGAATATACAAAATTTAATATGCTTATCAGATTGTTTATTATCGAATATCAAAAAAATTATGGATACATCGAATTATATAAAGTGAAAATTATGAACACATAACTTGTAAATTAAATTTCTGACTTTGACAAAACCAATGGCAATAAAATCAATATTGATTACCGCATAAAGTAAGCTCATCAAAATATATACAAGCATGGACATATCATTCACCTAATTCGAAGAATTCAAACATTCCCTTTGAGTCATTCTAGAGGCGCGACCCATATGGGCGCAACAAGGAAAGGCCAAAAGGCCGAACCAAAAACATGCCGACCATTATGCATAGGTGAGGTGAGTTAAATATGAAAGGAGATTGATGAAAAATAAAGGAATAAAAGTAAGCCCTGCCATAACCGATTTAGGCAGCCAAGAGAAAGTGGTACGAGTTGTTTGCAAAGGGGACGTATCACATCCATCAAGACGAGAGAATAGGGAAGCTTAAAAGTTGTAGGCCATCCATAAATACTCAGTGAAGGCAGACAAAGAAGGCCTTATAAATTTTAAGAAAGGAATCTCGTAAGGATAATTAGATTCATAATGCATACCCATTCAATCGACTGGATGTCAATTCCTTCCTCACTAACACAACTTCAAAACGAGCTAAGCATTGAATAAATATACAAAGCAATAAGGGTACAGACTTCAGATTACTCACATAGCCAACCAAGTCGACTTCATCGGGCTAGGAAAATCACATGAATACAAAAGCATAGAATTTGCAATCAACGAATGCAGATGAAAACAAGACTATCGAACCCTAAAACAACAACCATCCAAAGCCAAGTAGAAGGTTGAGAGAAGATAAATTTGACGCCAAGCAGACCAATTAGATTTATTGAAAATGAAATACATACAAGAAATCAACGACCAACCTGGAGTCCAACACTCGTTGCCGGAGATAGTGAGAAAAATGATCTTTCGTTACAGCCCCAATTCCGTTTCTCCATTCTCCAAAATTCTAAAGGTTGTCTTATTATTATTATTATTATTATTATTATTATTATTTATATATTTTGACAAAGAGTAATTACTCAAAAGAAAGAATTACAAAGCCGAGATAAATTACTTGTTTTTCCAAAATGAAGGTCCCAAAAAAATAAAAGATACATTTTTGAAGACAAAAATCAATAAAATTCCCAAGTTTCCCATTTTTTAATTATTTATTCTAGAAAGAAAACAAAAAACGAGCAAAAATCAAAAAACACAATTAAAACAACTTTTTTTTTAGTTTGAGCAAACGCATGTGTTTGCATGAAAATAACTTCTCTATTTTATTTCTCTTTTTCCACTTTTTCCAAATTTGCCAAAACACTAAAATCTTCATTTTAAATAAATCCATAATAACAATTAAATAAACAATATTACTATCTAATTATCAATTTAAAAATTAATAATATTATAATTGAAATATTATTCTATCTCACAAATAAAAAATATTTAATATCGACAATTAAAAATACTATATTCATTTAAATCAACAAAACATTTAAATTTACACACTAACTTAGTATTTAGTTAAATACTTGACATTTCACAAATCACTTTAATAATTAAATTTAATGCTTTAATTAAATTAATTACAACAATAATAACATCATTAAACTAAATTAACTAATTAAACAACAATGATAATTGCATCCAAACCAAGCAATTAACATATTAAAACTAACACTTTAAACGAACGACATGAAACAAAACGATACCATAACGGAACGGGGTACTGACGGACAATGACGGGGTGATAGACACAGACGAAGAAACTTTCTTGTCAACTCCCTAAACCACATCATATCCATTAGGTATGTAAGGCACGCTCAAACCCGTCATTGTGGGTGGAGTCGGTGCCCGGTACCTGCAATCCTACATAAAACCAAGTGTCGAAACAACATATATATATAATACCAAACACACTGTGAGAGAGAATTGCAGTGTAGTAGGGCGCTCACAGATGAGCGATGCAACACCGTCCCTCTCATCAAAACCTCAAACAATAACCATATTCTAAACAATATCATCATTAAATAATAAGTAAGCAACTGCATATCCAGCATAACATCAAACATATATGTCCACATATCATAAGTGTAGCACCCCTCTGATTTGCTTATGTTTTTAGACAATGTTTTTATTTTGATAGACTATGATACTATGATGTTGTTATTTGATCGCGAAAATTCTAGCGATGATGGTTTTTATATTGAGATGTGATGGTACACTATATTTATGACTATTGATTATGATGTGCGTTTTGGTTAGCATAGTTGATTATGTGAGTTGATATTGATATATATTCATCTGTAGTTATTTGATGTTTTAGTTTCATCAGTTTTGATGTGACATTGTATGGTGAAGGGAACGGGATTGCATCACTCGCTTGCGAGCGCCCTACGATTCCACGATTTTGTCTTCACGGTGTGATTGTTCATTATCTATATACATGTACGACATATGTTATGATTGCAGGATTGTAGGTACAGGACATCGACTCCACCTGGATTCATAGGTTTGAGCGTGTCCATTGCCTAATGAAATAGTTGATTGGGAGGTAGTAATTGGGTTTCCTTGTCAAACCACAACCCTAGTCACAGTGTGTCATCAATCCTTGTTTTGGTCATGCCTTGTTGACATGTTGTCCCCGTTTGCCTTGTCATTTAATTATTTTTACAAGGTATGCTCTGTGGGAAAATTAATGTTAATTAATATTTATAATGTTTTAAACTAATTATTTATTTAATTGTGATTAATGTTGTTAGAAGCTTTAAATTTGATTCAATTAACTAGATTTAATTTATTGTGTAAAGTAATTTAATTATTTAGATTAAATTTATTTTACATAGTGATTAAATTAATTAGATTAAATTTGATATTTAAGTTATTAGATTATAAAATATTTGTTTAATTAATTATTTAAATCAATTAGATAAAGTTGTGAATTTAAATGAATAGATAATTAAAATTAATATTTGATTTTAAATTTTTAAATAAACAAATATCTTAGAAAATATCTTAAAGGAAATATCTATTATTTGTTTTGGAAAGATATTTTGAGAATTGTGACATGTGTTAAAAAATTAATATCTAGTGTTGGGAATTAATTCTCGGAGAGAGCAATTGCATTAACTGAAAGAGGGAAAGAGGCTATTTCATGGCAATGAAAAAAGATCTTTTGGGGGTTGTTGAAAATTGGGGAAGAAGTTCTCAGGAAATTGGGTCTGGTTTTGTTTTCAACTTTCTGGAAAGAGGATTATTTTGGAAGAGGCTTTAAAAAATTAAGGAATCTAAAGGCGAGGCTCTACTTCAACTTCAATTCTTCAAGCTTCAGAAACAGGTTCTTTATTGTTTTTATTTAAATACAAATTGGAAAGGCTATTAGATTTAGTTATTGTCTTGGAAATGATTGCCTGTACAAGGAAGAAAATTTTATTTGTTTAAAGCTTTGATATGTTTTGAAATTGGAAAGATTGTCGTGAAAGCTTTAGAGCCTTTGTAGGAGTTGATTTAAAACAATAGAAAATTTGGAAAACCTCTGTAAAAATTGATCTAAAACAATAGAAAATTTGGAAAACCTCTGTAGGAAATTATTTCAATCTTCATGTCAAAATTTGTAAAAACCTTTTGAATGTATTGGAAAGATCTTCCTATAGAAGATTATTATTTTCTTCCAATTAGTTTTGATTGGCTAGGGAAATTGTAGAAAATTATTGTTTTTCTCCAATTAGTTTTATTTGGCTAGGAAATTATAATCCTCTGATAAATTTGAAAATATTCCCTTGTAGAAAAATTTGTTAAAAAAATTATTCTTCAGAAGCAATCATTTGATATATTTATATATAATTATATATGTATACTAATATATAAGTATATACATATATATATATACATTATATGAATTCCCTGTAGAAAATTTATTTTGAAAAAACCAGGACTGTATTTCCGTATGGTGATTTTTATTTCATCTCAGGTTTTTAAATTTTGAAAAAAAATATATGTATAAATGTTTGTATGGGGTCTAGAGGCTACCCCCACAGTCGTCGCCCCATACGGGAGGTGGGTTGTGAAGGCAGCGCCCAACACTTCCTTCACAGACCATGCCCCCTATGTGGGGGTTCGACTGTGTAAGCACAACCCTAAAGACTTTAATGATGACAAACTTTGTCTGCCATTCCTTCTATTTCGATTTTAATACTTGGCATTAAAATATATATGATATTATATGCATATATATATGAATACATATATATATATATATATATATATATAATTTGTGTTTGGATATTTGTAATTGATTTTTTTTATATTTAAATAATATATATCTGTATATATATAATTATATATAAATGTATATATAATTATGTATATATATTCAAATATATATATATATATGAATTTTATAATGAAAGCATGTATATGCACAAATTGATGATTTTAAATGAAATAATTTAGAAAAAGGAAATTGATTTTTATATTGTTGAAATTGGGAAATTGAATTAAATAATTAGATTTATTTCTTTATTGACTATGAATGAAATTGCATTAAGTTAGAATTATTTTGAGCAATGTATTATTATTTTTCATGGAATGGAAATTGGATTAAGGAAATCATAAAGATTGTTTTAATCAGTTGCCTGAATTGCTTATTTAATTATGATGTTTTTGTTCACGTAGTTGGGAAATCTGTAGCTGTGAATGTGTAAGCCTTCCAGATGTTGTATTATGTGGGGGTTGTTGTGATATTTTATTCAACCCTTTGTTTTCCTTGGGTAGTGCACTTGGTTGTGATTCAGTTTAAACACCCAGTTACTACGGACGTGATGTGTTGCCTCTAGCATTATGGTTGGGATTTAATATCCATTTTTGTGCACTTTGTTTACCCTTGAGTTTTGGATTAGATCCTTGTGTTGTCAGTAGGGGAGTGGCTCTCAATGGGGGTTGGCACACAAAGTGGTTCAAGGGTAACTCATGTGAGAGCTAGACAATTCAGTGGAAATTAAATATAAATTATTAGGGGAAAGGGTAGTTTTAAATCATATAACTTGTTAATTGTGCCTTGCTCATCGGATCAAGGGCTCATTTAGACTTGAGATGACACGAGAAGGATTGGAATGGAAAGATCATTATATTATCCCTTTGAAAGATATTTGATTCTGCATTGGTTTGCTTGTGGGGTTGGGGATCGTGAGAGGCTACTAGGATAACCCAAGATGGGGGTCGGGGCCTAGGAAGATCTACTAGGATAATCCATGTGACTTTGTGATGACACTCCTCCTATGACAACAATTTGTATTGTTCAGTGGATGTACTTGATTCTTTTATTTTTGAAGTAATGTAACCTTCATATATTGTATTGTATTTGTATAGTTTAGTCTTGTGGTTGCCTGTGTCTTGAGGTTGTTGGTTATACCTAGGAATCCCTCTTACTATCTCCTAGCACGAGGGGTGGGCCTTTAGGTACCACTTGGTTGGGTGGAATGTGCACCTTACACCGCTGGGTTTCCACTTCATGTTTGTGATGGAGAGATCTTCTAGATTGGAGAGCTCACATGTTCTAGTTATTTTGTACCATCTCTTATGTTCTATTGGATCAGTTGGATATCTATGTATATGTACTATTCCTCATTTCTATTCGAGGAAAATTCTTGTATTATTATAATTGTAACATTGTTGTATGATCTACCTCATTTTAGAAATGAGCCTTGTAACTGCTATATTGAATGAATGCAATCTATGAATGGTTTTATAATGTACTTTGTGAGTTTAATGTTATTGGATCTATGTTCTTTATTTCATGAGTATAATTTATATGCTATGGATTAGTTTACTTTTGTATGTTATGGGATTCAAGTGTAAGCATTGTCGCATACCTTAGGGATGTATGTGTATAGTGTAGTTCACTTTACTTATTAATATTGCACTTTTAAAAAAAAATTGTTACGCTTCCGTAGTAATTGTGTTGTCCTCTAGGGTTACGTGGCAGGGCCTTACAATAATTAATAGTAACCAGTGTCATAGTCAACCAAGTCCAATAAGAAAAACTATCACCCAACCAAACAACATGGTGAAACAATCACCAACATAGTCTCAAGTATGCATCAAACATAACCAGTATCCAAACAGTATCAACCACACACAAAAAAGTATCATGAGAATAACAGTAACACGAGCGACACTACAAAAAAATTTAAGCCTTTATGAAATAGGATCTTGTTTCTAAAAAATGGGATCTCGTTTCTAAACGAGATCTCATTTTTTTTTATATAAATTTTAAGCCTTTATGAAATGGGATCCCCTTTCTAAAAAATGAGATCCTATTTTTGGCTCAGGACCCCGAAGCGAAATAGGATCCCATTTGCTAAATAATGGGATCCCATTTCATTTTGCCCAATTTCGGATTTTTTTTTAAGTCTAAAACTTCCAATAGAAGTGGACTCATTTGTGTTCTTTTACCCAAAGTTTCATCTATAGATTAAGGAGGGTTAAAGGCCAATGAATGAGAATGGATATGCTCTCCTTCACATTGGGCTCAATTTAAACCTAGGAGGGTGTTTTTAGAGGTTTCCTAAATAGGATTGAAGGTGCTAAAAGATAATACAAGATAGATTTCATAGTTTTATCCAAAATAAGTTAAACCCCAAAGGTTTTTCATTAGGTTAAAAACAAACCAACTCCATAAATGACCTCTAATATAGTTGATAATGACATCATTTCAAAGAGTGCAAGATGAGGGAAGGTTTACATAATTTTCTAAATGGTTTACCTAATAAGGTTTGTATAATAAATTCACATGCTTATAATAATAAATCATGAACTACTAATGTATCAATAAAAATTAAACTATTGGTAAAAATTTGTGTTTATTTAAATAGTGAGGTTGAGTCACTTGTTTCTAGGACCGGTGCCAATATAATGGGTTATAGAGTCACAGTTTGCAAGAGGGAAAAAATAGTGAATAGAAGTAAATAAAAGTTGAACCAAGCATAAAAGGCATCATCAATAGATATCAAATATAGAGCATAGTTAATGATCCAAAAATACACTACATAAATCCAAGTGTAAAGAAAAAAAGATGATTAGAAGGCTTGCAATGTTTTAAAAATTCTATTATATTTATCAAATTTACATTACATATGTATCAACAAATGCGAGGGAATGTGCACAAATATGGGGGACCAAAAAGTGGTCAAACCCAATTTTTACTTTTAATAGCATATAACAAAATCATGTTATAACACAAGTGTTTTGTAATACACTTGTGTTATATACACCATAAAACCCAAAAATGGCTTACAAAATGCAAGTGCATTATATTGGACTTGCTTTTTGTGAGCCATTGTTTGCTTTAATGGCTCACAAAATATCAACATATTATAACACACTCACTTTATCTCTTACTTTGGAAACTACCAACCATTAAGGTTGGATTTGTCTTAGGCATCCAACTCAAAGGATTAGACTTGCATGCTAATGCGCAAATATGTGTTTTTTATTATAAAATATAGAAAAATAACTAAATGTCAAGTGTGCTCTCCATCAAGTTTACACATTTTTTAATGTTGATAAAAAATGTCGCAATAACATCAAGATCTCTCTTACCTTTCTAACCATGTATTTTCTCTATATTCAAATACATTAAGATTTTCACCCTCAATTTATTTAGCTAGTGCCTTTTTTTAAACCTATGTATAGTATTTTTGGTGTCATTTATAACCTGTTCATCTATATTTCAAATAAAATATATTTTTACATTCTAGACTCTATCATATACACATTCAAAAAATTAACTTTTGATTAGTTTTTGAAAGAAATAGGGAGCATCATGCTCAACTTTCCATTTTTTAGGATGTTTCCACTTTAAAATTAGTAAAAAATTGTATTCATTAAAAATAGCAAAAAAATAGGCATAAGCTATGTGATGTTAGCTGATTATTCCACTAAAGTGAATTGTGGAGTACTTAAAAAATAAATATATTAATGAGACCCCCAAATGTTATGTTATATTTTTTTTTAACAAAATAGGAAAAATTTGTGTGCTCCCCATATTTGGACCTCTTAATCTCCACCATTTAAAATGAATAGTAGCTTAGAAACTAGATTGCAAGCACTATAAATCTTATTATTATCACATCTTTAAATTTTTAGTGTGATTTCTTATCCACTGTCAATTTTTTATTGATTTCAAAAAATTGACCACTTTTGATCCCCATTTGGTCCCCTATTTCCATACACGTACTAATGACAAGAGGAAACCTCAAAAATGATGTAGAACCCCCTAAAAGTACAAAAATAATCATGGAGACACTCAGTATCAAACAACTATTGCAATATTTGACTTAAAAATGTTTCAGAAACCACTAACCTCATAGAACTATATGTATGATGCTTGGAACCCTAAAATCCACTTAACAATCATAAAAATATATTAGAAAAAATAATTACCAACCCTCAAAATTAAAGGATAAACTGGTATATAAAAGCACACACCAAAACCTACTTGAATATCCATTCGAAAAGGGAAGGGGACACAGATTTTAGGGGAAATGAATTTAGTCATGTTTGAAATATTTGAATCCCATGGATGAGAAGGAATCCCACCTAAAATGAGTGATTTGAATCACATAGGGACGCCTTGGTATATTAGGGTTTACCAACCAAATTCATGACACCAATAAGAGGGACCTTCATCCACCATTTAAAAATGCATCTAGAATCACACCTAAGGGATGAACAATTAATTTTAGGTGAGAAAAAACTCTTTCTATGAGATAAGTGAGCTTGAATAGTGTAAACAGAAAGAGATTCACATTTTTAGGGGTCAAGGATTAGGGATGAATAATGATAGGTACCCAAATAAGAGGAAGGCCAAACATTTGATGATAAAAAGGGATGAAAATAGGGAACAAGTGAGAGAGATGACATGAAGAGTAAGTTTGAATAGCCAACAAAATAAAAGGGGAAATTAGGGATCAAGGACAAGGATTATTGGGTACCAAGGGATGAAAATGGTTGAAACATTGATTAGGAAAGAACAAAAAGTAATGGTTTGAGGTTTTAGGATTAAAGAGGAATTTATTTTGAGTACCAAGGTAAGGAGAACATCATAAAACTAACAAGGAAAGGAAAATTATCACATAGGTTTGATACTCAAGACATCAAAGGGAACAAGGATTATGGAAAATGCATGCTAAGTACTTGAGAAAGGGAGAACCCAAAACTCTAGTACAAGAAAATTTTTAAGGAAAAATGTTGAGATTTTAAGGTTGGGAATGATAGGGTCTTGGGGCTAAGGACGACAAGGAAATGGTACCCAAGGAAAGGAAACTTCAATAGTTTAACACACTTAGGTATTTGAATACAGATCACTCAACACCTACAAATTTCATCATCCAAAGGTAACTACAACACATGAAGGAGCTAAAAAGGCATATGAAAATGCTCAATTGGAAAAAAATAGTAAGGAATTAGTTCAGTTTTTTTTTATGGGATCCCAACACAACCAATCGCACACAAAACTACCACTAAAACCATAAAAATAAATAACATATTATGGTCAAATACATTAAATTTTCCTCATTACCAATTGTAAAATATCTCTCAAACACACAAATAATTACCTAATTTTTTTATCTATCCAGACACCATTTGATTCACAACAATTCTTTAGTATTCCCATACATCAAACACACAAGGTAAATAAAAAAATTGGTTCCTTGTTTTCTAAGACAACTTGCCCTTACTTAGGAATCTCAATTCATTGTTTCCTTTTTAAATCATTCTTTTCACCTCCTCAAGTATTATTTAATTGATGCAATATAACAACTAATTTCACCCATTATGTACATCACTTTATTCCACCAACTATCCTTCACAATATTCACCTTGGGCTTGTATCTGGTCATGACCCACTTCTCTTTTCCATCAACCAACCTTTACATATGTTAGCATCATTCCTAGCTACCACATATCCTTCTATCTAGCTCCCAAAAACTATTAGTTCCTTAATGTAACTCCTCATCCTCTTGTTTCGCTATTATGTCCTTCATATTACTTACTCTCGGTGTCTTTCCACTTTAAAATCAACTCCCTATACTACTTATTGTGCATTTGTAGTGTTTCCACCCATTCTAGCAATGTCATACATATTTGGAATTAATGTGCATCACTCCTTCCTGACACACACTTGTGTGCTGCTATCAAAATATACCTTTCTATCCCTTAGTGACATCAACTTTTTATTTTGACCATCCTTCCAAATAGATGTTAGGTCTCTCAATATACACCTGATCTCTATCAAATTTCCATGGTCTTCTCAATAGTAACTAACACACATCTATTGGAATAATATCACACAACACCTCATCATGATATGTTATGATGTTGAATCTAAACCAACATTTTCCTCCACCAAAATCTAGTTCCCCTATTGCAATAATCTAAGATAGTATGATTGTAGATGCCTCATCCTCTTCAACCCAAAATTTTAACCATTTCCATAAACACCAAATTATCCATGCTACCACTTTCCACAACACATAACAACATTTACCACCTTTCTTGTATTAAATCCTAAATAAACTATTTCATCATGTCATCTCACCCCTATTGTCACACCTTAAGTCTCTTTGTGAAATTAATGGATCTCCACCTTTAGGGTTCCTCTCTAAAGTGTGTGACCTCATCATTAAGTGTTGCCCTTGTATCATTTTTTGACCACTTTCCTTGGCATTCAAATAATTTGTATCCTTCCTTGTCAAGTCAAAAATAGGTTCCTCTAAATAATTTCTACCTTTTCCTCTCACACCCTCTTCTATCCTTTTAAGAACATCCTCCACACTCCTAGGTCTCTTTGTGGTAGGAATCTTCTACTCTTTCATATTTGTATTAAATTACACCATCATCTCTACCATTACATTAGTTATTATAATCATCTCCTTTCCTACTAGGGTAGCTCATGTCATATTATTTCTCTCTATAGTAGGAACTTTGGTCTTCTCTTTTACTTTAATACTAGTTACCCCTTCCTTGACCTCTTGGGGTTTCTCTCCTATCATCACATCCCATATGGTTTCTCTATTTCTCATCCTATCTTCCTCTCTAGAAGTTCCACCTATCCTCTTGCTTTCAGTTCAACTTTTCTTTATGATGAGAGATAGCTGATAGACTTCTTCTACCATCTAGATATTTCATATACCCAATCCTCCTAAATGGATTCCCTCAATCTATTGATATACCTAGCCAATTTCTTGGCCCATTCCTCATGGTGTCATGACCTAAATTTTTTCTTATAATACTCCTCAATTTAATCCTTTGCATTCATCTCTCCCTATGGAAAATTGAGCAACTCATTCAACAACTCCAGCTCATAGTTGGCTAGAATAAATTTGGACTCAAAATTTTCCACCATCTAGTTCCACTCCATAATGCTAGGTCTCCATTGTATTTATTTGCAACTAGAATTACTTCCACCATATCATGGTAGGGAATTTTACTTTTTTCTTTACAAAATTTACCCAATCTAGGTCTACAATTTCCTCATACTCAAAATGATCCTCTAGATCTATGACTTAGTTAGTCAATTTTGCATTATCCAAATTCCCAAAGTTATTTGGTATGTCCACCCTTGTCCTTTTAGAAATGTCAAAAATAGCCTTCAACATTATTTCCTCCTTATCCTCTTTTCTTCTAACTAAATCCACATGATATGATTCCTATTCCTAGTATTCACTCTCCTTTTTTGCACAAGCAGTTGTCATTGCACCAAAAGATCGATCTGTTAATGCTCGATACAACCGCTAGATTTATATTGTAACGCCCCCACCAAGGAACCCCAAAGGACAACACTAAACTAGGGAAAATTAATGGAATTTTTTTTTTTTAAACAACTAACTATAGAATACATATCATAACATAATAATCTAGTCCTAAGTCCTTTAAGGTTCCTCAACTACGCTACTCACAAAACTAACAATCAAGATTACTAGAACCATTTCATCAATGATAAAAGATAACATGATCAATCTAACATGTAAGGCTCATTTTAAAGCACCAAAATTAAATGATCCTATATTACTCACTTCCATAATATGACAACTGATAATCAAACATTAAAAAACATTTTCTAGCTAAATATCATATGAATGATGCATTACTTTACAATACTCTTTACAAGAAGAGATCATCAATAATTGTTACATCATTACAATAATTTCAACATTGCTTTTTCTAGTACATGTGGAAATATTACATCAAATTAGATCAAGTGATACAACGGAAATACAATCCAATAAACAATACATAATAGTATGTCTTCTCAAACTGGAACCGGAACTGGAGTCCACAACGCAAGGATCAATCTCCATACACACGAACATGCAACAAGAATACCCAATGGAGGAAAAAGCACCAACCTCCCGACCATATGGAACCTTGAGGTCCACCCCCTGTGCTAGGGGATAACACAAGGTCCCAAATTCAACATACAATCAAGAAAGCAACAGGCTAGCATAAGCAAGGGTTATACATGACACCATAACAACATTGCTAACAACACCAATATTCTCAACACCTACATCACTTCCAGAGGCACACACACAACAGAACGAGAAAATAGAACTAAGGAGTGTTAGACTACAATAGGGAGGAGTGGCATTGCATGGTCCTATCAAGGGTTGTCATGGCAGTCTCTCACTAGACCCCGACCCCAATCTATGGTTATCCTGGTAAACCTCACACTAGGTCTCGGTCCCATAAGGTGACACATGCGAAATCAACATTCCTTTTGTGAGGAAAAGGAATTTGATCTTGCCAACCAGGCCTTCTCAACCCATCCTTAGCCTAAACGAGCACTACAGGAAATGGGTGAGACATCCATTATCTTGTTTAATGTGAAATTCTACCCATCCCCCTAATACATTATTAAGGTTGTCACTGGATTAAGAAACCCTCCAACGGGTTGTCCTAGAAACCACTTTGGGTTTCGACCCCCATTGAGAGCCACTCCCCTTACTTGCAACTAGAAAACCCTACACAAAGCAAAACATTTTCCAATTTGTACACCTATCATGATCTCATGAATCCATACATAGACATGAGGCAAAACCCTTAGGGTTTGGATTTGTATAATGCACATGATCCACAACATAGCCAAACCACTTCCAAGGTTAAACAAATCTGAGGACCGTCCATACAAACGTACCCTCTCCTATGCCTCTAGAAAACCAACGTAATAAGCACATTTTCCAATGACACGGAACCTTAAACAAAATTTGCGCAGATGACATCCAACTTTAACAATTACATAAACACTTAATCCCATAATCAAGATACATTGTTTAATACAACAATTAATCCTAACCATGAAGATATTCCCTTAAATAAGGCATTAATTCAAGATTCACATGGCAATTCTATTAATCAACTATCAAATTATTATAAAAATAAGTAACATTTATTTACTAATTAGTTAACAGAGAGTACTTTCAACCATTTAACATTTAATCTGAATCATTCAAATTAAATAACCCATTCCTAATATTTTACCCTCACTTAAAATTATATTTACCCAATACACTATTTAACTAAACATTTATTTTAATTAACACATTCCTTAATTCCATATACTTTAATGTTACACAAAATTAATCTACTTCTACTGACATATTTTAAATGAATTTAAGTTTACCCAAAATCAGGAACTAACCCTAAAATTATAATTGCATTCACAACTCTATCAAATTAACTTTATCATTTAACCTTTAAGTAAACAAGGCTATGCACATGTAAATTCATTTATCTAATTTAACGAACCCTAACTCTCAATTATATATATATATATACATAAAATAAATCAATTCAATGTAATTAAATACTCATTTTAATAATAATTATCCAGTTAAAATCTTTTATTAAATAACATTTTTATTTCTTCACTGTCATATATATATATATATATATATATATATATATATATATATATATAAAATTAACGAAATACAGTCATGTGGGAGCTGCCTGACAACATCCTCATGTTTCAAGCATAGCTCAAAAACTATGATATGGGTTTTTAATATTTTTGGATAGAAGGTAGAAGACATCAAGACGAAGAAACCCTTTAAATTTCTCACCAACCCAATTCGTAGAAACAAAGTTATGAATGACGTAATCAGACTATTTTACTGGCAAGGAACAAAAAGACAATAGGTGTTTATTAATTTTTTCAATTGGAATAGTTAAATGTTTCGTTCACAGTCAGAATAAAACAATCAAACATTTATTTTCAGAAAGTGGAGAGAGAAATAAATCGAAATGATCGTATACTCAGAACAACAAATGTAAATAAAAAAAAATCAAAATCCAACCTGGATCCAACACTTGGCAGGAACAAAAATTTGCTGCCGAGCTCAAACTTTCACTCGCAATTCCAACTTCTCCAAATCCACAACCCAAAATTCTGAAAACACCCTTCTAGCATAATCAACAATAGAGGAAAAATTTACAAACCATTCTCTCTCCCTCCTTCCAAAACATAATCCAAATCCCCGCAAAAAAAAATGTTACAGGAGGAGAAAAATGTACGAGAAAACCAAAATGATCCCAACCAACAATAGTTAATTTTAATTTATTAAATCAATAATTAATTAAAATCATTTCATTTAAAATTATAATTTGGGTAAATATAATTGATACCCAATTTCACACAAACGGTAAAACCATTTACCCACATTTTTTCACACATTCTAATTAATTAAGTAACTCCAACCTTATAACAATTTATTTATTTACCCTATTATTATTACTTATTAATTGTAACATTACATTATAATTTTATTTTATTATTAACTATGATTATATATATATATATTTTTATTTATTTATCAAAGGCATACCCTTTTACTTAACAATTTATTCTAATGCATAAGATAACCAAAGGCATTTTATCAAACAAATTAAATTAAATAAAACTAAATGCCAATTAATTACCTGACCACTATCCAAGGTTGAAACGAAAAACCTCAAGCAACACTAACTGACCAAACTGACAATACTTACAGGGTGTCAAACCAGATACTCATCCTCTTCGAGGATGATGGATAGAGTAGGGGATCAAATGTTATCTCTGATCAACTAATCCATTGGGTTCAAAGCACGCTCATACCTGTCAATTCAAGTGGAGTAGATGTCTGGTACCTGTAACCTGCAACACACAAAATGGTTTTTGCATATACATATAAACAAACACACCATGAAAGGGAATTGCAACGTCGCAGGGTACTCACAAGTGAGTGATGTGACACTGTCCCTTTCACTCAATCACATCAGTAAGAACAACACCTACTAATTAAATAAACTCATGTAGCAATCAACTGCATAGTAGTCAGGATAAGATCGGTCACATAATAATCACATAGCAGTCATGATAAGATAATCACATAATGTTGATGATAGGGTTAGTCCTCATAATCAAATCAAATCTCCATAGTCACCTGAATAAAACCATATACTAATCATAACATGTGCATAAAATCTCAAGTAATGGCATCATCATAACATTGAATCTAACATCATATAATGTATCATAATGTCTCATCATTAAACAAATCAACTATCAATCTATCAGCAAAATAGTATGAGAGGCACTACATATACAAAATCCAAGATCCACAGGAGGCGGTTAAGCCATGTCATGAACCCAAGCATCGTGTTGCACAACACAAGGAGACTAAGGGAAAAACTCTTGCAACAATGCCCCCCAATGCAAGTGAGGGGTTTGAACCTATGACCTCAACTCTGATACCAATTGTTGTAAAGATGGTTACCATTACACTTGATATACCCTAGGAAAACCCTCAACGAGGGAAAAACCTATCCTCCAAAATATCTCGTATGATATCAATGTTATGAAGATAATTACAATGTGCCTCAATGGCTCTTTCATATAAATGAATACATAACTTAGAAATAAAAATTATAGACTTGTTGTATGGGCTACAATTTAACACGACATGATCTTTACATGACCCACTCACAATATTACACTCCATATGATACTCCTTTTTATCTAACTCACCTCTTAGTGGACTCACTCCCCTACTCCCATGCATACCTATTATTTATCTACTTTTCACAATCAATCCAATGGTGGATAATCTTCATGCAATAACATACACCTTCCCAACAAACCACACAACCTTTTTTAATATCTACCCTTTTGTGAAACCCAAAATAGAATTTCACAAATCACAGTTATTCCCAACTAAATATTTTTTCCAACTCTTAGACACTCATTTGATAAATTATAGAATTAGACCCATCCAAATCATCTCAAACCTTATCAATAGACCAACTAATCACACATAAAACTACCACTTAAAATGTGACACTCAATGGTATAACACAATGAAATGTTCTAAAGTTTTCTCATCAACAACTATCAACTATCCATCAAACATGTGAAATGCCTCTTATTCTATCTTTCTAGAGACCAATTAGATTCGCCATGATGTCCCTCAGGATACCCAAGTTGCATCAAAATTAGTATAGGAGGTGAAAAAAAATGGCATAATCAAAGTGACCAAAGTGTAAGGGCACACAAGGTAAGTGGATGAATATAAAGGAGGATCACAAAAAATATATTATAAGAAAAAGGCCAAAGTATAAATAATAAAAAACACAAGGAGTGAAATGAACAACAATACATGGTCAAAGTCACTTGTGTCAAAATGCTCACATTTTCAAAGCCACTATTGTCAATATGCTTATGTGTTCAAAATCACTTGTGTCAATATGTACCACTAAAGGTGTATTTGCATCATCCACATGCTAACTAGGAGTGTGGACACATAAAGCTAAAATAACAAAATGTGGCAAGTAATATGAGAGATAAATAAGGATATCTAAGCAATGGATTCATCTCTCATATTAGTTGGCTTCTCCTTTATTCCACGTGGAATAGTGAACAAGACTAATCTCTTGATGCATGTGTGGCTTCCATATGGTTCACCTCATCAAATGAAGGAGCTGTGGGTTCATGAGCATGTTCAATGCTTATCTACCCTTTGTCTATAAATTACTGAACGTTGTGTTTGCATATAATGTATATGCCCTTAGAATGTCTATGTGTATGATGATATGTACAAAATTGTGGTGCATATTTATGAGAGGATGGTATATCATGAGAGGTAGTTTTAGTATATGTATAAGGCATGTGGATAATAGGAGAGAAAGCATGAAAGGATAAAGCATGAGAAGGTATCATGATGTCCATTCGTCTTCATGGGCATTAGGTTTGAAAAATAAGCATTGAAGGCATGTGCCAAATTCATAAAAGAAGTGTGAAGAATACAAGATGAATCAAACTATTACAAATATTTAACATCCAAACATTATATAAATTCACTAATCAATAAGGTATCATCATCAATGAGCTCATAATTTACAAGCAAGAAAATTTAGTTCATGTAAAGAAGTACTTGTGATACCATCATAATCATGATGTAATACCTCCTCACTAAGACCCATGATATCATCATGTAAATTGGGAAAAGACAATGAAAAAACAATAGTGCCTACATGAGAAGATAGTGGAATATCATCAATATGTATGTCATCATCATGGAGGCTATCACTATGTGAAAATCTATTATGAATATCCATAAGATTTACATGAGTTGTAGAACAATGATGGTCAAGTATAAAAGAATGCATCATATCAAAACAACATGGCTCTATAGAACCATCATGACATGGAATTGGAATATCATCATAAGATGTAACAATGTCATGAGTAGGTAGGGTGAGTGTAACTTCATCACATAAATCACCATCTATAGGTTTATTATTCAAAGATGAAAATATAATTTGAACAGCATCACAAAAGTTGTGTCGCTAATTGTTTCATGCAATGGAAATGTGCTTAAAGATAAAATATAATACAGATCACATACATTACTAACAATATTCTTATAATAAACAAACAAATAACAATATACAAAAATGAATTCAACTTTTTAAAAAAACATCATTTATTAGTATACAATTATATCAACCTTTTTTGCATTGAAATATATCAAAATTAATTGAAAATTTAATACAAATATACAAATTTTAAAGTAAAAATAGTGGTTTCAGAAGGATCCCTTATCAAAATGAGAAGTAAAAGAACAAAATAGAAACAGTTTAGCCCCTAAAAACCAGCCTAGCCCACAGAGTACCACAGAAACAGACAACGAAAACTCAACCAATAGCCAGTAAAAAAGTATACAAACTTTGAAAACCCACACGTACTGAAGAGCTAGATCATAATATATAAATTTTGCTATTATAATATATAAACTATTCTTCAATTAAATCTAAACCATATATACAATATATTAGACATCCCGAGTTAGTACTGACTTTCCTTACCTAGTACAATGAAATCGACATGTGTGTTGGACCTTAGAACAGTGGTTAAAAGAAGCTTAACGTCATCATTATCTGATCCAATTCTCTGTCTACAATTAAGACAATGTAAAAAATTTACTGTAAGACAATGTACAAATTTTACTGTATTACACACTCCAATGGTTGGACCCATAATCATGATGGATTCTTCCTTTTAGATCTTATCTTGAATTAAGTAAAAAATTACAGATTATACCCAGCTGTTTAAGACAGTGTGTTTACAGAATATAAAAATAAATAGCATGTTTGAAAAAGGACACAGGCACAAAAAGCTACAGTTTTAAATGAATCAATCAGTACTGAAACGTTTATTGCTTCACACTTAGCCACCTAATCTATCTCTTTAATGGCTTCTAATAAAAAGGGTAATGATATATGACTGGAAAGCACTGAGGTGTAGCATTTAATGAAGTTGTTTCTAGAGATGTCTAGATGCTGGCTTTGGATTTCAAAGCACAAACAGGAGTTTTTTTACAGACAAAATCATTGCGTTAGATTTGATTCGACTGTCTTTGAACATTTGGAAGTCTAATTATTATAAGATAGAACAATTTTATCAAAAGAAATGAAATATTTTACTAGGAGGTCACAAAAGTTTATGGGATCTAGGAACAGCATAAGACTGTTAGCGAAGAGAAAAGATTCTAAATAGTTTGAGATCTTCGTTCGAGATCAGTGCTACGAAAGTGGATTTTAATGATGTAGTTTGTCGATTTGACCAACTTTTCCTCCTCAAACAAGGTATTTAAGTCATCAACGTGTAATGTGTCCTCATAACTGACCTGAATATCTTTATACGTTGAGCACTCCATAACAAAGTGCCATTCTGTCTCCACCAATCCCTTGTCGCAAAATTGGCATATTTTTTTTTCCCACTATTCTTTAGGAACCATCCATCTGCCCGTTTCACATCTAAGATGATGTGAGCTAGTACAAGATTTGTAAATAGGAATCAGTTTGTTGCAATGGTGAAAATCGTATAGTTATACTCTTAGTTTCATTCATTTTTTTTTATTTGGTTTGGTTTCAAAATAAATAGTGTATGAGTAGTGTGATTTTTTATAGAAGTTGTAGTAAATGATATGAGTCTTATTGACTTCAATGTTTTATGTTTTAAAAAATTGAATTTGATTTACGGGATTAAGTGTTAGATTTAACTTATATTGATTTTATTATCTGAATCAAATCTAATAAACCAATGTATTTTTAAATTCAAATTTTTAAAATTGGGTTCATGTTATCTCCTACTAGTTGTTGTTTGCTAATTTGAGCACAAAATATTTTAAATTGTGTTACAGGGTGTTGCATAAAAGGATAAGTCTTAATTCTTTATGATCATCAAGAGATCATTGGACACCTCTTGTGCACATCAAGATAGATCATTTGAAAAGTATTGTATCATCACTTAGCATCAGACATTTGCAATAATACCTGACTAGAAATGTTTCATAATTGCTTGGCATTTTGTATCACTATTTCAAAGCCATTAAATCAACATGACTAGGGGTTTGACTGAGGGAGAATACTCTCTACCTAGTAAGCTCCTCAAAGGTGTTTATCAAAACCATCAATCACTCACTATGTGTCTAGATTTCAAAGAAGCTCTATTGCATAGGTATATACGTGTGAAACCCTTGAAAAGATCAATTTCACACGCATAAGGACAATTTTTATAGGATCCATAAATGATTTGCAACACACTCTCATCCCCATCGATTTCATGATGTGAAATCAACCCAAAGTTTTGAGCAATCAATTTTTGGAATTCTAAGTAGTTGATTGATGATCATAGGGGTCTTAACACTTTAGTGAATTGTTTTGTGGAAATTCTCACAATTAAACCAACATTCAAACTAGATTTAAGTACTATTATTTTATTTTTTTAAGTTCCCTTAAATTTATTATCACATTTATTTATATGTATTTAAGTCATTGTTGAGAAAAAGAGTATTTTTATCATTAACCTTAAGAGGAAAGTTGTGTAGATATTAGATCTATTAAATCTTTAACAACATAATGGCTGGTAAAATCTATTCTTAGAGAAAAAATAGAATGAGAGGAGAATAGGAGGAGAAAGATACTCGACTAAGAGAGAAAGAACACAAGATGTATGTAGATAGAACTCTTTCAAGTAAAAAACTTGACCCTTCAAACATCATGAAACCTCTATATTATTCAATGAATAAACATTTACAATACAAGTATTTGTTTCACTATGGAGATCAACACCCATCTCTAACACCTATTTTTCAATATGTAATATCTTCCTACTTGAAAACTTGTCACATCTCACACATGCAACCATACATACATATATAGTACATATTGCAATGACCAATAACATGAGTATACCATCTTTCATCCATGGTGGAACCATATTAGCATTTCTTTGTTAAGCAAAGTAGCAACAACATACATGTGTGACCTAATTTGTGATGCCACAACATACACGAATAAAAAAATTGTTTCATTGGCAAAGGTACAATATGTAGATACTTCTATTTTAGACAAGGTATTGCACTGAGTGCCCTTATCCAACACTAAGAGAGAAAGAACACAAGATGTATGCAGATAGAACTCTTTCAAGTAAAAAACTTGACCCTTCAAACATCATGAAACCCCTATATTATTCAATGAATAAACATTTACAATACAAGTATTTGTTCCACTATGGAGATCAACACCCATCTCTAACACCTATTTTTCAATATGTAACTCAACTTGTAATATCTTCCTACTTGAAAACTTGTCACATCTCGCACATGCAACCATATATATATGACCAATAACATGAGTATACCATCTTTCATCCATGGTGGAACCATAGTAGCATTTATTTGTTAAGCAAAGTAGCAACAACATACATGTAACCTAACTTGTGATGCCACAACATACATGAATAAAAAAATGTTTCATTGGCAAAGGTACAATATGTAGATACTTCTAACTTAGACAAGGTATTGCACTGAGTGCCCTTAGCCAACACCAGTTTCCCTCATTTCTTTGTTAAGCAAAGTAGCAATAGTGAAATCCATCTTAGGCTCTACAATATCACCATTAGTTACAACAATTATATTTTCTCGTGATTTAGGCAAAGACCAAAGCAATAAAATACATCTACCCTCTTCATAAAATTTAAGATTAATGAATTCAAATTGACTCAAAACTAAATTAAAATCATTTAAATGCTTTACAACCAAGTCTCCTTCCTTCATTTTAATGAGTAACATTCCCTTTTAGGATACAACTTATTTACAAAACTCTAAAGTTTGTAGATTTCACCTAGTTTCTTTCACAAATTGTATGGAAAGGTTTCCTCCAAAATATTCAAGACAATAGAATTAGAGATACAACCTTATGGTTCCTCATGCTTTTTTGTCAAGATTCTTCCAATCTTCATTTGATACACTAGTAGGATTATCATTCTTTGTCACACATCTACCCAGATCCCTCTCTCAATCCAAGTGATCCTCCATTTTTAGCTTTTAAAGTTCGTTTCAACAATATTATGAGTAGGTAGAGAAAGTGTAACCTTGTCATATAAAGCATCATCTATAGATTTACCATTTGAAGATGAGAGTGTAATTAACATCTATCACAAAAGATGTGTCATTAATTGTATCATGCAATGAAAATGTGTTTAAAGATAAAACATAATTAAGATCAAATGCATTAATAACACTATTCATATAAACAACATATAAAAAATGACTAACAATATAAAAAATAACTTAACTTTAAAAAAAAACAAAAAATATTTATTAATATACAATTACATAACTACAAATATACAAATTTCACTATTATTATTTTTCTATTGAAATAAAAATGAAGATTTGAAAAAAATCCATAAGAGACATTAAATTTCCATAGTCCATGTTCAATGAGAATGCTTTTTTTTTGGATTTTACTATGTAAAGTTTATTTGCATCAATGTTTCGGATCATAGTCCATGATCCATCATCAGGATGAAGAGAGCTGCAGGAGAAATGAGAATGCTAAAAAAATCATTCTCATGGAACATGGACTATGGAAATCCAATGTCTCTTATGGAAATAAACTCATTGCTCGTGCAGCTCTCTTCATCCCAATAATGGATCATGAAGTGTGATCCAAAACATTGATGCAAATAAACTTTACAGTAAAATCCACACAAAAGCATTCTCAAGAACCCCTAAATAATAGAACTAAAAAAATGCAAATAGAAACTACAAAAATCTGGCCTTAAAACCAACCTAAGCCACACAATATCACAGAAGCAGTCAGCAAAAACTCAGCCAATGAATGAATGATTTTACTAACGTCCACGAGACCATCAGCCTATGGGACCCAGAGTTTTATCTTTAACCGTTTTCTAGTTCCTTTCAATGTTCACTCTCCTATTATGAATCTTGATCAGGAAGCTGGCTGTTTTGAGGAGCCTAGCCTATTTAAAAAGCTCATTTAGATTATCCACCTTTAAGCTGCTCTCCTACTGAATAGAAATATCATCATAAGCAAAACTTTGAATGATTAACCTACAATTAAAAAAAAAAGGCAAAACTTTGAAAACCCATGGGCTAAACCATAATATATAAAGTTTACTATAATGATATACAATCTATTACTTAATTAAATCTAAATCATAACATAAAATATATTGCACATCCTGAGTTAGTACTGAATTTTCCTTACTTAGTACAAGGAATTCGACAAGTTGTGTGTCTTTCACAGTGGTTAATCCAATTCTGTCTACAATTTAGACAAATGTACAAATTTCACTGTACTACACACACCAATGGTTGGACCCATAACCATGGTGGCTTCTAAGTTTCTTCCATTCAGACTTTATATTGATTTAAGTCAAAAATTACAGATTATAAGCATCTGGTTAAGACAGTATGGTTACAGAACACAAAAATAAAGAAAAAGTTTGGAAAAGGACACAGGCACAGCTTGCTACAGTTCTAAGAGGACATGAAACCAATACAAAATAGTACAACCAATAAACAGAAATAAATCAGTCTACAGTTAAATGAATGACAGTTCATCAATACTGGAATACTTATAGCTTTTAGATTTGACATGCAAATTGTGTGCTTCACACTTACCCACCTAATCTAGTCCTTTAATGGCTTCCAATTAAAAGAGTAATGATGTTTGATTGGAAAGCACTGAAGTATAACATTTAATGAACTTGTCTACATCAATGGCGGAGGGGGCTTCCAATTTCTAGAGATTTCTGGGTGCTGCCCTTAAATTTCAAACCACAAACAGGAGTTTTGTATTTTATGTTCAATGGAAAGATATAACAGTCAGAAAAGCCTTGTGTTTGATTTTCTTTGATTGTCCTTGCATTTGATTTGACTGTCCTTTGGGAAATCTAATTATTAGAAAGCTCTAGATCTTAAATTAGAATTAAAAATTTGACTGATCTATAATTAACTTTTTTTATTTAATAATTATGAAAATATAATTTATCTTTTTTTAACTGATTAATATTCAGAATGGAAAATGAAATTATTATTTAAATTTTATCATATTTTTAATTTATTAAATTCTTGTAATAAAATTTTAATTATATCAATACGTAAGTCTATCCAATCATTGATTTGAAGTTTAAATTTCAACTTTATTAATTTGTTGGAGTCGGCATAATAGTCATTTTGTATTGTGAGGTGGCAAGTAAATTAATATGATAGTTAATAATGTCTTCAATAAAATCTTCTCCTACAAAATTATATTGAAATAGTGCATTACTATCTAATATCACATTATTGTTTCGATACAAAAAATGATTAGCAAGAATGTAAGTCATCTAGGATTAATGGCCACAATTAATATAATAGTGCACTATTTATGCAATCTAATAGCCACCAACCTTCAATTATAATTTCAACTATCAAAAATTATCGGTATAAACCAAGCACAATGTGATCAAGCACATTGTTGTTCCAAAAATCATTCTACCATTACTTTAATTTGGAGCTATTTAAGTTCACAGTTGGACATATTCTAACAACTCTATTGTCCTTGACACAAATAATTACTATTTTCAAAATCTTGATCTGCACTAAACACACAAAATAATCATCAACAAGATATAGACCAAATGCATCTCTTGTTTAGTATTGTTAAAGATATTTGTAAGGAGGAATCAATTTGTTGTTACGATAAAAAATATATATTGGTATTTTTAGTTTATTTTTATTATTAAAATTAGTGTATAAGTTGTGTTCTTTTATGTAACAGTTGGTAAGTTGCATAAGCTTTGATTCATCTCAAATTTTTATATTTTAAAAATTATAATTTGACTTACAAAATTATGTGTTATTCACCTTAGATTGATTCTACAATATGAACTCAAACCTAGTCACCTCTACATTTTTTAATCCATTATGATCATCTAGATATTATTGGACACCTCCTCCACACATCAAGATAGATCATTTGAAAATTATTGTATCATCATTTAACATTAGAATTTTGCAATAACAAATGGCAAGACATATTTCATGATTGTTCTAAAGTCATTAAATCAACTTGGATAGGGGTTTGACCAAGGAGAATACACCCAACCCAACAAGCTCCTCAAAGGTTTTTATCAACGCCATGAATCAATCATTGAATCTCTGGATTTCAAGGCGAAAGTCTATTTTATAGGTATAGATATGTGAAACCCTACAAAATATCAATTTCACACACATGAGGATGATTTTATGGGATCTATAATGATTTGTAACATACTCTCATCCCCGTCAATTTCATGACATGAAATCAACCCAAAGTTTTGAACAATCAATGTCTGGATTTAAAAGTAGCTGGTTGATTATTCTAGTGTTCTTAACACTTTACTGAATCATTTAGTTAAACTTCTCATAATTAAATCAACATTCAAACTAGAGTTAAGTACCATTATTCTTTGTATTTGAATTCCCTTAATTTATTATTACGTTTATTTCTATGTATCAATCTCTACTAAGAAAATGAGTTTATTTCCATCATTAACTCTAAGAGGAAAATTGTGTAGATTATATATCTATTAAAATTTCACCAACATAATATATTGTAGTCTTTATTTAGAGAAAAATAGAAAGACAAAATAATAGGAGAAGATAAATCATCTACTAAGAGAGAAAGAATACAAGATGTATGTAGGGAGAACCCTTATAAGTAAAAATATTGGCTCTCCAAATGTTCACCATGAAACCCTTGTATTATTTATAAATAAACATTTACAACACATGTATTTGTTCTAACATGGAGATCAAAAGCTATCTCTAACCCCTATTTTTTAACATGTAACTCAACATGCAATATCTTCCTACTTGAAAACTTATCACATCTCACACATGCAACCATACATAAATATTCATATTACATATTGCAATGATTAATAACAAGAGTATACCATTTTTCATCCATGTTGGAATCATAGTAACATTTTGGTAGAGTAACCTCGATCCATCCTACACCTTCTCTCATAAAAAAATATCCCAATGCTCTAGTTTATAGATATAAAGGCAAATAGGAAGCCATAAATAGTGTCCCAAAACTATTAGCTCAAATGGTTATCACAAAAACCTTACTAGAAACTTCAAGAACTTTCTCATGAACCCGGTTGTCCAACTTCTCTAGAGAGAAAAAATAACCCAATATAAGATCAAACAAAAACCACCCAAGTTTAAAAAAGATAACCAACTTCTTATGCATCATCACAAATGATTTCTTACATCCCTTACAATGCCACAAATTTTTCTTACACTTCTTTTAATATAATTTGATGTCATAGATCTCATTCCACTTCATGTCAAGTTTCTAATGATGTCTTACAATGCTTCCTACTATGTTATGTCCTTTACAAACAATTGACAAGTGTCTATAAGACACTTTATTCCATGTGTACCTTTAAATCTCACATAGCCATCTCATACTACCCATTCCATGATATTTAGAAATACACATAGGAAAAAATATTTTCAATAATGTAATCCTAATCTAGATTACCACTTTATCCAACTAGGACTTGCAAGGTGAATAACACACCTCACCCTAACAATCTCAACTTTGTATCCTAGGGTAGATTTACTCATCAATATATTTTAACTAATTTGCACTAAAGATATTTGTAAATTTATATTTATTTTCTTAATTTTTTATAAACTCAACATTCTTACACCCCTATTTCTTCTAACTTAAGATTTAGATTTAGATTTTTAAATATTTATTAACTATTCATTTTTTATTAGGATTTAGATCCACTCTTCTTTGTGTTTTATCATTCCATATAGCTTAAGGTTTATATCTTCATTATTTTTATCTATTCAACTGCTACCCAGCCATCCTTGGATTATGCATTCTTGCTATATCACTTATCACATGGAGTCTCATGTCCCTTTGTTTTTAGCATATATTTATGTATAGATTGCTAATTTTGATAAATTTGTACATGATATTTGATCCTTCTATCTTTGAGGCTTTCATGTAATTTTATCCTATGACGAAGGGTTTATTTTCTATATAGGCATTATTTCATCGTGTTTATTTTCCTTCTTTCATAGAGATGACTATTGCTTTTCCTCCCATTTTGGATACACCCACTTCACTTGTACATGTGTTTCATCTTGATGGTTCTTCTTTTATCACTAGTTCTAGTGGTGTTTATGATTATTATGATGTTTTACCTTTGAATACTATTTCTTCACATGCTTTTGATGTATTGTGTATTATATATTGATGAGGTAGCCCTATCTTATAGTCATACACTAGGGATACTATTTTATGGGATGTAATTTTTCCTTCATTGGGAAGGATTTGATCCTTTTGATGGTATTTCTTCTATATGTCATGATAGTGCAAATTTTATATACATAGGTTCATGTTCTTTTGATGTTGCATCTTATGAGGAAAAAAATAATGGTTCTTCGTGAGAGTTGCTCTTTTTCATACATAATGATGTTGTGTCTCACTATGTTATTTATTTACCATCTCACGATTCTATATTTCATTGCATTTCATTACATGACCATGCTTGTTGTTCTCATGATGTGTCTAATTATTGCTTACTCCATTGAGACATTATTATTTTTATAGTATATTCATGCTTCCAATGCACACTCTATTTGTGATTTTATATACTGTCTACATATAGTGCTTTACCCCCAACTTCTATGGATGCATATAGGATTTTAATAAATATGATATTAATATTGATGGGCATGATTATTTTTTGCACCTTGATGATTTATTTCATGAGGATAATCCTAATACTTGTGTTATTGATAATTATGTTTCTCTTTTTTCTCATATAATGACACTAATGATGATCATGATTCTCTACTTATAAACGCTAATGATGCACACATTGATAACCATTATATATCTCATTATGTCTTAGGTCATCCGATTTATAGTTCTCACATCATTAGAGGTTAATGGATTGATGAATTTAATTGTTTTATGAATGGATATCTTGTTATGGTTTATACTTACATATTAATCACTTTTTACACAATATGATATACATGTTGAAGATAAAATGTTTCTTATGCATATGTTTAGAGAAGCTTCAATTAATGAAAATTTGTATTCATATATTAATTCTTATCATTCATTTATTGATATTTTAGATGATTCATGGAACATTTCAATTTTAGTCCTCATGAGTGTATGCAAGATCAAGTTGAAAAACCAAGTAAACAATGCAATAAAAATATTAATTTTTGGTATTCAATTTTTTTAAATACATGTGACATATCATGCAATGGAAACAAGGATTATAAAATTAGAAACATAGAATATCAACACCAAATTTAATGTAGAAAAACCTTATAGAAAAACTCAACCACTAAAAAGAACCCAAGATTGCATTAATCTCAAAGACTAGAGTACATTAATAGAATTCACTTATCCCTTTGATCTGATAGTAATATTATAGCATAAAAATATCTACAAGATCAAGATACCACCTCTATTAAATGACTTCATTATATAGGAGATTATAAACTAGAAACCAAAAATGGTTTCCAAAAACTAGATTCAAAACCATGGGTCCAAATTAGGTGTCAAGTCCTCTTGTAAAAATTCAACACCCCATATTTGATGGTAAAAAAATATCACAATAATAAATCCTACTACACCTCTTATACACCTCAAACATGATATATTATGTCATAACCTTTGATTTGGTCAAATGCAAACCTAGGAACTTAGTGAGGGCACTAATTACATTCCATGATCACTATCTTTGGAAGATGTTTTCTATCTCCAACTTCAACATTTTTCTTGTAACCTCCTCATTCAATATCTTCTTAAAACCATATTTCCAATTCATTAGGGAACAAATAATTTAATTAAACATATCTCTCACCCTCACACATGGGCTTCCAATTTTGTCAATTCTATAATTTTTTGAGATACATCATTATATCATTTATGAGAAATTAAATTTTACAATAGATACATTGGTTTTTCAAGATGGATAGTGCACTTAATCAAAATAACTAATAAGAAAAATAACTAAATCATTTCGATCAATTATTCTTAAGTTATCTATTAATGAATTGTGCCTTTTAGACATAGTTGAATCCAATTTTTTTCACTAAATCACATGTCAACTCATAACATATTTACAAGGAGGTCCTATAAATATAAATATAAATGAAGCATCTATAAATAAATGAGCAAAGTGGTCTAATATAAAAAAAAATCATTCCTCTATACCTTTATACAAAAATGAGTCAATAAACAATATAATTTATACTTTAAGAGATTTTCAATCTTAAAATGTGAAGTGAGTGATTATAGAAAATTATAGATTGGTGCCTTATATCCACGGAGAAAAAACCATCTTACAGAATTCACTTATGCCCCATATAGTTTTAAAAAGGTTTAATATGCTACACCTTTTCTTGTAAGGCTTAAACCCTTAAATGCCTTTTCACATACCATAACATAGTCCATTCTTAGTTATCCTTTTGTCAAATTAATTATCACATGTACTATGCTAAAAATGTTTACAAGAACTTCTTAAATATAAACTCGTCAATATCAATAAAAAATATAGGTGTGTATTTAGAAATTATAACATTGCCTAGAATTATTGATAGAACAATGGAAAAAAATAACACAATGGAAATGAATATTTGTCTTGTATTGATTTCATAAAAAGGAATAAGCTATTACAATGAACTATTTATTAAATGGTAAAAATTACTAGTCACTAAGAGTATTAGATTGCATTAATAGCACAAATTTTATATATAAAGATTTTAATCCTCTTTTTACACATCCAATAATATGTATATTTATAACTAAGTGATAAGGCCCATCTCATGTGGATGATTGACACTTATCACTTAGATTTACATTTTTTTACAATATGACTATCACTTTTTAAAGTGCCTTTAATGTGAAATCTCTCTATTTTTTTCATAATTTCATAATGTTGGAGATGCTCTAAAGAAGGCAAGACTTCAAATTAAAGTGATAATTTTATTTATTTAAGATGAATCTATTTAACACATTGGAATAATGAGAGGGGGGTGAAACAATATTCTATCAAATCTCAAACCTTTTGAAACAAACAAATACTTTAAACTCTACTGCATAAACAAGTGTTAGGATAGGTGACATTGTGATTGATATCCTAAGTTGATTTATGTGTCTCCATGTTCTTTGGAAAGTGTTCTAGAGGACATGGATAAAATATTTATTATTTATTTTCCTATGAAAAATTATAATTGCATTCAAAGAGGCGGACCTTTCATAATGGCGGTTACAAGGCATCCCAAGAGAATATTCTTCTTAGGCATCCAACTTTCTGGGTTGGGACCAATTGAGTGTGCATGTTATTTGCATGTTCTTGCATGGTTGGGCACCCAAGTTTTCATGGTGGTGCATAAGCTTGCATGCAACTGTTAGAGTCGTTGGAGACTTATGGAGCATTTGGGTTTGAGTAATTTTGATTGGTTGTGGGTTAGGCGCCCATGTGAAGGCCATGTGATTACTGAATATTTTATTCCATGTTTATGGGCTATCTACTAAGGGGGGCATGGGTTTTTCCATGTGGTTTTCCTTGTTGTTTTGGGATACCATTTATGGTATTCTCTCCCACAAACTTCTATATATTGGAGCCTTGGGATGGTGGTTTAGTATGAGTTCTTTACAGTTTGTCAGGATGACAAAGTGTTGCTAGATTATAAAGAGGATTGTTGTATTGGTGTACTTCCTTGAACATTAATACAAACATTGGATCTCTTTAGATGTGGATTTTTTTCCTGCAAGGGTTTCTCCATGTATATCTTGTGTCACCTGTGTTGATGACTTGTGGTATTGTAAATTTTTATTTCATTTTTGCAATTATCAATCACTTAATTATTTTGTGGTAATCTTGTAAAAATAATTTCAGATTTGCAACCAAATATATTTAATTTCATATTGCTTCGAGTTATACCTTGATGCCCAACATTTGGTATTAGAGCTAACGATCCTATTAAGGGAGGGACACCTTTCTTTTGAGTGTTGAAGGTTTTTTGGTTGTAGTGGGAGCTTGTGCATTGTGGGTTTTGCAGATTTGTGAAGAAGATTGAAAACCATGGCCTCTACCTCTCATCTAGATATTGAGAAATTCAATGGCTACGAGATGTGGAAGTTGAATATGGAGGATCTCCTTGAAGAGAGATCAATGGTTGGCAGTTTCGAAACAAACAAAACCTGGGAAAATCTTTGATGAAGAGTAGAAGAAAATGGGTAAGAAGGCACAAGGAACCATTCGATTGTGTCTTGTAGATTTCGTCCTCTTGAATATTTTAGAAGAATCCACTACATACAATTTGTGGAAGAGGATAGGTGATATCTATCAAACTAAACTTTTAACTAATAAGTTTTATCTCAAAAGACATTTGTGTTATCTGAAAATGAAGGCTGGTGATTCTATTGCAGAACATGAAGAAGATGGGGGATAATTTTTACTTGGTGATGAAAACACAAAGAAGATTGTTGGTAAGGGAAAGGTAAAGTTGTGTTTCTGTGATGGGAGGGTTAAAAACCTTGATCATGTTTAACGTATTCTAGGACTTGCGAGAAATTCAATTTTAGTATCCAAGTTGAATGATTCTAGAATACATGTGACATTTGACAAGTCTGGTTGTAGGTTGGTAAGAGGGAGTTTGGTGATTACTAAAGGATCTCAGATAGGGAGTTTATGTAGGCTTAATGCCTCCACTTTTTGTAATTTTACCAATGTAACTGGCACTGAAAACACATGTATGTTGTGGCACCATAGATTTGGTCACGAAAGTGAAAAATGTCTTGAGACTATTTTGAATAAAAAGTTGGTTGATGGTCTTTCTAATTATTTTGTTGGTAAAAATGATTTTTGTGAGCATTGTGTGTTTGGTAAATAGAATAGATCATTGTTTTTTTAATGTGACTAATAAAGCTAATATATTATTATAGATCATTCATTTGGATGTGTTTGGACTAGTGGATGTTGACTCCTTTAGAAAATCTTGTTATTATGTTGCTTTCATTGATGATGTGTCAAGATACACTTGGATTTATTTTATACATGCAAAATATAAAGTTTTCATTAATTTTAAGGAATTTAAAGCCTTAGTTGAGAAGAAAAAAAATATAAGATAAGGGTGTTGAGATCTAAAAATGGGGGTGAATATTGCTCTACGGAATTTGATGAGTTCTATAAGCATGCAAGTATTGTTCAACAAAAGACTACACCTTATGCACCTCAAAAAAATGGGGTAGCATAAAGAATGAACTGAACCTTAATGGAAAGAACCAGGAGCTTGTTGAGTGGTGCTAAGCTTGATAGATTATTTTGGGAAGAAGTTATAAGTACCGCATGTTATTTGGTGTATAGATCTCCTTGTTCAACTCTTGTTGATAAAACTCCTTATGAAGTGTGGACAGGTAGAAAGCCTTTTGTTTCACATTCAAGTGTCTTTGTTGTGAGGCTTTTGTTCATGTGCATCAAGAGAAGCATTCTAATTTGGATCCAAAATCACATAAATGCATCTTTGTTGGTTATGGTGAGAATTTAAAAGGTTACAAGCTTTGGAATCCACTAACTCGTAAAATGATTTTCTCTAGAGATGTAATATTTGGGGAGTTTAGAGCTTACTCAAGTGAAGAAAAACCAAAGGAGAAAGATAAGACAAAATTAGTACACTTCAAGACAAAGATTGAGAAGTATGAAGATGCACATGTGGAAGAACAACTAGATGGATTTGAGGATGGAGAAGAAGAAGAGGGTTTAGATAGTTTGAAAATTTTAGATGATGTGCATGATGAGCATGGAGAAGAAGAAGAGCAACAAGAGCCCCTTAATCCTACCTTGAGAAGATCCACAAGGAAATAGAGTCGAGTTGACAGGTATAGCCCACCTAATTTTTGTTGTGTATTTGCTTTGTTGATTACTAACGATTAACCTAGATCCTACAGGGAGGCTCTCTCTTCAAAAGAAAGTGAGTCTTGGATGCAATCCATGCAGGAGGAGATGATGGCTCTGGATGGTTGTGATACCCAGGATCTTGTGAGTTTTCCTAAAGGAAGGAATCCCATTGGTTGCAATTGGTTGTTTAAAAATAAATTTGGAGCAGATGGTTGCTTAGAATGGTATAAGGCCATATTAGTGGCCAATGGCTACTCCTAGAGAGGAGTTGAGTTTGGTGAAATTTTATCTTGTTGCTAAGTTAACTTCTATTAGATTCCTATTATCTATTATTGTTGTTTATTGAGATCTTGAGGAAGAAATTTATATGCGACAACTTGATGGTTTTGTTGTGAAAGGAAAATAACACTTGGTTTGCAGGTTAAAGAGATCTTTATATGGTTTGAAGTTCAGTCACCCAAGATGTGGTACCAAAATTTTGATTCCTTTACATTGAAGTTGGGTTTTTTTAGAAGTGAGGAGGATCATTGTGTTTACATTAAGGTTATTGATGATCAAATTCTAATCATTGAGTTGTATGTTGATGACATGTTGTTTATGGGTAACAACAATGTGATGATTAAGGAGCTTACGACTCAACTTTCTGGCACATTTGATATGGAGGATTTGGGGGCTGCAAAATATATTCTTGGGATGGAGATCAATAGGGATCAGGTTCACAAAAATTTTTCATTAAGTCAGAGTAAGTATGTTGATACTATTTTGCAGAGGTTTAATATGCATGTTCGTAAACCAGTAAATATTCCATTTCCAGTTAGTACTAAGTTGAGTTTAGACATGCATGTCCTAATTTTGACGATGATGTTGAAGATATATCTAATGTTCCTTATGCTAGTATCATTAGTATTTTAATGTATGCAATGGCACTAGACTAGATATAGCCCAAGCAGTGGGATTTTTGAACATGTTTATGTCTAACCTTGGTAGAGAGCATTGGAATTTTGTTAAGAGGGTGTTTAGATATTTGTGTGGTACTTTTGATTACTATTTGGTTTATCATGGTACTGATGATGTGGATAAGTCATTGGACATACAAGGTTTTATTGATGCAAATTGGGCAGGTGACTTGGATAGTCGAAGATTCACTAGTGGCTATGTTTTTACTTTGTTTGGAGTTGTAGTGAGTTGGATCAATAAGAGGAAGCCTAAATTTTCATTGTCCACCACCAAAGCAAATTCTATGGAAGCTACACATGCTTCTAAGGAGGCAATTTGGTTATAGAGACTTGGTAATGACATTGTTTTTTATTGCAAGACAGTGAGGATTAGATGTGATAGTCAGAGTGCCATATGTTTAGCTAAAAATCTTATGTATCGTGCTCATACTAAACATGTTGATGTTCAGTATCACTTTGTGTGAGAAATCGTAGAAAAGGTAAGGTTTTGATTGAAAAGGTTGACACTTTGGATAATGTTGCAAATTCTCTCACGAAGCTAGTGACCATAGATAAGTTCTCTTGGTGCAAGAAGGCCATGGGCCTTGATCATTGTACTTGATTATATGTTTTATTTGTATCTCATGGATGTAATTGCAATGTATAATGTCAAGTGGGGGAATGTTAGGATAGGTGACATTATAATCACTATCCTAAGTTGATTTATGTGTCTCCACGTTCTTTGGAAAGTGTTCCAGAGGACATGAGGGACAAAATATTAATTATTTATTTTCCTATTACAAATTGTAATTGCATTCAAAGAGGTGGACCCTTCACGATGATGGTTATAAGGCATTCCGAGAGAATATTCTTCTTAAGCATCTAGATTTTTGGGTTAGGACCACTTGAGTGTGCATGTCATTGCATGTTATGCATGCTCTTGCATGGTTGGGTGCCTAAGTTTTCATGGTGGTGAATGATATTGCATGTAGTTGTCAGAGCCATCAGAGACTTATGGAGCACTCAGGTTTGACTCATTTTCATTGGTTGTGGGTTAGGCACCCACATGAAGGCCATACGATTATTAAATATTTTATTCCATGTTTATGGGCTGTCCACTAAGGGGGCATGGATTTTTCCATGTGGTTTTGCTTGTTTTAGGACACCATTTGTGCTATTCTCTCCCAAAAACTTCTATATATTAGAGCCTTGGGATGGTGGTGTAGACATCCAAATTTGATCACTTCCATATGATCAAAGTCATCTACTCTTCATTTATTCCATTAACAGTGATTAAATAATTTATTTAATCATTATTTCATTTTCTGTCTAAGGTTCCTAAAGTATGTAATTAAATAAATTAAATACTTTACCTTACACCCTATTCTTCTCTAAATTAAATAAATATGACAAATTATTTAATTTAGTCTTTTAACTCATTTGGATTAAAATCAATTTTTAATTCCCCTTTTTCTCTCTCCTTGTCACATTCTCCATAACCCTCTTCTAATCTAGATTAAATTAATTAATCTGTGATTAGGATGTGCACCACTTAATCTTAATTAAGTGTCACATCCTCCATAATCTCCCACTTGCCTCTAATCTCTCATTAATTACTTTAATCCTATGTTTGCACAACCTTAATCAAAATCATTAACCACATTTAGCTTGCCTTTTCTGGTCAACCTTCCCACTTACCATTTTTAGCCTGAGCTCTCTTTCCCATGTGAATTTTTAATTCACATTTATTTGTCCAAGGTTCCTCTCTTCCCCATGTGAATTTTTAATTCACTTTTGTCTTTCCAAGGTCTTCCTCATCCCCCATGCAAATGTGACATGTCATTTTACATGTGCCCAAGGCTTCTAGAACCTTGGACTTGTCACATCACCCACATGTGACAAATCTCCAACTTTTTGGAGACCTCTTTTTATCCAATAAACTCTCCATTGAATGTAAATTTTTAATTTACATTTATTTTTCCCACACACTTCCCTTTTCCCATGGAGATTTTTGAGGAATTCTAAAATTCCTCAAAAGTCTCTTTTATCCTCATTTGGGGACAAGAAGTTCCTTTTTGAGGAAATCTTCTCATCCCCCAAGGTACCTCAAAGGTACTTGTCCTTCATCCATCTCATGTACTTCCCTTCCACCTTTTGTCCTTTTCTTCCACCTCATTTCCACATCACTCCACCCTAAGACATCTCACCTTTCACATGTCAAGATGTGAGGGCTTGTGAGTCCTCAACTCACCATAGCCCTTCATCTTGATCTTTGTTGGATCAATCCCAACCGTTGAATTCTCCAGAGAATTCAAATTAGCCTATACTATCCTCTCATTTCCCTCATTTTAGGGATCAAGTCTTTTGCAACAAAACTCTTGCAAAATTTCCATTCAAGCTCTCATCTATCTTAACATCATCAATTCATCTTGCATCTTGCATCCACTTCACTTCATTGTCATCCAAGGAGCACACAAGACTTCAAAAATCAAGGGCCAACCAAGGAAGCAACAACATGAAGGTATAAGAAGCATTCCATTTGTTTTATCTTGCTTTCATATTGTCCATTTTCTTAGGCTAATCGTTGAGGTGCCCTTTTATCTTGTTACTTCTTCTCATTGCATTAATAGTTTTTATCTAGCATCTCACATTAAGAGTAGCATTTTATTAGGAACACATTTTTGGCATGCTCGGTGGGACCTCTCCCTCTCTGCCCGCATAGTCTCTAGCATTGTGTCATCACCCTGCCCTCAACGTGTCTGCATCTGTGCTATATCCCTCTCGACGTTCTCTACCCAGCCCACCACTGAGTCTCTTTGGAACTGCAGGATCTGGACCTGTCTCCATAAACTGTCCCTATCCCCTTGTAGTGCCTGCATCTGTACCTGTACATGGTCCCTCTCCCCCTGTAGTACCTGCATTTGTACCTGTACACTGTCCCTCTCCCCCTGTAGATCCTACACCTGCACCTATCCCTGTGCACTCTCTCTCTCCCGTTGCACCGTCTCTAGTCTGACTTCTGCAACCTCGAGTCTCGCCCTCATCTCCTCTACAGATGCCTCAACTGAAGATACCCTCTCCTGCAGTGTTGTCCTCTCCTCCTGAAATCCTGCCACTTGAAGTCTCAATGCCTCCATCTCCCCCCCTCCTGCTGACTTCGACTGACCTCACATCTAAGCAACTGACATCACTACCTCTAGCCTGTCTCGGTCCCATGTCACCCGAGCCAGCTCCCCCGTGCTCTCTCCCTCTCTACTCACATCTCATCCCTCTCTCTCTCCACCACCTATATATCTGTCGTTAGCCGGCCCACAACCTGATCAAACACTACCATCTCTGTCTCCCGCACCCTTTGCACCTCCACCTCTGCCCTCCTCAACTCCCCCTCTAGCATGCATATCCTCACCTGGGCCCCTCTCAGTAACACCACCGGATCATCTACTACAGTTGTTGGTACTATGGCTAAGGGCTCCATCACCTGTACATCCAGGTCCATCGCCTCCCCCCCGCTCTCCTCTTGCATCGGCTTTGTCCGACTCGTCACCCGAATCCATCGCGGCTGTCCTCTCCTCCCACCCTCATCAGTCTCCTCGGCTCCTACTCAACTGGTTGGACTCTCCTCTATCGACTACTCTCTGGCCTCTCCCGGGGTTGTCCTCTAACATCCATCACCCTCTCTACCTCCTCCTGCGGATCTGTGGCTCTCACATCCACCCACGGCTCTAGGGCTCTCCCCTCCTCCTGCTTAGCTCTCACCTGCACCTGCCTCCGCCGCACTCTACTACCTATCTCTGGCTGAGCAGCCCTCCCCTCCACCACCCGAAGCATCTCCACCTCTGGCTCGCTCTCCAATCTCACCACCTCTATCTCCTCCCCTCCACCACCTGCCCCTCTTGCCTCCATCTCCTCTACCACAGCTCTCCTCGCCCTCCTCGGTCGTCAACTCCTCCTAACTCTACTCCTCCTCGCCGGTTGATCTCCCGCAACATCCTCCTCCACACCACCACTCTCATGTCCACCCTGCTCCGACTCCTCCTCCTGTCCCTCCTCCTTCTCATCCTCTGGCCCCCCTCTGTGGCTCCCACGACAAGCACCTCCGGTGTAACCCTCTCCCATTGGTGGTTGCGAAACCACCGATCATATCAATTCGTCACTCCAGCATCCTCTAGACCCTCCCACCTCCCTGGATAGGGCACCCCACTTGCCATCACCCACGCCTCCCTCACACCCCTCGCTGACAATGCCGCCCCCCAGGGTACCTCTCTAGTAAGCCGACAAAACATAACCAGCGCTCCTGGAATGACAAGTCCAAACTATCGTCAGTCTGGCTGATGCATTTCCACTATGTGCCCCGGGCTCCCAATCAGGAAACATCTACACATAAAAAATCCTCGTTGTCTCTCCTCCTTGGGCCTCCATCCTCTAAACCACTGAAACATGTATGGCCACCATATAATGTCCTCCCCTCGTAAATCATCGAATGGTTTCCTCCACCGCTCTACCTCTCCCTGTGTCTCATACCATAAGATGCAGCCCCAGGCTGCCCCGAACTACCATGCCAATGACTCTCTCTCATCCAAGTCTCCTCTCCTGATCGCTATGGGCCTCGTCACCGCGATGTGCGTCCATCCCAATACTTGCAGTAGTGTCCGGTGTGTCAAGCTCTGCACCCCCCGATAACAGATCACGTGCATGTCCCGGTATAACTAGGCCAATACACATGACCCCCAAGAAAACTGCCCATCTCTCCACTCGACAATATGTCGAATCACCCCCATGTACCATAGGCTGCAAAAGCACCTACTCCGATCTGGCAACACTCGCTGATCTAGAAATAGTGGTAATGTTGACACCCCCAGGGACAGGCATCTGTCTACATCCAACCTCCCCCTCTCTATCAGCAAGTCATCTCGCCCAAATAACACCGGAACGGTCTCATCTAACTGATCAGCTCCTCCTCGCACACTAACCGTCCCGCTATCGGTAACCTCAAGATCCGCCACACATCCTCCAGTGTCTCATCTCTCCTATAGGCAAATGAAACATTGATGTGGTCGATTCTTTATCAGGGCTGTCAACATCGCCCTATGAGCCCTCATCTCAGGAAATTGCACTAAGTGCAGTAACCCCGCCCGCTCCAACGTTGCATGATCTGCTCCGGTCATCGCCTCAATCGACAACGCCAATGCCTCTGGCCTCCGCTCGTGAGTCCACAATCTAGCAAAATCCTGCAAAAAATTAATCCCCCTTGTCAAAATTTTCGTCTCTCTTTCTTTTCTCTCTCTCCCTCTTTCTCTCCTTCTTTTTCTCTTTTTTCTCTTCTTGTCCTCCTTTCTTTCTTTCACCCCTACAGCGGGGCAGACCTGCCCTCGGCCTACCAGGGCGGACTGGCCCGTGGCTTGCTAGGACGGATCCACCCCCTGCAGTATCCGCCCTCGACCTGTCGGGGCGAATCCACCCCCTACAGCGGGGCGGACCCGTCCGCGGCTCACCACAGTGATTAGTGAGGCGGACCCGCCTGCAGCTCGCCTGGGCAGATCCGCCCCCGTGGCCGCAACGGGGTGGACCTGCCTCGGGTGGCGCCCCCAATACCAATCCACCCCACTGTGGGGTGGACCCGCCCTTGCAGCAGGGCGGATCCACCCCCAACCAGGGTGGCAACGGGGCAGCAACGACGCTGGCCGCGGTGGGGCCTGTAAACCAACCCCTGCAGCGAGGCGGATCCGCCCCCAACCGGGGTGGACTGGCCCCACTCATTATGGGGCGGATTAATTTTTTGCTGCTTTTTTTTAAGGTTCCTAAAGGTATCACTTTTAAAAGGTATTACCTTTTTACCTTTACCCTTTCTATTCCTCTGATTAATCCCTTCCCTTCCCGACCGCCATTTGCACCCTGTTTGTCCGATCGACTTCGTTCAAAAGAAAAATTTGCCTAATTTTTTGCCCTCTTTTCAACTATACCATCCATTTCCTCTTATCGAGAAGTTGCCCGAGACCCCTATTTCTCCCCCATCATCCTCTCGAGGGGGCATACCCTTCACATTTATCTATTTTCTCAGCCCTAGTCAATCCCTTCCAGGATTGGGGCATCTTCATCCATTACCCACTAATTGGACACCTCAGATCCTCCTTTCCACGCTGGGGCATCATCTTCCGATTACTTCCTCTATAGAATCATCTACACTTTCTTTTCTTCGAAGCACGGTTATTCTAACGGTACTTCGAAGAGGGGCAAAATGTAGACATCCAAATTTGATCACTTCCATATGATCAAAGTCGTCTACTCTATTCATTTATTCCATTAACAGTGATTAAATAATTTATTTAATCATTATTTCATTTTCTGTCTAAGGTTCCTAAAGTATGTAATTAAATAAATTAAATACTTTACCTTACACCCTATTCTTCTCTAAATTAAATAAATATGACAAATTATTTAATTTGGTCTTTTAACCCATTTGGATTAAAATCAATTTTTAATTCCCCTTTTTCTCTCTCCTTGTCACATTCTCCATAACCCTCTTCTAATCTAGATTAAATTAATTAATCTGTGATTAGGATGTGCACCACTTAATCTTAATTAAGTGTCACATCCTCCATAATCTCCCACTTGCCTCTAATCTCTCATTAATTACTTTAATCATGTGTTTGCACAACCTTAATCAAAATCATTAACCACATTTAGCTTACCTTTCTGGTCAACCTTCCCACTTACCATTTTTAGCCTAGACTCTCTTTCTCATGTGAATTTTTAATTCACATTTATTTGTCCAAGGTTCCTCTCTTCCCCATGTGAATTTTTAATTCACTTTTGTCTTTCCAAGGTCTTCCTCATCCCCCATGCAAATGTGACATGTCATTTTACATGTGCCCAAGTCTTCTAGAACCTTGGACTTGTCACATCACCCACACGTGACAAATCTCCAACTTTTTGGAGACCTCATTTTATCCAATAAACTCTCCATTGAATGTAAATTTTTAATTTACATTTACATTTATTTTTCCCACACACTTCCCCTTTTCCCATGGAGATTTTTGAGGAATTCTAAAATTCCTCAAAAGTCTCTTTCATCTTCATTTGGGGACAAGAAGTTTTTTTTTTAAGAAATCTTCTCATCCCCCAAGGTACCTCAAAGGTACTTGTCCTTCATCCACCTCATGTACTTCCCTTCCACCTCTTGTCCTTCTGTTCCACCTCATTTCCACATCACTCCACCCTAAGACATCTCACCTTCCACATGTCAAGATGTGAGGGCTTGTGAGTCCTCAACTCACCATAGCCCTTCATCTTGATCTTTGTTGGATCAATCTCAACCGTTGAATTCTTCAGAGAATTCAAATTAGCTTATAAATACCCCCTCATTTCCCTCATTTTAGGGATCAAGTCTTTTGCAACAAAACTTTTACAAAATTATCATTCAAGCTCTCATCTATCTTAGCATCATCAATTCATCTTGCATCTTGCATCCACTTCACTTCATTGTCATCCAAGGATCACACAAGATTTCAAAAATCAAGGGCCAACCAAGGAAGCAACAATATGAAGGTATAAGAAGCATTCCATATTTTTTAGCTTGCTTTCATATTGTCCATTTTCTTAGGCTAATCGTTGAGGTGCCCTTTTATCTTGTTACTTCTTCTCATTGCATTAATAGTTTTTATCTAGTATCTCACATTAGGAGTAGCATTTTATTAGGATCATAGGTGGTTTAGTATGAGTTATTTGCAGGTTGTTAGGATGGTGAAGTGCTATCAGATTACAAAGAGGATTGTTGTATTGATGTACTTCCTTGAAGATTAATACAAACATTGCATCTCTTTGGGTGTGGATCTTTTCTTGCAAGATTTTATCCACGTATACCTTGTGTCACTTGTGTTGATGATTTGTGGTATTGAATATTTCTATTTCATTGTTGCAATTGCCAATCACTTAATCATTTTATGGTAATCTTGTAAACATAATTATCAGATTTACAACCAAATATTTAAGTTCATATTGTTGCAAGGTATACCTTGATTTCCAACAATAAGAACATGAAAGATGAATACAATCCACAACACAACACCAGATATACATGGAAAACCCCATAGGGGAAAACCACGACGAGAAAAGATGTTAGGAGCTATTGTCCTAATCCAACCTCACAAGATGAACATTTACAAATTTTTTTAGGGCTACAACCCAAGGAAGATACAACTCCCTGATTATAGTTTTATGGTTACACTCAAGGAAGCTACTAGTAGAGATTTGTGTTGTCATTGATGTCAATTGGGAGATTGTTGCACTATGTTGTTATTAGTGTTGTCATTGATGTCAACCTATGTCAAACTCTAGTGTGGTGTTGAGAAAGTTTGGTAGATGGAGATATTGTTGGTGTTGCAGATGGGGAGATTGTTGCAATCTCTAGTGTGGTTGTGATGAGAAGGTGTTTTTGATGTTGATACAACAGGTTCACTTGGTTTGCAAGTGCTTTTGAGAATATTTGAATAAGAGAGTGTACTAGGTGGTAGATTTTTGTTATGCACTATGCTCCACATTTCTTCATGGTTGAAGATGTGCTTGTGAATTTTGGATGAGATAATCAAAGGTGTTCAGAGGTGTTATATCCAAATTTTTAGGTATTGGATCGTGCAGTAGTGGAAGTTGTGTTTGATAGTATGTTAGACTATGAACAAAGTTGTTTGGGAGAAATTTATTCACTCTGTATTTCTTCACGTTGAGGTTTCTTGTCATGCATATTTGGGAATGTGCTAATATAGTCTGTATCTACCTTCCCTTGGAGTTTTGTGTGTTCACTTGTTCTGCAAGGTTGGTTAGTGAGTTGGATGCATATGGCAGTGTTTCTGGTTGCATAGGATGATAGTATTCTCAATTGCAAATGGATATGGCAGTGTTCCTGAATATTTTGATGATGCTAGAATAATTTGGGATGTTGTGTGATTTTTCTTCATGGTTCACAAGATATTTCCTAACAATAAAGAGTGAGTTGATTGTTTGGTAGCATTAATACAGGTTGGTTGACCTGGTGTGTTAGCATTAATGAGATGGTTAAAGGGTGGTTGAAATGCTTAAAACCAACCCAATAAATAACATAGGTTTTCAAACTATTAGACATGGAAATAAATGTCAAACATTTCTAAATCTTGGTTGGGATAGATCATACATATTATAATATTAAACACCATTCCTTTCCAAATACAAATAAATAACCACCAAAATGTGCCCTTTTATGACTCAGATTAATGATAGATGGTTATGGTAGAAGAGAATGTGTCACTTCATTTTTGATAAATTGGTTAGAATCAGTTCAATTCAAGTAGTGAGATATATTATGAGGATTAAAAATCTTATCAATGTTATTTGTGGAGATTGTCAATTTGGAAAAAAAACTAGAAGTAGTTTCAAGGGAAAGGAACAATCTTCTACTAGATTGTTGAAATTAGTACACACAGACCTTTGTGGTCCTACAAGAGTGAGAAATATTCAAGGTGATAGGTATTTCATGCTTTTGATTTATGATTACTCTAGAATGACATGGGTTACTTTTCTTTGAGAAAAATCTAAAGCTCTAGATAGATTTAAAGCATTCAAAGTTATGGTTGAAAATGAGATGGATTTGAAGATCAAATGTTTGAGGTTAAATAGAGGTGGAGAATTCACCTCCAATGAATTTAACATATTTTGTGAGAATCATGGTATAAGAAGGAACTTGTTTGCCCCTAGGACTCCTCAGCAAAATGGAGTGGTTGAAAGGAAAAACAAGACGATTTAAAAAGCTACAAGGACTATGATGAAAGAAGCTAACCTACTAGAAGTATACTAGAGAGAAGAAATCCATACTACTGTTTACATACTTAACAGAGTTTAGGAAAGAGCTAACAACACAAAGACTCCCTATGAGTTGTGGTATGGAAAGATTCTTATTGTCAATTAATTTAGAGTGTTTGGAAGAAAATTCTATATTAGAAGAGATGATGAGAACTTAGGAAAGTTTGATGCAAGATCTGATGAAGGTATCTTCCTTAGATATTCTACTAAAATAAAAGCTTACAAACGTTACAACAAAAGGATAAGAAGGATTGTTGAAAGTGCAAGTGTCAAGGTTGATGAAGATTTGAGGAATATAGTGGTAATACATGGATATGAGTCAAATGAATCTTTTTGCGAAGAATAAGAAGAAGAAGCTAAGGAAAAATAAGTTCAAAATGAAGAGGAAGAGGTCTCTGAAAAGACCCCTAAAACCCCTAAGTATGTACAAAGAAATAATTTTGAGTAACATATCATTGGTGACAAAAGAAAAAGTGTGTTGACAAGAAGAAGAGATACCGAAGCAGAAGTAAATCTATGTTTACTTTCTAAATTTGAACCTAAGACAGTGATTGAGGCATGCAAAGATGAACATTAGATGAAAGCAATGGAAGAAGAACTTATGCAAATTGAGAAGAATCAAACTTGCGAACTAGTTCCTAGACCAGGAAACAGAAACATTATTGGATCAAACTTGGTATTCATAAATAAGTTGAATGAGAATGGAGAAGTGGTAATAAATAAGGCAAGGCTTGTGTGTAACGGCTATGCACAAGTTGAAGGAATAGACTTTGAGGAGACGTTTGACCCGATGGCTAGAATGGAAGCAATTAGGATTTTTTTGGTATTTACAAAACATAAGAATTTTAAAAGTATATCAGATGGACGTGAGGTCTGCTTTTTTGAATAGAGAATTGGAAGAAAAAGTTTACATGGAACAACCAAAAGGATTTCAGTTGTTAGATAGACCTAATATGGCCTTCAAATTGAAGAAGGAATTGTATGGATTGAAACAAGCTCCCAGAGCTTGGTATGCAAGCTTGGACATATATTTGATACAACAAGGATTCAATAAGGGTATCGTAGACAATAATCTCTATTTTAAAGTTGAGGAAGATTGAATCTTGATAGTGGTAGTATATGTTGATGACATAATCTTTGGAGGCAATGAAGATATATGTAGGAATTTTACAAAAGAGATGTAGAAAGAGTTTGAGATGTCTATGTTTGGGGAGATGAATTTCTTCCTTGGGCTACAAATCAATCAAATAGAGAAAGGCATATTCATCTCACAATCAAATTATTTTAAAGAGATGTTGAAATTTTTGGAATGGAAGACTCCAAACCGGTATGTGATCTTGTGGTTACTGGTTATGGATTGAGTAAGGATGATGAATCCCCTAAAGTTGATCAGAGCAAGTATAGATCTATGATTGGTGGACTGCTATATCTAGCTGCTACTAGATTGGATATCATGCACGTAGCTTGTCTTGTGGCTATATTTCAAGAAGAACCTAAAGAGACACATGTTGCAACAATGAAGAGGATATTCAAATATTTGAAAGGCACTTTGGATTATGGCTTATGATGTTCTAAGGATAATGATTTTATATTGAGTGCTTACACAGATGCAGATTGGGTTGGTTGTGTGGACGACATGAAAAGTGCAAGTGGTGGCAAATTCTTACTTGGATGTATATTGGTTTCATGGCTAAGTAAGAAACAAGATTATATTTCTTTATCTACTGCAGAGGCTAAGTATATTGCAACAACATCTTTTTGTACACAAGTACTGTGGATGTGACTACCATTGAAGGATATTAGAGTAGTGTATGATGAGCCTATTTCTATCTTTTGTGACAATACAAGTGCAATAAATATTTCAAATAATAGTGTGATGCATTCAAGAACAAAGCATATATCAATTATGTATCACTTTTGAGAGAGAAGGTTGTGGAGAATGAAGTAAAGCTTGAATATGTACCTATAAAGGATCATATTGTTGGCATACTTACTAAGGCTCTTCCTAAGGATACTTTTGAGTATCTTTGAAACAAGTTGGGGGTTATTGCCCCTCCTTCTTTGAACTAGATGCATATGGAGATGCATCAGTCTAGTGGATCTATGAATTCATTCCTTGTTTGGATTGATTTTGGTGGTTACCTATCAAGGAGAGTAGGTAGTGACATTGTTGTACTATGGAATATATGTTATCATTATGGAGAGGTTGCTAAGTTGATTGGTGTATACTCCTAAGGGGGATTATTTAGAGCACTTGTAAGTATCTTGGTTTTATGTCAAAGGGGGAGAACACTGAAAAATATCTTATCCTTTTCCATTGATGTCAAAGGGGGAGAGAGAAAAGTCATGTGAAAAAGTTTGTTTATACAAAGGGATAATGAGACATGTGAAAAATGAAAGTATCAAAGGGGGAGAGAGACTGTAATGATTTAGTTGTGCAAGGGGGAGAAAAGAGAAAATAAATAAGCATGTTTAGAGTTGTATGTTGTCTTTGATGGGTTTTCACATCTTGTGTTGCCATCAATGACAAAGGGGGAGATTATTGCAAGTATGAGGGTGTTTTCATTGATGATAAGAAGCTCGTGTTATCATTGGTGACAGTTGTGCAGTGGTTGAGAGAGATTGTTTCTTTTATTAGTTTTATTATGTTGTCATTAGTTAAGGTACTAGTGTTAAACTCTTATGTTTCTTTGATAAGATTCTATTTATGCTTAGATGTTGAGGATATTGATAAATTTGATAAAATAAGGAAACACGGTGTTGCAAAGGTATTCTAGTTTGCACAAGTGTTCTGGTTTTGTTTTGCATTTATTCTAGGTTGAATATTTTCTTGTGTGCTTTGGATATGTTGGATAGAGACGTTTAGAGTTTCTATATCCAAAATTTCAACTTTTGGATCGATGGTAAGAGGAAGATATGTTCACCAATGTGTGAACCAGTTTGTAGTGTTGTTTACAAAAGGTGTTTGGGAGAAATGTTTTTGCTCTTTGTTTCTCCACAGTTGTTCTTCAAGTCTTGCAATTATGAAGATAAATTGATGATGTTGATATATTTTCTATGTCAAGAGTACTCATGGTTTGTTGCTCTGAAAGTTGGATTTTAGTGTTGCATTGTATGGAACTATAGTCTGAGCGTACAAGTTGTGTACATTCTGAAGATGCGAATTGTTGCGAAGGAGTTTGATGGATTTCAAGTTGATAGAGGAATATTCTCAGTTGTGATGAAGTGTGGTGTGTGGTTCGCAAGTCATCCTTGATTTAAGGAAGCATGTAATTCAAAGTTTAATGGTGTTTACACGAGTAACGATTATCTTGGTGTTTACACTACATTCAAAGATGCTCAAGAATTAATGAAAGTATAGTGTGGCATGTGAGAGTTAGTTTGGGTCCCAATTAAGTTTTTTTTTGGTTTACTTTTCATTCCTATCTATTGCGAGAATGTTTAGTGTAGACCTATTTTGAATTTGTAAGGTATAAGGTGAGTGTAGCCAACTTGAAGATGTTTTTAAAGTTGTTGATGGTATAAATTCAAGGTGAATTGATGCGAGAAGAAGTGTGGAATGGATTTGAATGTGGTGATGCAAAATTAAGCACAAAAGTGTGAATTACAATGTAAACTATAATGCAAGATTGTTAAATGTAGTGAGATGAGGTATCTTGATCTCCAGAATAATGTAAGTGTTGTTAAAGCTATTGTGGTGGATTTTTTGTCGCATTGAGATAATGTTCTTTGTATAAAATTATATCTTCTTTATTATTTCTATTCCAATAGTGAGCCTGGGCTACAAGCCTTTCTAGATAGTGCATCCTATTCTGGCAGTGAGCCTCTTTCTACTGGTTTTTGCAATTACTTATATTGTGAGCTAATCCTCATCATGGTTTTTCCCTTTTAGGGTTTTCCATGTAAATCTGGTTCTCTTGTGTATGGTGTTGGTTGTTTCAGTTTTTGGTATCTACTTTTCATGTTCAAACATTATAAAAATTAAGGGTTTAGTGAATGCATGTGGATTTGATTATTGTTGAGGGTTTTAATGTTTTAATTGGATACAAATGATTCACCCCCCTCTAGTTTTTCTTGTTCATTCAACAACATAAGCAACCCTATAACTTAAATCAAGTCACCTGGGAAACCCTATATTCTAAGGTCTTTGAAAGGATTTTTGGATGGCATAAATAATTAAAAATACAAATTAGGGACTAAGAAAGTTGGAAATAGGAATAGGAATAACACTACAAACATAGAAAGGAAGTCATCACATTAGAAAGTTATAAGGAATTTATTTTATGCAACATGGGTTGAATGTGCTAGACTGTTTGGTCATTATCAAACTACCATGTTGGCCTATCCATTTTGGCCACTTACAAATACAAATCACATGCAACATACCACTTTTAGCTAAGTGGGAGCAAATACATATTTTTTTTGTAGGAAAAAATACAAAAAAGAACCTACAAATCATGACTCACATGCAACAACACAATCTCATTAAGTTACAAGATCAAGAAAACAAAAAATTAATAAGTCCAATAGAACCAAAATTCACATGAAGACACCAACAACCAATAAACATTACTAGTAACAATCTTTAAAATGAGTTTTGTTCATTAGAATACTTGGGAATATATTTCCTATAGATATTTACTTGGTTTACAAACATACAACCAAGAAATATATGCATTCCCCTATTATTTCATAAATGAGGACAAAAAATGATTTCCACCTTCTCTTCTCTTTTTAATTTATCTAATCTCTCTTTAAATATATTTCTTATTTCTACATATCATATTCACATCTTCTCTCGATTTTTCCCTTGAAATCGCCAAACTCTCATGCTTTGAACCCAAATATTCACATTTGGGAATTAAATAAGATGGGTAGGGGATGATTGAAAGGATTAGAACCAACAACAGGAAATAACATGGAGTTTAAAATTATTGGATAGGTCAATAAAGGGTAATTCCTTATAAATATTGAATAGGATAGATCATACATCCCATGATATTAAAAACCATTTCATTCTATAAATAAATAAATTACCACTAAAATTGGCCTTTTTAATACTTTTAAGCATTGTTTATGTTCTTCCATAGCTTCCTCCACATGGCTCTTTTTCCTCTTTCCACACACTTACATATCCTATTGCTCAACTCATCCACCAAAATCTCACCTTGTGAGATCACTCCTCATATCTTATAATTGTTACAAATGACAACCAAAATGACTAGTAAGACCATTGATTTATGTATGATCTAAAATATAGGATGCCCCTATATTATTATATCCCCTTACTATTTCTACCCTATCAATTAAGAGCACTATCTACACCCACATTTGAGTAAAAAGAAAATTGTTGTCATCCCATACATTAAAAAATTGACATAGGAAACCTAAATAAGCTATGACAAATATATCATCCTAAAAATATACTAACAAAAAATATGACTAGCAACACCTCTAATCTATTTAGGATCCAAAATTGAGGATGATCTCACATCATTTTATCCCCTTATTATTTCTAACCTATCAATTAAGAGCATTGCCTACACCCACATCTAACTCAAAATTAGTTTTGATTGTCATCCCATACATTAAAGACTTGTCGTGGAAAACCTAAATAACCTAATGTAAATATGTTATCACACAAAAATATTTTTATTTAAAAACACTTATACATCTCAACCACCAAACCCTTGCCACACTCTCTAACAACACATACTCCTAATAATAAACATCTCAATTATAATACATAAATATTAATATAAATTGCAATGGAAGTATTTTATAGATACATGATGATTCTTCTAGTAAGTTTGTAGCATTACCAAAATGTGTCCAATAGCTACTTTTAAAAAACTTGGGTAGAATTGCAATAAACCCGCATGAACTCAATGTGACCATTATTTTCTTTGTTAACCAAATTAAAGTTGGTATTAGGTAGGCAACTTTACGATTAGAAGGCTCTAAAATAATACAAGACTATATGGTGTATAAAAATAATAGATTCATGACCTTTACAAGACCAACATGAATGCCATTTCCTTTATTTGAATTGTGGAATTCCACTTATAAACACTCCACCCTCCTTCCACACATGCTTCCCAACCCCCAATACCTACTTGTATCACATTAATTAAATTATCCCATTTCCCCCTAATACTAAAATAATATATTGTGTCATATTTTAACTATTTAAAATTCTCCAATATGCATGGACATGATAAGGAATCACTTTAGAGATGAATCTCCAAGGTAGTAGCATGCTTCATACTATTATAGCTTCATAATTTTTGTGGAATTCATGCCACCTTTGGCTTCGTGTATTTATAGCCTCGAGTTTTCTCGTGGCTTCATGTCATTTTAATTTCATTGCTTCATGCCATTTTATTTTCATGATTTTGGTTATAGTGATTCGATATGTTCTAATTTGCACACTTATGGTAACAACAACACATGGACACCTTACACTGAGCTTGTTCAGTTAAAGTCATTTGTTTGAGGTCCTACATAATATATTGATATTGATAGCATGGTTAAAATGGTCCATTGAGGAATATTACACATTCATCTTTGATGATTACATGATTAGCTTATTACCACTCTTTACATTTACTTTTTTGCACTTACTTTTATATTAATAACATTGTTAAACAATTATGTTGCCTATTTTTCAAATGATGATTACTCATTCAATTATTGTTTCTTTTTTAGATTTCAAATGAAGTGTTGCTTGCAAGGAGTATGTATCAAAAAGATGTCAATATCTATCATTTTATGAGTTTCTAAAGTTTTATACTTTCATATTAAGTGCTTTCTTTACTTTGAAATACATATCTATAGTAGTTCGCATGAAAGTTGAAATGGGAAAAAATGTAATAGTAAAAATTATATACCCCACATTTATTTCATTTATTTTGGGCTCACTTTGGCCTACTTTCTCTTTGTGCAATAAATACTATACAAGTGGCATAATCTTGTCTAGAATTTGGTAAATTATATGAACCTTGACGAACCTCACTTCTTAAAACCCATGGATCTAGATTCAAATTTCAATAGTACTAATTTCCCACCTTAGATAAATTTTGTAAATATAAATCAATCCCCACATTTTTAAAGTTGGGCCCATGTTATTTCCTTTGAAATAGCTATTTCTTGCCAATTAGAGCATGAAACATTTCATGTTTTATTATATGGTATTGTATAGAAGGACAAGCCTTTAAACATTACGATCATCTAGGAAGTAATGGATGCCTCTTCCACACATCAAGATTGTTAGAATCAAACATGATCTGATACCATGTTAGAATTGGCTATGGATGCCAAGATCTATGGACCAAATGGGAAGCACAAAGAAGAGAGAAAATAATGTGACAAGAATAAACTGTATTCAATTTCAATGATAATGAAATGATTCAATGTACAAATGTAGTAGAGACCCCTTAGTTATATAGCCAAGGTGAGAACATAGGAGTGCATAAGATTATGACAAGTGTCGTAATCTTATGGCATGAGACAACAATGAAAAGCTATCACTCCACCTAAAGTGGAAAGGTGATAATGTGATAACCACCACAAATAGTGGATCACCCACAAAAGGTGGAAACCTAATCACATGATATGTCCATGAAAGGTGGAGGTGATAAAGTAATAAGAAGATAAGTCCACCAAAGGTGGAAAATCTCCAACAACCCCTATGTGGTCCCTAAGTAAACTTAACTAAGGTGTAATTATGACCTAGGACAAGGTACAAAACATTTAATTACACCAACAAAGATAAATATTTTTAAAAGTGTTGCATCATCACTTAACAAATGCTACACATATGTAGTATCTTGTGACTATATATTGTATGATTTCTTGTTGTGTCCTTGATCATTAGTTAAAGTCATTAAATTACTCCACCTAGGGTTTGACTAAGGGAGAATGCACCCTACCTAGTAAGCTCTTCATAGAATTCACCTTGCCTAATTAGCTCATCAAAGGTGTTTATCAATATTGTCAATTTTCCCATTATAGTTCTAGATAAGAAGGTGAAGCTTTACTTTGCAAGTACAAAAATCTAAAATCCTCAATAAGATCAATTTGGTGCACAAAAGGATGATTCCATGAGATCCAAAGTGATTATAACATACTTTCAATACATATGGATTTCATGGCACAAAATTGAGCTAGAGTTTTGAATAGTTAATTTTCTAATTTAAAAGTTATATTTTGATAAATTCTGTTATGAATCAATTTACGTCATGCATCATATCTAAACTAGCATTAGATCTAAAGAAAATTACATGTATTCTTTTTATTTAAATTCTACATTTATTTATTAGTATTAGCCTTAGCTCTATATCCTAGTGTAGATTTTATTGTCATTATAATGTAATTAATCTACCTTTGGGATATTTATAAAATTCATTTATTTCCTTACAATAATAATATTATAACAAAAATGAGACACATTTGAATTAGAAAATAAGAACATGTATGGTAATAAAGGACACCTCATAATTAATTTACAAGTTTATTATTAGATCCTAAATTAACTAAATGAGTTGATTGTAATATTAAGAAATTAGGTAATTTGAGATAGAGACATGTTAATATTATCAAAAAGAGATCTATATTGCTAATTTGAAAATTGGTGTTATGTAGAATTTGATCACATTTGCTTACGAAGACATGTCTGGGTGATCCCACAATAGTGGTTTACAATTTTTGGGCAAACTCGACACTGCAATTATTATTTTTAACTAAATCTTCACTTTCGGGCTCTTGTAGCGGCTAAATTGTGAGGAATTTGAAAATGATGCAAACTAGAGTCTCATCACATTTTGTCTGTAGATTCTAAAAATATTTTTTTCAAAATTTTTGGAATCAGATTGCACTTTTTTTTCCATCTCCCACGAAAACTAGTTTTTTTCATAAAACAACATTTTTAAAAAGTGATGCTCACCATATACAACATAATTTTTTTTGTATGAAGGATAAAATTCTAATTTTTTCGAATTTAGATTTGTAACTACGATATCTAGCACTTTGATTTGTTCTCATAGTTTTTTATTGAATATTTTTTCCTTAATCAAGTTTCAAAGTCAAACCAATTGCAATTCAGACATAGGCGGACTGTATACAACATAACTTTTTTTGTATGAATCAAAATTCAATTTATTTATTTTAATGGATCAAGGACATCAATACCCAGCCTCAACGTATTTTTAAAAAATATATTTTGATAATCTGCTATTTTTCCACATGTGCAGACCAGATATTTTTATTTTCAGTGAAAAACCTATTTTTAATAAAACTAAAAAATTAAATACATAATAAAAGCAAATCATATTAAAATTATATTCGATAGATAGCTCATTCTGAGGAATATCATTATCTAGTTGGGTTTCTGAATTTTTCTGCATTTTCATTTTTAAATTGAGCTTTGAATGACAATTTTTTACAAAAAAAATCAATTTTTTGAGGAGATAGGGGAAAAAGGGTGTTCGGTCGATGTTTGATTGAACCACTTTAAGATGTTCGGTCAAGAGGTTCGACCGAACATCTTAAAGGGGTTTGGCTGAACCTAGGTTTGCTCGAACCACTTTAAAATAATGAGCGAAATTTAGGGGGTCTGGGAAAATGACAGGGTTTTTTTTTTTTAAATCCCTATTAAGGGGGTTCAACCGAACCCTAGTTCGCTCGAACCCCTTTATTTTAATATTTCTGCTCACATGTCAATGGGGTTTGAGCGAACATAGGGTTCGGTCGAACAATTTGGTTCGGCCGATCCCCTTCACTTTGTGTAGAGGGAAAAATGACTTTTCCCTTCCTCCACAAAAGTGTTCACCACTTATGTGGGTTCACCCACCTAAGAAGTAGAAATTAAGAATTGATATTAAATTAGTGGTATGATATTGAGACAAATAATCTAAGAATTTTAAGGTTTGGGATTAGGCCACACCCAAGATCGAGTATGGGCATGGGGTTGCATGTGCACTTTAATTTGATGCAAAATTTTCTTTAAGACCTACATAACATGTTTGCCAATATGTGTACTTGTTTCTAAGAAGGGTTGGTGTTAAAAGCACCTTTGGAGGGCCTTCTATATACAAAAGGAAGAGTGTTTGATTTACTAAATAATAGCTAGGTCCCACAATTGACTTGAGAATATTGAAATAGAGTAAAATTGAGTATGAACAATGTTGATAGTTGAGTAGAATACAATAGATTAAGCTAAGACCAAGATTGGCATTGAGTGTTAAAGGTCGATGTTTTCTATTGATATTTGATTATATATGACTCCTCTAAAATGGCTTAGGATGATGACCTTATATACACAACCCTAAATACACAATTTAAACTATTTGGTGTGCATGTTGATAGTAATGGTTGTGATTGTCAACCTTGAAAGTGAAAATTTTGAAGCTAGAGGACTAGACCACATGTGGTTCTATCAAAAGAAAATGACTACAAATAAATCTTAGTCCAAGAAGGTAAAAGTCTTAAGAATTGGACAAATGATATTCTAAAGTCGAAAATTTATCATAACACAACTCAGATTCAAAATTAAGATTAGTGTGCATCAAAAATACTAAATTAAATGGTAAGACCATATATTAATATCTAAGTAAATCATAAAAATAAAATATAAAGTATGTGGTGTTATCCTCAAGAAACCTTTCTTTTTGACATTTGGAGAGAACCACAAAAGGCTCCACACACACACACACAAACAAATCTTTGATTCAAAGAATTTAAATTCTATCAATGAAATTAGTTTTAAAATGAGGGGATTGTTTATCCAACACTCTAAATGCATATTTGATCATATTTATCGATTAAGATAAATTCAAAATATAACACAATTTTGAATTTCAATTAATTAATGCAGAGAGACATTTTACAACGATAGGAAGAGGTGGAATGTAATGAGATGAATGTGCTAACAAAACTCTTATCTTTTACCTTAAATTTGATAGCAGTTTACATGTAAAAATATTAATATTTAATAATAAACATAATATTTCCAAAATAAGCAAAACATAAATTTTATGTCTATTTATTCAAAAGAAATAAAATAGTTTCAAATTGATATCTCTAGATATTTTTTAAATAGATAAATAGCTCCAAATTGATATCTCTAGACATTTTTTAAATAAATATATTTAAGATATCTACAAGAATTAATAAAAATATTTTTAAGATATCTATATTAATTAGTAAATTCAGTCTAAATGCATACCATCAAATTTGCATCCAGAGATAGACATTATCCCTAATGAGAGTTGAGATGTGAGCTTAAAACCTCTATTCTAGAAATTTCAGTTCAAAATGGGTGAAGGACCCTCCCTAATTTGATGAAAAAAGGTAAAAAAGATGTTGAATGAGAGTTGAGATGTGAGCTTAAAACCTCTATTTTATAAATTTTAATTCAAAGTCGATGAAGGACACTCTCTAATCCAATGAAAAAGTGAAGGTAAAAAAGATGTTGAATAAGAGTTGAGATGTGAGCTTGAAATCTCTATTCTAGAAATTTCAATTTAGAATGGGTGAAGGACGCTCCCTAATCCAATGAAAAAGAGAAGGTACAAAAAATAATGAATGAGAGTTGAGATGTGAGCTTAAAACTTCTATTCTAGAAATTTCAGTTCAAAATGGGTGAATGACACTCCCTAATCGATGAAAAAGAGAAGATAAAAAAGATGTTGAATGAGAGTTGAGATGTGAGCTTAAAACCTCTATTCTAGAAATTCCAGTTTAGAATGGGTGAAGGATGCTCACTAATCAACAAAAAAGAGAAGGTAAAAAAGATGTTGAATGAGAGTTGAGATGTGAGCTTAAAACTTTTATTTTAGAAATTTTGGTTTAAAATGGGTGGACACTCCCTAGGGGAAAAGCCCCAGCTCCCACCCATGTTCTAATAACCATTCATTGATACATGCAAATTAAAAGCCTACTAAAAATTTTCAAATGTACCAATAATTGTCCACTTTATACCCAATAGTTACAAAAAAAAGGTACTTAATTGGAAGAGTTGTGCAACTTTATTGGTACCAATAGTGCACGATTATTGGAGCATTTGTGCATATGTATGGAATCAACTGTGCAAATTTTGTGATGGTCAAAGCAAACAGGTATTGAGGCACTAGAGAACATGTATTAGACGGCAACTTGAAATGACCACTTTTTGACCTTTGTGTATATAACGAATCCTCTTGTATTCGTCATAATTACCCAGAACCCAAAACAATAGCTATAAGCTTTTAAGTCGCATACAAAGAAACCCAAAAAAATTGTCGAACCCAACATACCATTTAGAAACTTAAAATGCACAAAACTAGCTATAATGACTACTAATACCCTTCCCTAACCGACAAAAAGAAAAAATAAAAAGATGTCCAATGTTAGCTTAAACCTCTATTCTAGAAATTTCAGTTTAGAATGAGTGAAGGACGCTCCTAATCCGACGAAAAAAAGCAGGTGAAAAAGATGTTTGAGGTGGTGGGAGGGCGGTTAGCGTAGCTGTCAAGCAGAAATGCACAGATTTCAGTTCAGTCCTGTGTTGGGTTGTCGGGATCTTTCTATGGACCCCTTAAGTAAAACAGTGGAGGACCCATTCTTTTTTACTTTCGACCTGCTCGCCAGCTCACCACCGCGTTGTATTAACAATTCCGCGTACAATCTGCCACCCAGGGGCACCGCCTTTCTTTCCTTTTAAAAGCCCATCTCTCTCCTCTGCACTGAGCAAGTAATTCTCCTGCTAGAGATACACAGTGAATATATTCAATCCTTTCTATTCTAAGTATCTGTTATGGATATGAACTGGGGAATCCTCAGATGCATGCTTCTGGTGATGATGCTTGCCTTATCAACTCAGGTTGGTGTCCTGTTTTGCTTGTGGACAATTCTGTATCTCTGTTAAATGGGTTTCTCTTAAAGATCGACCAGTTTAATAGTTTTTCAAAAGTTTATAGCTTGTGAATAAGGTGATTGATGAAATGGTAACCTTTCTTGAAAGGAGCAGGTCATAAGATTAGTAGTCTAAAAGTTAGAACCAGTTGATCTTTAAGCAAAGTATGTTTTCACAGTGTGCGAGGGTCTTTTTGTGTGTATATGCAGATAGCTTATGCAGGGGAGGATAGAGTTGTTGGGATCTCTTTGGGGCAGCCATTGACATTGGTTAAGGACAGGCATCTGCTGGCCATAGGTAGGCTTGGTGCAAATATCATCATCAATAAAATGAAATATTTTAATAACGTTCACAGGTCACAGAAGTTTATGAAACCCAAGAATAGTATAGAATCATTAACGAAAAAAAAGATCTTATATAATTTATGATCTTCGTCCAGATCAATTCTTCTACAATAGATTTTGATGACGTAGTTTGCAATTTTGATTAAATTGGACTTGGGACTGATGTTGTTGTTTTCAGATTGCAGTAATGCTTGTGGACACAGATGTGCAGTGGCAGGGGTGAAGGACAGATGCTTAAACTACTGCAACATTTGCTGCAAGGAATGCCAGTGTGTTCCTTCAGGGACGTCTGGGCACAAGGATGAATGCCCCTGCTACAGAGACAAGAAGAACTCCAAGGGCAAATCCAAGTGCCCATGAACAACCTCACTCATCACTCAGTGATCACAATTGTGATCACCACCTAAATAAATGACTACCCTATCAGCTTCTCTGTTTTGTTCTCTACTTTTATGCATATTGTATGGGATCTACATCGTACACTGTGCTGTGTAGTGGGTAAAGTGTAACTTTCGTTACCTATGTTACATATTATTATTGATATTTTAAAACTGTGGTCTTTTTTACTATTGTCTGAATGCTCTTTCTTTTATCATTACGGAATGGGTAAGGACACACATCAATGTATTAAAATCAGCAGCAGCTGTCACTGTACTACATAAAGCATAAATGTGCCGGTTGAATAATTTGTGTCATAAAGATAACTTAAAGACTACCTAGATGAACCAATTAATTAACACAATAAAGATTTTTTTATTAATTTATTAATAATAAGTATACAATTCTAAATAACAAAGTTGTTAGTATAGATATTAGCAAAAAAAAAATTAAAAAAAATCTTAAATTAAGAAAGAAAATCTAAGCCAATATATAAATCTTAAATTAAGCAAGAAAATCTAAGCCGATATATAAATCTATTGTAAATGTTCAAATCAAGATGTCACGGATTGGGAAATTGTAGGTTTTAATAAGTATTTTGTTTTTGGATGTAAGAAGAAATTCTAAGCCGATATATTAATCTATTGTAAATGTTCAAATCAAAATGTCATGGATTCGGAAATTGTAGGTTTCTATAAGCATTTTGTTTTTGGATGCAAGATAGTCTATGTACTTTGTGGAGGGTCCAATTTGTAGTCTTGGGTGTTTTCTACATCACATATTTGATCTATTTCAAAGGTAGTGATATGGTACAATGCACATTTTTAATTCTTAGTTTGTTTGATTTGTTATTTGTTTAATTATAATGATTAGTAGTATTTAAAATTGTCTTCACGATGCTACTAGATTAGTAGGGAATTCATTTTCTTATGTCAAACACCCATAAAAAGATTGGATTTGCGCTTGTATAAATGATTGAAGTTGAAGACAACACCTTTTCAAGCATGAAAATGTCTTAGGTTAATTATGCAAATTCTTTTTATTTTGGGTTCACTAATTGAAGTGTTCTTAAAATGATATGTGAATAATTGTTGAAAAAAAATGAACATGAGAATATAGGATAATGAAAGTAATTAATATCATTAAATACAATGACATACAAATAAATCTTACAAATGTGTATTTAGTCGGCTCCAAGTGAGAAAAGTGGGTAACAATAAAAATAAATAAATTTGAAATTTGAAATGTAAGGATTTAGATCTATGGGTGTGGGATTGATTTCTCACCCATGGGATCAACCTAGGGCAAAAATGTGCTAGAATCAAGGTGGTAATGGAGTATTTGGGAATAAGAGTGTGGATAGACATAACAAATGAATGAATAATTTGGGTGAATGTATCAAAATATGTATATATGTGTAAATAAGGATAAATGCATGTGATGGGTATACTAGGGATGAGCGACAACATAGGGGAAAGAGTTTGGATTTTCACAAGAGTGTCATTGGTTCTACCAAGAATGAATGACAACATAGGGGAAAAGTTTGGATTTTCACAGAAGCGTGTCATTGCTAATATGTAATTACATCAAGTCATTCTTTCAAAATGGGCACAAAACTAAATGGGAATCGCCTTGAGTATGCAAATTTCATTATTACATTTTGCCTCAACTTTCAGGTGCATGTGAATTTTAGGATGATAATGTATCTTAAAGTATGTAACACTCAAAATCATGGATGTGAAATATGATTTTAAACATAAAAAAATATCTAAGTCCATATAAAGTAATGGACCCACTAAATATGATTGCATAAGTCCATTCTTTGGCATGCATGGTCCATGGGAACCTATAAAACAAAGGAAAAATGTGTATAAATAGCTTATATCACACAAGTAAAAATGACACAATTACAAGTTCAATTTTATTATTATCAATCGTTAAAAAGAGAGGAAAGAGAGAGAAAGGTTGAATTTTTTTACATGTACAAAAGTGGTACTACTTCGTGATGAGATTGAGTAATAGTTCTAGTTTTCTCTTATTTAGTTCATTCTTTTAGACATTTCAAACTATTTATTTCATATACATTCCTAAACTTATCTATCTTTTTATATCCTTCATGCAACTTGAACTGGGTTTTGATGTCTGGAAATATGATTATGATATGTTGGTAATTGCATGGTTAAATGTGTGTATATGGAATGCAATATGAATCTTTGTTTAATTTATGGTTATTAGTAGTGTGTATATGTTAGATGAACTAACTCCTTGCAGCTAAGAAGTCAAAGTAAGCAAAATATGACTTGCAACAACTAGGAAGCTCAACCCACAACCAAAGGATTTCAGGCAAAAGTGCAGTGGAGATTCCAGAATGTTGGGTATGTGACAATTGCATAAATGGAAGCATTCATGGATAAGGTCGATTGTGAGTCACCAAACCATTTAATAAGACAATTGAAGAAAGAAGTCAGTTTGCAATGGTTAGGAAGCCAGTGTGATTTTTCTCACAGTACATGTCTTTGCTATGCTGATTAAGACAAAGTTCCAATCCTAATTATCTTCTTCCATATTTTCAATAACAATTTCAGTTACACAAACTTTGTCCCTCTCTATTTTATAGGAGAGTGGTAATTTGTATTTAATTTCTATTTTGAGTCCTTATTCCAACAAACCTCCCCCAAACCTATATAGTTGGATCGGTCATTGAGGAGTAGATATAGCGTAAGGATATGTTTTGAAAAATATAGTTTTCTATTTCATAGGCAATAATTTTGTTAATTTCATGTTATGCATTCATGAATAAGAAATATGTGAAGATTCTTGTCAGATTGTGAAATCTAGTTATATGAAATGGAGATGTTTCAGTTTATCGTTATTTTCAATTGATTCAAGGAGTTTAGATTTGAGTTTACTCCATGGATACAGTTACTTGAGCAAAGGCCACTCAAGGTAACTTTCTCCACCTTAATTTCTATTGTTATATTAGATGCTTTCATTATTACATTAATCTTAATTAGATTCCTCATTTCTTGTATGTGAATGAGATCTTGTTTTATGATTTATGTTTTGTTTTGTCTCAATGTGTTGTCCTCTCGAGTGAGGACCAAGTAGTTAGAAGTAAAATTTAGCAGTGTTAGTTCATTGCAGAGTTCAAGTTTAATAGTTCACTAGTCACAATGTTACGCTGAAAGTACCCATAGAAATAGTTCTAGATTTAATCGTTTTCCCTGTTTTATAGTTTATGCTTTATTTCTCTTTTCATGTGTAAATCACCTATACTAGATGATATAGGCAGTATAGAATCTTTGGATGCACATATAGTGCCAACATCATCACAATTGTATGCAGCCTTGGTTGATAATTAAATGGGGTCTTTATAAGGGTTTACTGGACGGTTCAACTAGGAACCACCTTTGAATTGTGTGTCTAACACCAAGTTTATTGAGCATTAGTTAGGCCTTACACTTCACTTGGATCAATAGCCATGGGCCGACAAGGTGTATTACATTTTGGCAATGCCATGTGGTGATGATCTATTTAGTCATGGTAATAATTCTTTGAGTAACCACTTAAAACTATTTTCAATATTAACATGTAGGAGTGTTAGTGATAGAATATGCCCTCCTTTAATTGATTGCATCCATTAGATGTAAATAATTGAAGGAGAGGGGGGAACAAGACATGACATAAATGTAAGCTAAGTATGTAAAAATGTAAATATTCCAAAGTGATAATGGTAATGAATGAGTTGTAATAAGAAAATAGAGTATCATAAAAGATGGGGATGGTAAGTATTGAGTTTAAGGTATTGTCAAAATGAGTTTTCCCCAAACATAAGTAGAAAAATGGTGATGTGACCGTAATTGGCCAAAAATATGATCCATGTAAGTATATATGACACTATAAAGGCATATTCCCCCAATTTGATAGTACAACATACAAGGTTCAAGGTAAGGCACTAGGTCCTTAGTGGTGATGAAGATCTCAATATATGGCATAACATGTAATTGGTACTGTAGGGAAGGTCATGGTGTCACCAATGTAATTTTTGGAACATGGATAGGTCATATAAGTGCAACAATGTAAAATGCATGATAATGAGAGTGCACATCAAAGTGATTACCCCCACATGGGTATGGGTCATAAATAATGTATAACCAACTAAAAATAGGGTAAGATATCCCTAATTGGTTTAATAAACATCATGTGATAATTGGTAGTTGTTGATTATGTAAATAGATAAGTGTGCTAGTGCAAGTAATGGCATGGTTGTGAAGACATGTGTAATAATGTGTTTAGTTAAATTACAAGTTGTTTTTCTTAATGTCCATGATGATAGATCTAGAAATAAATGTGCCCAACACATGGTGTAATGTTAAAATTGATAAACTTTGTCACATATGTTGTTCCAAAATATATTGGTGTAAATAGATAATCACAATAAAGAAATTTATTTTATCAATAGGTACTTTAGGTCATGAACGTTGTTGGCATTAGATTAAGACAATACTAAACACAATATATGTGAAAAAGTAACCAAAATGTAAATAGGTAATGTTTGGTCATCAATAACATAAGTTATCATTCATAGGATTACTTTGGTTAAAAAAATAAGGTCATAGGACAGGTGATTTGCAAGTAATAATTTTTTACCTAGCTATATATAGGGTGACTAGTGAAAATTCACTTTTATTTGCTCATATACCCTAGGCAAATAATGCTTTCTAGATATCAAAGTGATCTTGTTGTGTTCATCCATCATTTTAATGAAATAAATTTCACAAGGGAAGAATATAGTAGGTAGTATGTTGTAAATGATATATAATACTTGAGAATAATAAGCCACTTACAAGGGGAAACCTCTAAAAATTTCTAATAAGAACATAATTCTTAATATCATACTCATAAACTAACTACTAACTCCTATCTATAAGATACTTATGATTTAGATGTCACCTAGACCGACTTAACTACCTATATAAGACTATAAATAATTATATAACGTAATAAGGGTTATACTAGCCACATTTCAACTACACATATCCAAATATAATCAATAGGTTAAGTTCATAACACACCCAATTTCTTCATAGAGATGTCATCAATGTTGATCAATTGTGGATATTTTGCACAAAATCTTCATTTTCTTATGTAGCATACTCAAATAAAAATTCTACCATTTTATCAAATACTTTTTGATTGTGCTTATTTATAGCCACTTAGGGCATGTTTAAAAGGTTTCCTCTAATTCCAAAATTATTCTACCCTCCCAATCAAGCTTTGATAACTTGTTATTGGCTACAACTTTATGTTCAATAATTGTCTTCAAGTATGAAACATGGAAGACCAAATACATTTTGTTGACATAGATAAATATAATTTGAATGATACACTTCCAATCCTTTGCAAAACCTTATACTTGGACCATAGTAATTGGGTTTAAGCTTATTATCCTTTTTTATTTTAAAGATATTTATGTATATGGTTGTAATCACACAAAGACCCAATCTCCCTTAAAATTCATTTCAATATAGTGTTGATCTCCTTGTTGCTTCATTCTATTTTGTGTAATTGTCAAGTTCTCCTTGAAACTAGCAAGTATTTCTTGTCAATGTTGGATGTATTATCCAACTATGATATACCTTTTGTTGTGCCTATAATGAAGAGGTGATTGATGGTGGATGTTACCCATATAGTACCAAAAATAGAGACATTTTGGATGAAGTATGGAAAGAAGCGTTGTACCAAAATTAGTTTAGTGACACCCTTTTTTGTATGTTCTTGTAGCATCCCATCCTAATTCCTTTTCCCAGTATACAAAACATTCATTTACTACCATTGCTACAATTATTTTATTTGTGTTTGTTACATATCCATTCTTTCCTTCATTTGTTCGGGCTATCCACAACAATAATTGTTTTATTTGCTTCTTCTCTCTATCTATGATATCATCCTTAAATTATAGCTTTCATTTCACCTTTTTGAGTTGAAAATTCCCTTTATCTAGACCAACAACTTGTTGCTTCATCTCTTTCTATGTTGCATCTTCTTCACCAATATTCATGGTAGAACTTCTCTCTTCTTCATGGTTCATTACCTCTCCAACCTAATTCACATAATTACACCTTTATTTATTCCACATGACATGCTCTACTTGTAACCCCATCCTCTATCATGAGGATTTCTTTTCCTTAAGGACTACAAATATAGAAATGTCTGATAAAACAAGGGTTTCAATTTTACCCATTTTTCTTTGCCCCACCATGGTTTTCTAGTCAAACTATTGTAACTCTTGCATTTCATTATTATATCTTTCTCTCTTCCCTTCTTACAAGGACTGCCTCCCTTATTCTACCTTGGTGTCCACAAGGCATGTCATAAGTTGTGAAGGATTCACCTCTACTTCCATGCGATTCTCACATGGAAATTCCTTCCTCTCATTATATCTCAAATTAATATTCTCCCCTTTCCTATTGAGATTTAAATCCACAATATATGTCATCCATTGTGCATGCTCTCTTAGCTCACACTAAAAGGTGATCTTATAAATCAAAAACACATTAGTATTCTCTTTTATTTTACTTTAGTCATAAGAAAATTTGTGTATGCTCTTCCATCATGTTGTAATACAATATTGGGAATCAAAATTAGTTTCTTCGATTTCCTCTTAGTTGGCCTCCCCTTGTATTTTATCACTATGTGGATGACCTAAATCCACATATTTTGGTAGGGTTTATAAATTATTGTGAGAATAAAAAGACTCACTTAAAAGGAGGGATATTATGTTTGGAACAACCTTATTGTCTATTTTGTGGGGACAAGATGAATTGGAAAGGGTTTGAACGCAACCACATTCTTGTAGATAGACCTCTTGTTCTCAAATCTTGGCCTCATGCACCCTTGGGTATACAAAGGGCATTCCCTAGCAACGTATTCATCTTAGATAAGAAATTTTATTCATGTGTAGTTTTGATACTATGATTAGTGGTTAGTTTCAATAAATTAGTCACTTAATTCCCTTAGAAATGAGTTTCTAGGTCATGCATGCTCTCCTCTTGCACTTTTGAGCAATATTCAGTGGTCAAAAATAGTTTACACCTCTTCATGGGCCCTACATTTCATGACTAAACAAGACATATTGGTGGGTTCAAAATTTTGTACATGCCCACTTGAATAAATTAGGATGTTCATGTGCTTTGTCTCTCTTATACAAAAATTGTCAACACTAAATTCAAACATTCAACATCCCAACTCAAAATAAAATTTTGAAATGGCCAAATCTAAAAAAATCTCTTACAAAACGTTCAAATAATATCCATAATCTAGCCTCAAATCCAAATTAAAATCCAAAATACACTCATTCTAATCATAATCCAAATCTACTTATCCTAATCTAAACTTTAAAATCATAAACCAATTTTAAACTTCCAAAAACCTTTAAACTAAATTCCAACACCTAATCTAAATCACAACTCTAATCCCTAATCACTAATATAAATACCAAATCATTATCCAACCAACTCCCATCCACACAAATCAAACTCACAATTGGAACCAACACCTTAAACCAAATCAAAACATCATCCCTGATCCTAGCTTGCTTAAGAACTTGAAATATTCTACGTGTAACAATCAACTCAAATCCAATTAGTGTAAATAGAGCCATTGTCATACATAGTTAGCTAATCACCATTTCTAGGATTGACCTATTCACGTCTAGTTTAAGTTTACTTAGTTTTTTTTGCTTTTGTTTGACTTCATATGGCTGAGACATGTGTCCTCATGACTTGAGACACCTATTGACACTTGCTCACACACTTGTCAAGTGAGCTCACAAGTGTCCCTCCTTTGAAGGGGTAGTCAAAGTTTACTCCTACCTTCTCACCTACTCATCCTTTCCTCTATATTCAAGGATTGATCATTGTATTTACACACTCTTCATATTGTATTGATAGATAGACCATTATGCTTATTTTGTTCACTTGTGGAAGTTGTTTCGTGCTCTCGATCTTAACATTCTCCAACATGGTATCAAAATCATGAGAGCATATCCCTTCCTACATCGAGGTGACTCCTGCATATAGCCCTATCAACAGAATGTCATAGAAGTAGATAGAAATTGTTATTGCATCCAAAAGACTTGAGAAACAAAAATATCTTTGTTTCATCAATTTCGATAATTTTCAATTTTTACATTATTTTTGGACCACTTGCAGCTAATTTTGGCCTATATGACTTGTTTTGTAAGATTAAACAGATAATATTTGACCTAGATTCGACCTTCTAGTGGTAGGATTCACCTATGGTTTGTTTCTTTTGTAGGGTTTTATTGTTTGTTTTTGGTCTCCATTGGCCTCACCAAACACTTCATATATCGCTTCTCTATTGTTAGCTCACTGCAAGTTTAAATTTTGGACGTCTTGCTCTAATTATGCCGTGGATGTTACCAACGACCTCTCCATTCAACTTTGCAGCTTACACAAATTCCACATGCATTGCATCAACGATCATCCATCAGATAAGCGACCTCAAGCTCCCCGTATCCTCCATCTTTGAGCGGCGTCCGTTCTATCCCATCTTGCATGTAGCCTCATACTCGATTCAAACGTACGTATTTGATTGCATTTGATGAGTTTTTGGTGGCTTGTTCTCCTTATTTGGTAGTGTGGCAACCTCCATAAAGTGCCTAATTTTGGCGTTCAACATCTGCTTCAAACATATTATGAGCCATTTTATTGGATAAAGGAGGCAATCTACATTCTCACACAGCATTTCTTTGGAGTTTCGTGAGGAGTTTCGATAGCAATGTGCCTCATTTCCTCAACGACACGCCTGGATTGCAACCTTTGACGAGGGCTCCCACCACATACAAAGGCGGCATGCAATGCCTGGAACACTGCCCACTCCATCATCTCTTTTTGAGACAAGTATTCAGTTCTATTGATAGTCATTTAGGGGAGAGGATCGAGTAGTTGTGCACCCTAACTTCGTGCTTCTAATGATCTGTATTTTCTTTTCTCGAGTTTTCCAACGACTATTGAAACACCTCTATATCCCCCTTTGACTCGGTTTTCACACAAGACTTGGTCAACCTTCCACTTGGCGGGGGTTTAGAATATTGGTTATGTTTATTCTAATCACTTATCTTTATTTTAACTATTATCATTTTTCATAAGGGTTAGCAATTTACTTAAGGTCAAACTAATAGTCAAGTTTTTAAAGCTTGTAAAGGGGGCTTTTTTTCCATTTTGGGATAACTTGCAAAAGGGGGTGTTTTTTCAAGTGTGAATAATAATAGGAATCTTTTCTCTTGCCGAAATTTTAGCATCTAGACGATTTTAAAATTTTAATTTTTTAATCTATTTTTAACCTTCGAAAATTAGTGTACTTTGCTCAATTTTTGAAGGAGCATAACTTTCACCCATTTGTCGAAAATTGACCAACTTTTTTTTGAATTTTTTTAGAATTTCGTAAGGTTTCTAGATTTTTAGTTAAAATTAAATTTTTGAAAGCCCCCTTTTTTTTAATTATTTGTAAAAATCTCCGTGAGTTATAAATAGATGTTTTGGCTTCCAAACTTTACAAAAATTCTTGTAAATCTTGTCTTGCATATTTCTGTGGGGGTTCTACATTAAGATATAATACAATTTTGGGGGGATTGGTAAGGCATAGTTCAAGAGCCTTGTTGTGTGTGCATCATGGATCCAAAAATTGATTTGTTAATGCTACATAATTTTCACACATGGAAAGTCAAAGTACAATGACTACTTTAATCTAAGGGGTTATGGTAAATGATCAATGTACAACAAATGTAGTTTACTAAATTTTGAGAAGTTTACTTATTGGAACAAGTTATATGAAGCAATGGGTCTTATAGGTCTTATTATTTCCAAAAAATTGACATTTGACATTTCTTGTTGTACAACTCCTAAGCAAATGTGAGACAAATTTGATATCTATTTGGTGAAGTTGATGAATCAAGATTCTACAATTGGATGCAAAATTAATAATGTTGTCTCCTAATTCCTTCTCTTCTATTGAAGATTTCTCGATTCAATTCAAGTCTTTTCTTTCTCGACTTCAGGTTTGTGGTAAAACAAAAATAGACAAGGAATGTGTCTTCTTAATTCTGTCAAAGCTAAAAGGTCCTTATCAAATGTTTGCTTCTTCTTTCTAATCTACAATGGATGCTCTTGGAACAACACATGTAATGCCTTATTTTTAACACTTTTGTGATATAATCATAAGAGAACAATATAAATTAATCTCTATGGATGTTATCACCTCTTCAAAAAGTCAAGAATTAGTTGCTCAATAATCTAAGGGAAAGAAAAAACTAAGGTATCAAAATTAGGCACTTCATTGGATTCATCTGCGTCATCAAAAGAGAAAACTTCTAAGGACAAACTCAAATTTACTTATTGTGGGAGACTAGGGAATGAAGAACACCAATGTTACAAAAATGAAATTGATGACTTGAAGACTATTCTTCAACACTCAAATTCAATTACCTAAGACAGGTGGTTCTTCCCTTTCTACATCCACATCATCTACATTTTTAGCAAAGAAAAAGAATTAGGGTATGGAACTCATTGCTTCTGCAAAAAAACACATCACATAAGTGGCTTCTTGATTATGGGGCATCTCGTCACATGGCTACATCCAGGGAACTTTTTCTACACTTGAGCCTTGTTCATTCCCATCAATATTGATGGTGATTAACACCTACATGTCAACTCTTGGAAAAGGATCTATTGAAATTAGAGAGGAACATCTAATGATGTATCTTAAATGTACCTTCCTTAGCCAATAATCTCCTTTCCATTTATCATATTATACATAGTGGTGCAGGAAAAATAGTTGAGTTCACACCACATTATATGATCATCAAATATTTGCATAGAGACATCATTGACACGGGTCATGTTGATCATGATTCCAAATTGTATTCATTTTCTTCCTTTGGTTCTGCCAACTTTGATGATGGTTTGAGTATAGATGACATTGATACCTGATGAGTCCATTTATTAGCCCATTTCTTGATGTTCTTATGCATGCTTTCATACATTATCAGACAATCCTTTCAAACATATTCCTATGCTATTCTATCTTTTTATGCTTATTATACAACCTTAGACCTGAATTATAGTAATGAAAATATAGTTATGATATAGTAGCATTGCATGATTTATATGTGAATATGTATGAAATATGGTTGGAATTTTGTGTTTAATCATGTTAGTTAGCTATGTGTATGTGTTTTGTGGATTAACCTCTTGCAGACCAAGAAGACACTATAGCTCGTAGCAACTGAAAGTTGTAGCCCACAACCAAAGGAGGTCTTGGACAACGAAACATGGGAATTGTCATAACAAGCTGAGTGTAATAACTACCATGTGGAGACACCTGATGGACTTAGTTGTGTATCATTATAAAAGTTAATAAGGTGTTGAAGAAGAAGAATTATTTTATTGATAGGATTCTAGATAACTGATTATGTGTTCCACATGCAGATCTATTTTGCAGAGTTTTAATCCCATTTGAACTCTTGTTTCTTTTTAGTTGCAGTTTGAATAATTCAATCTTAATTACATACCTGAAATCTAGGGAGTTGAAGTTAATGATTTTAGTTAAGAGTTGTGTTTAGAATTTAAACTCCCTCATGCCTATGTATAGCCAATGGTTGAGTCTTTAGATAGTTAGTTGATTAATTTCATACTAGTGGATTTTGTTATCAATTACTTCTTAGTTTTCAGTTGTAATCTATAGACATTTTGATTGTTTAGAAATGGTTTTCTTGGATACAATCTTTGAGCAACATTTTATGTGATCTTTTGGAATGCATAATGAATGAAGTTCAAGTTCATATGGATGTGTAGAATGTGAAGATTTAGATTTGATTTTAGTTAAGTGAAAACAACCACTTGAGTAGGCCACTCAAGGTAATTGTTCTTCACTACATTTATAGTTATTTTACTTTTGTTTAGCATTTATTTATGTTAGTCATTACTTTATAAATTGTATGTAAGTTAAATAGATTCTCATATGGTGATTATCAGTAATAATTGTTCATGTGCATGAATGCATTCAATTGACTTCTAGTACTCCAGAGGATAGATTAAGTTCAGTTACTAGTTTTGAATAGTTTTGAGTTAGTTTAAATAATTATCTGATAAGAGTAATTTAGCTACAAATTATGTTGTAGGCACCCGTAGCCATTAGCGCCAATTTACTTCTTTCACTATTATATGTTTCTGTAATTTTCCAACAAGTAGAATACCTTCAATAGAATAAGCTAGGTAGTCTTAGGTCTTTGAAGGCACATATAGTGCAACACCATCACAAGTTTACAAGCCCTGATTAACAATTTAATTAAGTCTTTACAATGTTGACTAGACTATTCAACTAGTCATTCCTTTGAATTGTGTGGTTTTTACCAAGTTTACAACACACTAGTTTAGACTCTACAATACCTTCAACATGCATAAGGAGATATAGTTTGGTAATGTGAACCTTGGATTTCTATCCTCGTCATCAATTCCTTCACCTTACACTAATATCACATATTTTTCATATTTTGATTCTTCAGTATTGAGTGTTCCAACATTAATGGTTTCTTGTGATTCAAGGTAGTAGGATATTCATAATTGTGTTTCCACTACAGTTGATTGGGATGATTAATTACATGGCATATTAACCTTATGTTTTGGGAGCATTTTGTATGTATTGAACCATAAATTTTTGGCTAAGGATACCATTTTGACATGAACCTTGATTGTGGGGTTGATTACATGAATAACACTATTCATGTTCTTGAGCCAAATTATTTTATGTTGGGACAAGAGCCCTTGAGGTTCTTTCTACAAGTGGATTTAAAGTATTTAAGTGCCTTGCATACCTCAATTGACCTTGTCCTTGGGTATTTCCCTGGTAAGGCTACCTGTTGAGTTGATATATTTGATTATAAGGTTGATATGGTATGTTCTTTTATGGATGTTTCCTCTTTAGAGCCATCAAGTCATTTCCAAATATTTGTAACAAAGATTTAACTTCATACAATTCATTGAAAGGAGCAACCAAACTAATTGGTTAGTTGATTGTTGCTACAAGAATAGGATCCATGATGGGTTGGTAGGTGGAAATTTTGGGAACAAAGGTATTAGACGCCTTAGAACTATCTTCCTAGAATGTATTAAACAATTATCTACTCTAATAGTACTATCATATGCATTTGGTAATACAACAACTCACATAAACCGAATCATAACAACACAATTAATGTTTAAATCCCTTAGGTAATACAAGAAAGCATGTTTGAGAGAATTTTTGACCAATATAATGATTCTATCCAAGGTATTTTGAAAGCTAAAGTTGAATTCTCCCATTAATTTGTGAGGGGCTCTCAAGTGATGGTGGTAAATTACTCAGTCAGAGAAAGGTGGCCATTTTTATCCTCAAACTGCTCACAAATATTTTCATGAAGCCCATTCTAGTTGTGGATAGAATTGGGCTGCAACCCCATAATACCATTATGATGCTTTGTTTTTCAATGAGGATGCAAGGAGCCTCACAACTATTTTATCCTCTATGATATTATCCATATAATTTTTTTGGCAACATCTTGAATGTGTTCAATGGGGGTGGTAGTGATTTCATTAGTAAAAATATAGAGTAATTTTTAAAGTTTCAACTGATATGCCATCATGTTGTTGTAGGTTAAGAGGTTTTCCTCCATTGAAGGTGGTGAAAATATGATTTCTTGGGATAGCCATGAGAAGAATATGAAATTATATTTTGTTTGGCTAGGAGAAACTACTAGTTGTAGGTGATGATGTGTTCTTGATTGGACTCTTGAGTACGGGGAATTTCATCTATCATTCTTTTTCTACATGCAAATAAAGATAACTCTAAGAAATCATAATGCTTTCCTTTACAAGATGTTTTGGTTTATATCTTTATCATGAATGATTAACATAGTCTGAAACCAAAACATCAAATTCACCAAAATTTGTAGATTAACCAAGTTCTTGTAGTTGTGTCCAATTACTGTAATTTCTAAGATCACACCAATCTTCTCAATAGAATGACTAAAGCTCATAAAATTGGTCCCATTTATCATGCCAAAAATTATTATTAAAATTTACACCCTTTGCTGTAAATTGTTCAATATTCTAGTGATACAATGGAATGATATTAAGGTGTGGGACCCTTGGAGAAGATTAGACCTAGATTCATGGGTTGATCCAACCCAACACAAATTAAACCTACAAACTAATCATAGTGTATTGATTCTCTAAGGAAAAGAGAGAAGAACGCAAAAAAGGAAAATAGGTGATGCACCGATATTGAATGGGTTTCCTCATTACTCATAGTAGCATAGAGGACGAATAAAACTACCTAAACTCACACAATATCCATTTATTAGCTCCAATAGATGATATGGAGGTAAGGAATTTGATAAATATTAGGAGCAAAAGAATTCCATAACTAATACCTACAATTTATTGTGTTACGCCCCGTCTCTTAGTTATCGAGTTACTTTTACCTTGTAAGTAAATATGATGATAAATATTGATTAGGACTTTGTTATGTTTAAGTAAGTGAATGAAACATTGAATATATATTATGATGTTATTTTTTCTGGATGAATATTATGTTTTATATTGATGGAAAATGTAATGAAAAAATATGAATGGCAATACGATTGCAATATGGATGCTTTGATGATGCAAATTATTTATGATGCTAATGGATTTCATGTGAATGACTAACTACCTTTGTGTTGCACTAAATTGGATGCAGAAAGGAGTCAAGCCCTCAGGTACAAGAGGGGAAGTATCACTCAAGAGAAGAGCTTGGTCTGGTAACCATTAATGAACCTAACCGAGCATTCACACACCCACACCCTAGTTGGTCTAGTCAATTTAGTTCGTGAAACCGATAATTAACCTTCGGTCATTGAATGGGAATGCTTTGAAATGGTTTTAACTATGATCTTGTTTTGTGGTGTTTCTTTGGATTGAATTATGTGATTGAACCTCTGTATAGAGTATATGTTCTTCCTTATGTGTTCATACTTACTTGTTAATCGACAAAGTATATACCTTGAATGTATAAATGTATATATGAACATGTCCTCGATAACCCAAATGCATGGGAGTATCGATTGGATAAATACGGCATACATATATTTATGTATGCACTCCATATATACGTCAATCAATGAATATATGAATATATGTTTTACTTATGTATTTACATGGTAAGAATATACATTAAATGCATATATGTGTATAAATGTATAAATATGGTAACCCATGTATGCACACATGAAAACACGAGGGTGGAAATACCTACGCATGCTCATGCACGAATATATTGTATACAAGGGTAATCAAATATATGTGTTTGTATATGTTAATATTAATAAGTGGATGATAAACGAATGATTAGGTTTGACATAAATGTCAATTGACTATTGATGCATTTAAACATCATGTAAATATGTTTATATATATAAATAGTAAATATATTATATATATATTGTTTGACATGTATTTAAACGTATATATATATTAATGTATATAATATAAAGACTATATATTATATATATATTAAAAATATATATTGTTGGATTTATATAAAAGCTTTTTAAAGATCATTTAGAAAGGTAAATGTAGTGAGGGCACTCCTATATAGTGCTACCAGGTAAAGCGTTATTATGCTGCATATAGAGCTTGTTATATATTGTTATATATATGTTAAAAGTCCCTTATATAACTAAAGCGTTGTTTACATGTATTCAAAGGCAGCACAAGTATGTGGCGCATGTAATAAAATGTAACCCAAAATAATTGCTATGAAAAAACTAGTAAAATCTACATATAAGAAAGGGAGTGTAGATAATACATTGCAAAGAGAAGTAAAGCTTCAACGCATAAGGTGCATAGGATAAGAATTCAAATGCAACATGATCTACGCTTTAAACAAAGTATGAACAAGTCAAGCCTAAGGATGAGGCATGCATAAGTTGTATGTTGTTGTGTAAACAATTGAGAGGGATGTGTAAACTGTTTTAAATGCCTTTGAATCAATTAAAAGGTTGCGCTATAAACTTGGGCACCAACTTTGAAGGTGGCGCCATATAAACAAGAGTTTGGGATGCTTAAGAGGTCTTCAATTTATGCATAAGTCTACAAATAGAATAGAGACTTAGTCAAGTGCAAATTTGGTAGCATTTGGTAAAGAAATTTGAATTAGGAAACTTGTTTTAGGGTAAGTTGAGTCTATTTTTTGGTCAAAAGGTGGAAGTGTTTTTCTTGATTTTTAGAATTTATCACATTTGACCTTAAAATTTGAAGCACTTAGAGATGAAATCTTAAAAATAGTCACTATCATAAAATGTGGTACTCGTAGTCTAGTTTCCAAATATGTAATTTATTTTAATACCCACATGATACAAATTGATTTTCAATAGACGTTTCTAAAGCCATTGTTTAAAAGTCACTTTTTTTTCACCATACCATGCACGTGTACATCATCCATATTTTGACCTAAATAATCATATTTTTTAAAATCTTTTTGGGAAAATATTTGTAACTCATTGAAACATGTTTTTTGATATTTTTGTAATTTTTTATTGAATATTTTTTTTGTTATTTTTTTATTGGCCATATTTGTTGTTTTGAAAAATCTTTGTGTGCGTCACGCATAAGATGACGTAAACTTATCATTTTTTTATTTTTTTTCAAATTGAAAATAATTTTTTGAAATACATTTTTTGTGCAATTCGCTTTCCAAAATAAATATTTTAATAAAAAGTTATTAAAATACTAGAAAACCTTGATATTTAAAGTTTATGGACCAATTTCATCAAAAATTAATTGAAAAAGAAAAAATAATCCAATTTTTAAAAAAATATATTTGGAATCAGCACCATCTCATCTATAATGGGTTTTATTTTTGGGTAAGTGCACCAAGATGGTTCTCAAAAAGGGGACTTAAGTGGACAACTTTTTTTTGAAATCAGGAAATACTGACCTTGGACGTGAAATTGAGGATACTTAGACTCAAAATTTTGAGATGAAACAAAAAGAAGGATTCAAGTGCTCCGAGTCTACTTTCTAAACTACTAATTTATTTTGAAAATTATTGAGATTAAGGGGTTTAAATGAGGGACGTACACAAATTGGTGTTGTTTTTGTCAGAAAAACATAACATGGCAACTCTTGTACGACCCTCGTACGGTGAAGTTTTTTTTAGTATTTTTAAAATCGCAATGGTCAGAAGTTAGCTAACAATATGTAGTTGATGCACAATTTTTCTGATAATTTTTTAATGAATATTTAATTTTTTACTAATTTGCGAAGTGGACATATCCTGAAAATAGAATTTTGGCCGTGCTACCCCTACAAATTTTGGAAACTAATTGATTTGTTTTTTTTTAATTTTTTTAATTTTGTAGAATGGAGTCTAGTTTCTAAAAATGTAATTTATTTGAAAAATTGATGAATGGTTAATTTATAACAAAAAAAAATGCCAAACACTGTTTTTTGGCAAAAAAAAGACATACAGATAAAATAAATTATGGATGAAAGACTTAACATTTTTAGAAAGTGAAAAAAATTACATCGTTGGATAGCTAAGAGATAACCCAACATTACCCATGTGCTCGATTTTTTTGATATTGAACCACGTGCAATCTTGACGGTGAGCACGAACTCGATTATGAGAAATATGGTGGATTTTTTAAAAACACGTCTCTGGTCGTTGGGAATGCCCTCCAAGCCTTTGGTTGGTATTCCAAGGCAAATACCAAGCTTAAAGTTCGGTAATTCTCAAAGCAAGATATAACGCGAACGCGGTATAACGCGCTCGCGTTATATCTCACTTTTGACATGGTTTTTGCTTCTGCGGGGAACACGTCTACTAGCACATAACGCGAGCGCATTATAACGCGCTCGCATTATGTCTTATTTTATGTTAAATGCTAATATATTAATGTATGCTGATATATTTTTATGTACATGTATGTATGTATGCTTGTATGGATGTAAGATTATATGTACATATGTATTATGCTTGTATGTATGCATTTATGTATGTCTTTAGACAAAGGGAGAATTTAGAGAGAGTCTAGAGAGATGGAGAGGGGGTTGAAGTGAGAGTTTAAGAGAGAGGGAGTGGGAGAGAAGGGGTTGGATTGAGGGGGACTTAGCTAGGTAGGGTGGGAGGGATAGAGGGAGGAGAGAGAGAGAGGGGGGGTTGGAGAGAGAGAATTGATGGAGAGGGAGAGAGAGAGAGGGGGGTGGGAGAGAGAATTGAGGGAGAGGGAGAGAGAGAGAGACAAAGAGAAAGAGAGGGTTATGTAGGTAGGGTGCGAAAGGGAGAGACTTGAGAGTGTGAGAGGGAGAGACTTGAGAGTGTGAGGGGGGTGAGAGGGAGAGACTTGAGAGATAGGTAGTGAGAGGGAGTGTGAGTGAGAGACCTGAGAGAGGGTTTGAGAGGGAGTGACCTGATAGAGGTAGAGAAAGAGGGGGTGGAGTGATAGGGACTTATCTAGGTAGGGTTGGAGGGATAGATAGAGAGAGGGGAGAGAGACAAAGAGAGAGTTACCTAGGTAGGTTGCCAGAGGGAGAGACCTTAGAGAGAGAGGGGGTGGGAGGAAGAGACATGAGAGAGAGGGAGAGAGGTAGTGGGAGAGAGTGTGATGGAGTGGGAGGGACATAAAGAGAGATGGATAGAGGGAGTGAGAGAGGGTGGTAGGGATTGATTGAACAAGAGGTGCGCAGAAAGAGGGAGATGGTATATAGAGACAATTAGAGAGGGTGGGAGGGAGGGAAGGAGGGAGAGGTGAGATGTATAGATAGAGAGAAAGTGATAGGGTTGAGGGATTAGGGTGGAGGACCTATAGGGTTGATGGTTTCTAGGGTATTAGGGTTTAAGGTTTGAGGGTTGATGGAATAGGTTTGATGGTAGAGGGTATTTGGTTGAGGGTATAGGGTAGAAGGTTTAAGGTTTAAGCGTTTAGGGTTGAAGGGTTTGGGGTTAAAGGTTTAAGGTTAAGGGTTTAATTGGTTGAGGGTAGAGGGTTTAGGGTATATTTTTGAGGGTATATGGTTGAAGGATTAGGTTCAGGGTCCAATGTAAGGGGTA
>CM021102.1:554123419-554559279 GCA_007115665.2 Sequoiadendron giganteum
ATTAAGAGGGTATAGGAGTTGATGGATTAGGGTTTAAGGGTTGAGGGTTGAGGGATTAAGAGGGTATAGGGATTGCGGGATTAGGGTTTAAGGGTTGAGAATTGAGGGTTGAGGGATTAAGAGGGTATAGGGGTTGAGGGATTAGGGTTTAAGGTTTGAGGGTTGAGGGTTGAGGGTTGACGGATTATGAGGGTATAGGGGTTGAGGGATTAGGGTTTAAGAGTTGGCAGTTGAGGGTTGATGGATTAAGAGGGTATAGGGGTTGAGGGATTAGGGTTTAAGGGTTGAGCGTTGAGGGATTAAGAGGGTATAGGGTTTGAGGGATTAGGGTTTAAGGGTTGAGGGTTTAGGGATTAAGAGGGTATATGGGTTTAGGGATTAGGGTTTAGGGGTTGAGAGTTGAGGGATTAAGAGGGTATAGGGATTGCTCCATCTCAAGGATCATGCATTAGGGATGACATAGATCAATGCTAGGGCTAACCAATTAATAATTATACACGTGAATAAGTCAAACATGTACATGTCAATAAGGGAAGTACAAGTACTCAAAAACACATAAGCCTCAAAAAGTATACACACGAATACATAGTATACACAAATTAAAATAAAGTATATGCACGAATACAAGGTATATGCATGAAAACATGTAAGCCACAAAGTATACACTCGAATGCATGTAATTCACAAAGTATACACGTAAGTTGTAAAGTATACACTTGAATACATGTAACTCATATCTATTGAACCATCAATTTAGAATGCAAATATGGACAGGCATCGATAAAATATATTTTTATTAACCAAATAGCCATGTAGGCATACATAAATATATGTACAAAATAGCCATATAGGCTTACGAGAATGCCATTTAGGCATACAATGTCAAATAAGTCCAATAAAAAATATGTACAAAACTGCCATGCAGGCATACAACAAAGGACTCTGGAATCAAAATTCATTGCTCTCCATGCGCATGAAATAAAATCTTTCCCTTTCCTTTTCGCTCGGATGGCGATAGGTCTGTCACTCATTTTTTCTACGCTCGTGGAGTGCTCCTGCTACTCCTCCTAGGGTTTAGTTCATGGTGAAGTTTTAACTGTTACAATAAGAAGTAAAGACATGAATATATAGAAATTACATTATAAAAAATGATATATTTGACAAAATAATCACTTACAACCATCTCGCGATCTCTCTCCACAAGGGAAATATCCTCACGCCCATGCTCAGGCGTGCTCAAGCCCTGTATAAACCATACAAATAGACAAAAACTACGTGAATCAATAATGGTTTGATTTTTCACTAACTAACATCTATAACAACAAATATAAATTAAAATCTACTAATTTGCCTCATACCTCTTCTATCAGAGTCATCGAGGATTGTATAGCAGATGTCACACCAATATCCATTGCCCTCGTCACATTCAAAGGTGTATCATCTCGCAACAACTGAAAACAAAACAACAAATTATTCAACGTAATCAACGATGTGCATGTATAAACTACACAAATATATTAAGTACTTGATTCATTAGTTAAACTCTTTATTCTATTACCTAGGTGAAGGTTTGAGTAAATCCACCACCACTAGGAAGTGTTCCATCAAAACCTCCAATATTAGTCTGTTCAACATCCAAAATTGCATATTAAATTACCATTCGTAAAAAAATGCCATTAATATGCAATAAACTTATAATTGTTTACTACTTACATACCTTAGCGATAGGTGTACTACAAAAATATTTTGGTGGGGGGCCGGTGTATCCAGTCTCAACACTGTGACCCTGCAATTTTATTAAAATCATAAAACATTTTTAGTTAATCTTGCATTTCAAAATTGAAATTTGATAAATTAAATTCAATGAACACATGCACTAAATTTTACCTAACTATCAATGCCATATGCCTCATGCAAAATGTCAGCTGCCCTATCCATCTCCATAGCTGTAGACGAATCCTGCATACCAGTCTTTTGAGGGTCGGTGGGGTCATGTGAACAAGTAGCCCCGCAAGATTGACACACATGTGTTCGAAGCCCACCACTAGAAGACTCCCCTGGATGGCATTGTAGAATAGGGCTAGTATGATGGATGACACTCTGGGTCAAAGTGTTGATTGCCTGCAATGTCTCTATGTCAGCACTTTCCTTCACGGCAGAAGGCATAACAACGTGCTCATGAGGTGGCCTAGCGAGAGCTCGTCTACCTTGCCACATAGGATCCGGCTGTGCACCAGGTCTATCCCGAGCTGACCCCCCACCTCTCCCCTAGAAATCCCTTATATCAAAACAATTTGGGATTTTGTTTAATATGAACTCACTGTATAGTTTCCGAAGGAAATATTGCAGGACCTCGCAATTGTTGCACGGTGGGTAATCGAAGACCATGTACCACCTATCATAAAACCGCTCCATTATCTGTTGGTGGTGGCACCAATGGATAGGAAACCTCTTTGCATTGAGGGTAAGATTTTGATTTGTGTGTGGGTAGATGAATAATGAGCACAAATCACCTTTTGTAATTTTTAAATCTTTTACATCCTTGTATGATAGTTTATTTGCATAATAATCCCTACCCGCCTGCCTCCTATCTTCCCATCTAGTTATTTGTTTGCTAATTGAATCTACGTTTTTTAACATATCTTTCAATGAATTTTCTAGGGTCATTCTTTCTGCGGTTGAACCATTTGGATCACTCAACCTATTGATCAAATCCTCAATTTGTTTTTTGTAGTTCTCAATTTCACTCATTATATTTTGTTGAGTGCCAAGAGGGGGTTGAGTGATTGGTGGAGGAGGTTGATGTTGTGGTTGATTTTGATCTTGAGGATTTGGTTGGTCTTCCTGTTGAGGATTTTGAGGGTTTGCAGGTTGATTTGCATCTCCTAAAAATTCAAACAAATAGATATCAAGTTCAACCTAAAACTAAAAAATTCAAAACAAAAACCATAGAATCCTTACCTCTTACAGCACCTTGTCATGGCGCCATCATTGTGAAGAAATACGAATTCTTGGTGAAGAAATACTCCTTGAATGCAAATGTGATATTTTGGGGTTTTTGGCCGTGGGTGCAACAAAAAAACCAGTCGAAATACAAATGAGAGATTTGCATTTGTTTTTTTGCTTTTAATAGTTGATAACGCGAGCGCGTTATAATGCGCTCACGTTATCAACTATTAAGTTGTAGCCATCGAGACCTTGCCTAGGTTTAATGGAAGACATAACGCGCTCGCGTTATTGTTTTCAACTCTCTTTTTTTGAGGGTGTCCACGGAATTGCTACCCATTTCCATGCACCCGCCCTTTTGTCAAAAAAATCTACAAAAAAGGTCTTCAGACAAACATGTCCAAAGTTACTATTTTCTTGAGACATTGACATGACCTTCAAGTTGCAAGTCAAACTAGGTCCAAAGCTTAGGTTTGGGCCCCCAAGCCTTTTCTCGAATAAAAAAACAAGGCAAAAACCTGACAAAAAATTCAAATTTTAAGAAACAGGATCATGTTTCATTTTATTTATTATTCAGACCGTTGAAAAAGAAACGAGATCTCATTTTATTAACGGGATCCCTTTTTTTTTTTACCATTTTTTTATAGAAAAATGTTACTATTAATTCTGCAACTTGACATGTACGATCGACTACAACAATTTCAACTATTTTCTATCAAGTTTTATCTTTATAGGTCTTCAACTTGAAATTGGAATTGATTTTTTGAAAGGAGGCATCATTGGAGCAATTGTTTAGTGGAATTGTGTTTGTTTTCTACTCGTTTGAAGGAGGAACAAAAGAGAAAGACTTTCACTATTAACATTAATTTATGCTTGAGAATTTTATAATCATGGGTTCACAAGCTCGTAATAAGAGGAAAGATAGGAAGGTATTGACCCCTGGAGAAATTGAAGCAAAGAGAGAGGAGGAAAAAAGACAAAGAGATAGTAGAATGAGGATTCAATCAATGAATAATGTTGAAGCATCCAATTTTAGAACTATTGAAGATAAAAACATTAAGACCATGGTTGTAGACGATGCTAATTTGCAACAGGTTAATTTGGAAAATAATACGATTATACAAACTAGTCCTAGTATGTCTTCAAATCCCCCTTTCAATGTTATGGAGAATGTTTCAATAGGAAAAAATCTAGGTACATCTTAATTTCAAATCCACCTTTGAGTGAAATGGAAACTTTGTTTGTAGAAGTTTTACAAGAAGCTAGATTTATCGATGTTGACATTGATAATATTCGTAGAGAGGAAGATTTTAGACAAATTGTTGAAAATGATAATCGTTTTGTTGTTGAAAATGAAAATCATTTTGTTGTTGAAAATGAAAATGAAAATCCTTTTTTTGAAAATGAAAATGAAAATCATTTTGTTGTTGAAAATGAAAATGAAAATCCTTTTGTTGAAAATGAAAATGAAAACTGTTTTGTTGATGAAAATTAAGATGAAAATAAAAATTGTTTTTGAAGTTGAAAATGAAAATGAATATATTTTTTAAAAAAATTGAAAGTGATGTTTTGCATAATCTTCTTGGTAAGATTTCTAGGAGACAAATAAGAACGCATGCCAATAGCTTATACAAAGAATTTGTTGGGCATTGATTTATCATTGATGTCAAAGGTGTATTAATTGAAGGTTTGTTTGGAATACCTCTGCTTTGTTTGATTTCCATTTGCCATGTTACTTGCATCTAAGATAAGAAAGGTGTTCACATGTTGTTATTGAAGTGATTGGATAGTCTAAAATCTTTCAAGGCAAATTTCCAACTGCAGTGGCAAAGTATTGTTTGATGTCAAGCTTCAAAGGAATAATATTCTGCAGTTAAGTATATGTGGTGAAAATCGGAGATTATGTCTCTTGAATGCTTGTTTCTTGAGGTTTTGTGTCACATATGGTTTCTAATGCAAAGGATTTCTCATTTTGTTAAAATATTAGTGACTTTTTATAGTAGATAAAGGGTCGCTTAAGATACCACTTGAAGGGTTTAATAAACGTTGCTTATCGGCCCCTACTCCTAGGGTTTACCAACCTAGCAGGTAGAAAACATGTATTTTAATTTTTAATAAACGTTGCTTGTCAGCCCCTACTCCTAGGGTTTACCAACCTAGCAGGTAGAAAACATGTATTTTAATGTTTCTTAGACATCAATGGTTATCATTTAAACATTGATCCGGTGGGTTGTAAGAATCAAAGGTTCACATTCAAACCAAATAATGACTATTACTATTGGTTTGCACTTTGACGGACATTTGAGTGTTTTGCCCTTGTTTTAGTTGTGCTTGGTTTTGGTAACTATTTTTTGAGTATCAATGATTTGAAAAAACTTGCGAGGTTGTTAGTGGTGTGTGTGTGACTATTCTTTGAGTCTCGAGAAGTATGTATTGAAGATTTTGACATTATGTTATTTTTGAGATATAATGTGTTGAAGGAGACTTGACAAAGAGAAATGTTATTGAGATCATTATTTCTATGATCACATACCTCTACCAATGTATTAAGTAGGTTAAAAGTGTGATTAGAGTTCTATGAGAGGGTTGGTTCGATGTTTGAGTACATGTCTGTGATACTTATAAGATGATGCATATAACGGTCTTATTTTGAACAAGTTTTGGATGTTTTATTATGGGTTTAAATCAGTAGCATGAATGTAATCTCATCTTTCCCGAGGTTTGATATAATGGCTTTATTAGCATAGTGATTTTGTGTGGTTATTGGCAGTATTTACAAGAGTGGTCTGGAGAAGAATAATTCTTTTGTATTGATGAGTGTTTCGAGTTAGTCAAAGGTATATCTACATAATGATATGGAAAATGCTCATAACTTGAATATGTTTTGTGTGTGGTAGGGGACTTAAACTTGAAGTGTAATTTCGATGTGTAAAAGAATGGCTCGGATTGTGATGTTGGAGTTATGTTGAACAGTTGATATGTGAATGGTTTTGATTGTAAGATTACACAAGAGATGATTGTGTGTTTTGTCTGCAAAAGAAAACCTTGGAATCTTGGGTTGATGTGTTTAGCTTTCACTCAGAAGTAGTGTTGAATATATGTCAAAGAAGATGCAAAATCAAGATGTGTGGTGAGTTTAATGCATTGTAGTGAAAAAGAGAAACCCTCTGTACTCTTTATGTTTTTTCTAAAGTGATGTATTAGAGTTTTTTCAGTGAGGCAGTTGTGTTTTCTAGTGAGGAATTTTGTTGCCAGTGAGGCATTTTGTAGCCAGTGAAGCTATGTAATCAATGGGAATTTATTAAGTTAGTGAGGCATTTTCTTGAGTGGTTTTTTATCCCTATGAGGGTTTTCCACTCATAAATCATTGTGTTATGGTTTCTTATTATCTGTGGTCTTCCTGATCTTCATTCCACTCATAATATTGGGTCTTGATGTTTTCAACTTGTGTGATCTAATTATTCTCTTTATCATTCAAGGTTTGAAAGCTTTACATGCATGTGAATTTACTTGGAGAATGAACAATATTGAAATTTGCATTCCATCTATTCATAGTCGTGAAAGAGTATTTAAGTTAAGTTTAAATTTTTCATACCACTGATTCACCCTCCCTCTCAATGGTATTGTACTCCAACAAGTGGTATCAGAGCTAGACCCTTGCAAAAAAATTAACCAGCTTAAGGGTTCCTGGTAGCGCAGTATAATGGGAAAGAGGTATAGAAATAAAGTTTCTAAAAAGGAGAAAGTTCAACATCAAAAAAATGGAAAAGATGATTTTGTTGTTGAAATTGATGACGAAGAAGGATACCTCTTTGTAGGTGAAGATGACTATGAATAAGAGTGTGAGGTTGATACACAAGGTGAACTCTTGTGTGCTTTGGATACAATCAAGAAACACAAAAAGGAGAATCAAAGGCTAGAAGACCAACTTCAACAAGAAAAAGACTCCAAGGACAAGGTACTTTTAGATTTTGAAAAAGTTTCTTTAGATCTTGAATACTAACAAACTTATTATCAATCTAAAGATAGAGATAAAAGAAGCAAAAAGGGTAGTTGATTTAAAAAATCTGGTCTTGAATTCAAAACTAATGAATGCCTAAAAGTAGAGTTAGAAATAGTTTCTTTGAGAAAGGAATTGGAAAAGGCATCTTCTAAGTTGCACAAGAATCTGTAGTTTGAAAAGAGTATTGAATGTTTAAATGACATGTTAAGAAAACAAAAATGTCATAAGGACACTACATGCCTAGGATATGAAGAAGGGCATACTTCTAAAGTCAAGAATACACCAAGGAAGAAGATAGATTTGGGTCATCATGTTGTTGCTCCTGAAGATAAGACAAAATATGAAGTTTCTGATGTTGGAAGAAGAAGAACAAATAGGACCTCAAGGCCTCCACCTTTCAGGCAATACCATTCAATAAGGTACAACTACTCTCAGTTTCATGGTTATTGATATTCATTTCATGTTTATGGACATAGAGCTAGAGACTGTAGAACTCATTCAAGAAATGGTTTTGGATGGAATAGGGATAAGAATTCTTATAGTTTGTCAAATCAGGACTATAACAATGTTTGTTATAACTGTAATAAAGTTGGTCATATAGCAAGAAATTGTTGGATGCATGAAAGATATAATTATGGAAGTACTCTTGGAATATCAAGAATTATCATCCCTTTGGTCTAGATAGCAATATCATATGGTATAGGTGAAAAAAACTTGGACACACAACACATTATTGCAGAATAAATCTTATGAAGCCACCTAATCACATTAAGAAGTCAAACATGTCAAACAAGCAAAAGAAGGAACCTATGAAAGTTTGGAGAAGGAAGCAAGTTCAAGAGAAAAAGAAGAAAGAACATGTGCATGTTGCACATGACACACCATCATTTGCATGAGATGCATCATGAGGTTAGGGGGAGTCATCCAATGTCTTATCTTATAACCCCAAGGAGTTTCAGGAGGTTTTTTGATGTGATGGAACAAGATGCCAGAAGCATGTTCAAAGGAAATGTGTAAGTGGGATCTATTTCTCATTGATGTAAGATGACATGTCATCATTTGCAACTATCTTTCAATCAATGTTGAATTTTGATCTTCATTGAAACCTCAATTCATGGTTTGCACATTTCAGAAAGGATTTTCCAAGGTTTGCTAACACTGATCTATATGATATTGTCTGTGATATGAAAAAAATTCAAACAAGACCAAGGAGCAGTGACATCTTAGTCTCTCACTGATCTGTATGTTCTCTCACAACAAATAGAGAATTCAAGAGTACAAGTAACTTTAGTATGGTTTTTGGGCAAAGGTTTGCAAGTACTCAAATTCAATAAAGTGCAGTCATCTTGAGAAGTACACAAGGAAATATCTTGATGTGTAAAGTAATGGTATGTTGCATCATTAGATAGTGATATAGGTCATGATGTTTTTATCTCAATAATCTTGGTTATCACATAAGTTCCAAGATATTTGTATCAATAATAGTTCATTATAAGGAATGCTCAATCTTGTGAGTTCAAGCATGTTCAAGGAAAGAGCAGTCAAAATGCATTGAATGTGTTGTGGTTATTAAAGAGGTGCTTCATGTATGCAAGTTTAGGTTTGAGGGTGTTTTGATGCAAAAGTGTGATCAAATCTCTATTCAAGGCAGCAATATGTGAAGGGAGTAGTAGCTTATCAAAAAGGTTCTAATCTAAGTCATGTAAGCTCTGTCAATATATGTTTTGAAGACATGAATAATATGACCATGAAAAGGAGCTTTGATATTGCTACAAGAAAAGTACAGTGAATGGGTTTAGAAACATGCAGTGCAATACTTTGAACTGTTGGTATTGCAACTGTGTTTTGCTTGTGGTGAATTTGGATAGTGAACATTCTTTGATACAGTAAGACAATATCTTATGTTTCTTGCCACCTTATTTTTGATAGTGGTTGTGATGCTTCTGGAAGTGCTTTCTTTAAGTGATTTGGATATATTTGATAGTGAGACATTTCACAGTTATATCTTCTTGTAGATAGTTCTTACTGAGTATGAATCAAGCTTGGTAGTAACTATTTCTTTGCTTGGTTTCTTCTATTTGCTTAGTGCTATTTATTTTTGAACAATATTCACCCTTGATAATGATAGCTGATGACTAATGATAATTTATGACCACAAACTTGAGACTTCCATGAACTTATATGAAAGCATAGTAACAGTTGTCTTGAGATAGTAAGGCTTGACATAATGAGTTACAATTGGAACATAGTGACTTTGATGACCTTGAGAGCTTGATAAATCATAGGGGGAGCAAGAATCATTGACTTCATCAATTATGATTGTCTTGCCCATCTTGGGAGTACTTTGCTTCATATTCTATTGCTAGTAATAATGACTGTAACTTTTTACTACTTTCCAATGCATTCTCATCTTAGACAATGTACCAGTGCCTTATTTGAGCTGTTATGTCAGGGGGAGTGAGCTTGGTCTCATAGTGACTGTTTGAAAATAGATAGAAGTGATCTATAAGAATATTTCTTGGGCCAGTGTTGATTTGTTTTTATCTTAAGAAAGTGGACAGTGGGACAGTGGATAGTGTCACATCTTAAAAATCTTACAATTGTTGTGGTTCATATGATTTTGATGTTGTATTCTTGAAAAAGTATGGTCTCTCCACTAATGAGTTTGCTTCACAAAATTTAATGTCCTTGGTGTAGTGGATCAGTGCTTTCTTAGATAGTGCTAACAGTTCTTTTGTATGCTTCTTGTGTTTATATTTTTTCTACTCAAATTATCAGTTGTAGGTCTCTATTGACAGTGTTATGATTGTTTGACAACACAGTGAAGTGTATAAGATAGTGATTTGCATTGATTTTTCCAAGAGGAGTAATGGATTTTTTTGCAATAGTCATTGAGTGGTTTGATTGTTTTTCATGTGCACTATCTTCATTTTCATGGTCTATGTGGATATCGTGACTTTGAAAAAGTATTATGCTTTCAGTTACAACAGGCAGCAATAGTTTGACATATACATTCTTGACATCACTCAATTCACAATATTGCAAATACTTCACAATGTTGTTGCAGGGATTTGATAGCAATAAATCAATGTGTTATAGATTTTGGAGACTACTTTCTTGCTTGAACTTGCAGACAGTTTATAGATTCATTAAGCACTTGATGACAGTGAGGTGAGGGTGTCAACCTTTCCTTTCATTATTTCACAATATTTGCTACTTGCAGAGTTGTTTGTCCACAGTTATCATTACTGTAATCTTCAAGGTAGTAAAGTGGACTTTAGACTGTGAATTTCAAGACAGTGGTTAACAGTTGTTCATATTCTTGACCAATGGTTCTCACGCTTAATGTGGAATGCATCCTTGATAGTGCTTGAACACATGGTTTTCTTGACAGACCAATTTAGATGGTGTGCTTGTTTTCTTGATAATCTAATTCAGATTGTGTGCTCCTTTGTCATTTGATGTCAAAGGGGGAGAAGTTTGAAGGGGAAGGAGAATTTGAGCAACAAAGTTTTGAATGTTGAAATCAATGCCAAAGGGGGAGTTTGTTGGGCATTGATTTGTCATTGATGTCAAAGGTGTATTAACATTGATGTCAAAGGTGTATTAAGTGAAGGTTTGTTGGGAATACCTCTTCTTTGTTTGATTTCCATTTGGCATGTTACTTGCATCTAAGATAAGAAAGGTGTTCACATGTTGTTATTGAAGTGATTGCATAGTCTAAAAACTTTCAAGACAAATTTTCAATTGCAGTGGCAAAGTATTGTTTGATGTCAAGCTTCAAAGGAATAATATTTTGTAGCTAAGTATATGTGGTGAAAATCAGAGATTATGTCTCTTGAATGCTTGTTTCTTGAGGTTTTGTGTCACATAGGGTTTCTAATGCAAAGGGTTTCTCATTTTGTTAAAAGTTTAGTGACTTTTTATAGCAGGTAAAGGGTCGCTTAAGAGACCACTTGAAGGGTTTAATAAACATTGTTTGTCGGCCCCTACTCCTAGGGTTTACCGACCTAGCAGGTACAAAACATGTATTTTAATGTTTCTTAGACATCAATGGTTATCATTTAAATAGTGATCTGGCGGATTGTAAGAATCGAAGGTTGACATTCGAACCAAATAATGACTACTACTATTGGTTTTCACTTTGACGGGCATTTGAGTATTTTTTCCCTTGTTTTAGTTGTGCTCAGTTTTGGTAACTATTTTTTCAGTATTAATTATTTGAAAAAACTTGCGAGGGTGGTGTGTGTGTGTGACTATTCTTTGAGTCTAGAGAAGTATGGATTGAAGATTTTGATAGTATGTTGTTTTTGAGATATTATGTGTTGAAGGAGACTTGAGAAAGAGAAGTGTTATTGATATCATTTTTTCTATGATCACAAAACCTCTACCAATGTATTGAGTAGGTTAAAAGTGTGATTAGAGTTTTGTGAGAGGGTTGGTTCAATGTTTGAGTACATATTTGGAATACCTATAAGATGATGCATATAACGATCTTATTTTGAACAGGTTTTGGATGTTTTATTATGGGTTTAAATCAGTAGCGTGAATATAATCTCAGTTTTCCCAAGGTCTGATATAATGGCTTTATTAGCATAGTGACTTTGTGTAGTTATTGGCAGTATTTACAAGAGTGGTCTACAGAAGAAGAAGTCTTTTGTGCTGATGAGTGTTTTGAGTTAGTCAGAGGTATATCTACATAATGATATGGAAAATGCTCATAACTTGAATATGTTTTGTGTGTGGTAGGGGACTTAAACTTGAAGTGTAATTTCAATGTATAAAAGAATGGCTCAGATTGTGGTGTTGAAGGAGTTATGTTGAACTGTTGATATGTGAATGGTTCTGATTGTAAGATTACGCAAGAGATGATTGTGTGTTTTGTCTTTAGAAGAAAACCTTGGAGTCTTGGGTTGATGTGTTGAGTTTCACTCAGAAGTAGTATTGAATATATGTCAAAGAAGATGCAAAATTAAGATGTGTGGTGAGTTTAATGCATTGTAGTGAAACAGAGAAACACTTTGTACTCTTTATGTTTTTTTTGAAGTTATGTATTAGATTTTTTCCAATGAGGCGTGGTGTTTTTCTAGTGAGTCAGTTGTGTTTTCTAGTGAGTCATTTTGTTGCTAGTGAGGCATTTTGTAGCCAGTGAAGCTTTTCTAGTGAGGAATAAAAAATAGCCACTGAAGCTCTGTAATCAATGGGAATTAAGCCAGTGAGGCATTTTCTCGAGTGGGTTTTTATCCCTATGAGGGTTTTCCACTCATAAATCACTGTGTTATAGTTTCTTATTATTTGTGGTCTTCTTGATCTTCATTCCACTCATAATATTGGGTCTTGATGTTTTCAGCTTGTGTGATCTGATTATGTTCTTTATCATTCAAGTTTTGAAAGCTTTACATGCATGTGAATTTACTTGGAGAATGAACAATACTAAAATTTGCATTCCATATATTCATAGTTGTGAAAGAGTATTTAAGTTAAGTTTAAATTTGTCATACCACTGATTCACCCCCCCTCTCAGTGGTATTGTACTCCAACAAAAAAAAAAATTATCATAAAAAACTTTCATTTCAATGTCAACTAATGATGCAATTGATGAGAATGTGGAAAATGATAAAAATAATGAAAAAGTTAGGCATTTTTGTTAAACCAAGAAGAAAATATGAAACACTAAAACATGTTATGTCTATTGTTGCTAGTGCCATTGAGTCTATTGGAAAAAATAGTCGATCAAAAGATAAGAATGAAGCAAGACGAGCTACAACAAATGTTATAGTTAATAGAGAAGCTTTGATTAAAAGATTGGTAAGCAATATTAGTGAAATTCTAAAAATACATCCTAAAACATTGTTAAAAGCAGCAAAGAGAAGAGAAAGTATCGAAAATGATCCAATCAACTAATGTTGGAGTTTTAGTGGTTGACTCTTGAGGTCTTGCATGAAATTGAATGTTGAAATCAAATCTTTGATTGAAAAATATTGGCATGATAATACTAGGGTATCATCTAATGCTAGAGATGTTTAGAAATAAGAGTTGGGTCCAAATTTTGTGATCCTCATCCAAAACACCTATTAGATACAACACAAATTGAATTTTATAGAAAATTTTGTGGTGATTTAGTGTTACCTAGTAATATTAAAATAAGTCAAAGGTATTTTGAAAAATGTAAACCTTGGTATGTAAAAATTAATAAGCAACAAATATCTTCTTGTTGTAAAACACATGTTCAATTTTGTTATTATTATGATGTTTTTCAGTATATATGTTGTAGTTTACGTACTAACATGATTATGCAAGAATGTGGTATTAATATGCTACGTGAAATAATAAGGGATTTTATATCAAGTTTGTTTCCTGAAAGATCTAATGGGAAATTATTTTATTTAAGTTCATGTATTTTTGGACAATGCACTAGTTGTGGCAATCTTTCATTCTTAAGAGTTTGTATGCATGAAAGTGTTGATAATCATTTTGAACAACAATTAGTGAATGTTAAAATATTTAAGAATGTTGACTATTCTTTGAAAGATGGAAAATTAGAAAGTGTTGTGATTTAGTTACAAAAAAAGTTATTGTACATGCATTCATATCAGAATTTAAGAGAGATTGTACCAAAATATGTCGAGCACTCTCAACATGTTTGATTGCTTGATGGACAATTTTGTGCATGTAGAAACACATTTCTAGTTGGAACTATACTATCAATGGTTGATTTTGTGAAAAACTATACTCTAGCTCCGCAAGAGGAAATCCAATCACAATATTATGATTCAGTGCAAGTGGCTATGTATATTCATATTGTTTACAAATATGCAGATGATAGCACAAATGATAATAGAAATTTTTTAGGGAGTATCATTTCTGTTTGAGTGACAACCAGTTACACTCGTCAGAGTTTGTTCATACTATTTCAATATATTTTATATAAATTTAAGAGAAAAAGGAATCCAAATGACAGAACATCTCATATGGTCAGATCATTATGCGAGATAGTTCAAGAATGCTCAAATTTTCTATTGGTTAAGTAGGGTACACAAGGAACATAATGTCTAACATATGTGGAGTTTTTTTTATGTTGAAAAATGAAGGTAATATTGTAGCTTAAAACTTGTAAAACTATGAGACTGTAGATTTAATTAAGTGTTCTTTGTCACAATTCTTTGTGTATGATTAATCTGTTTGGATCAATTTTACCAATTGTAGAAAGAGACAGAAGATTGTAGAAGAATGAGACAAGAAGATAGAAGTGACACAACATATACGTGCAGAAGCCCTTTCAGGAAAAAACTCCACTAGAATCAACAATGCTTGTATTATTTAACCTTAGAACAAGATTACAATAACACTGTATCAATCCTTGATTGATATGCTTCCTTTTTCTTCAACAATCCTTGTTCACAACCTGCAATAAACTTGCATTGAACTCTCATACACTTGCTGCAGTAAATAGACAATTATGAGCATGCAAACTAACAAGATTTGTACAAATACAAGAGCATAAATCTCCTCACAAAAATCTACACCTAGATTGGGCAAGTAGAGTTCCACAATGTAATCTAAATTCAAACCAAAATCTTCCTCAATTTAGGCACCCCAAACTAAACACTTAACTAAAATTTGGTCAAGAAGATATCTTGTAAACTTCAACTCAAAGTTGGCACCCAATAATGGGCCCACTTGATCGAGCCTTGTAAATATCTTCTCATGCAAAAGGTGTTAACTGAAAGATGCCAACTTGGGCACCCAAGGTGGTCCCAAGTCAATCTTAGTTAGTGAAACATATCTCTCCATCCAGTTATGCAAACATTATGCATTATTGATCATCCCCTCTTAACTGAAAGTATCCACCTATTACCTGTCATGCAGCTCAAGTCAATAGCATGCAACTCAAGTCAACTAGCATGCAACTCAAAATAACTACATATAACTGAAGATAACTAAATCATAACTGAACTAAACTAAACTAAAATTAACTAAACTGATACTATTATTGAATTGATAGTTCCACTCACTCATGTAAATATCAATCCCTACTTTGTAGGAACAAGACATGCATTACTGAAGTGTTATCAATCTTCCAAATAATTAACTGAAGAAAGGTGGGATTCACCTTCCATATGGGCACCCCATGTGCTCCTATCTTGTAGGAGCTCTTCTTGGATGTCCCGACATGTTCTTATTATTTAGGAATAATTACAAATATCAACCTACTTGTTCATTTTATTTGAATTTAATCTCTTTATAATCCTAGTGTTGGGGAACACTTTCCTAGGACTTAGGAGATACATGAAAAATGTTTAGGATTGCAATTAAATGGCATCATATTCCCAAAATTCTTCCATTTGACATTATACATTGCAATTGTTCAAAACAAGGAATAATTATTAAAAATCAAGTACATGACTCAAGACCAATGGCCTTCCTGCACCAAGAGACAAGAGTAACCATCTCAACACATTTCTCTAACCATAAGAGAACTCAAGCCTCACCTATGTATCCAAGTATCCATGAGCACCTGTAACCAACCAATACATGCCAAACTCCAAATGCAACATAGCACCATCATGAAGTAATCAAGAAAATGATCAATGTACCCAATACAAAGAGAAATAATACGATCAATGTCAAAGCTCTAATCATAAATCAAGAACATAAACATGACATCCATTATCTAATCAATATGAATATAACCATCATATCAAAAAAAAGTAGGAAACCTCAACCATAGACTAAATAAGTCATGCATGGCAACCAAAGATGTCAACATATCCAAACCACATGAATATAACCATCCTCTTTCAATGAAATCAAAAATGCCAATGAACCCTCACTGCATAGAAGTAGAAACCAAGAGTCCATTCATGACGCCAAAAATCACTGTAGAAGATCATTCACCATCAAATGGTGAATCCACATCACTGCCAACAACTCCCATTGAATTGTGATACTGAGTCACACATGGCATCGTGACTACCATCCTCTCCATGAAGATCATCCAGGTCTACACACACAGCTGCAATGTTAGTAACATAACAAGTAGAACCAAAATCTCCAAGCCAAGAAGATACCTACAACTGCCTAACCATCATAAACAACAATGGATCCAAATCATTTCCAAATGCTCCCACTGAACCGTGATACCAAGCAATCCCATGGAATCATGATGCACACAACCAACACCACATCATTGTCATAAGCTCACACCAAACCTGTGAATCCAAGCTCTTAATGACAACATGATAACACAATTACACAATAGTTAAAGCTCCCACTACAACCAAAAAACCTTCAAATTTTTAAGAGAAAGGCGTCCCAAAACCTAACCAACCATTAGCTCTGATTCCAAATGTTGAAAATGAAGGTAAACTTGTAGCTTAAAACTTGTAAAACTTTGAGATTGTAGATTTAATTAAGTGTTGTTTGTCACAATTCTTTGTGTATGATTAATTTGTTTAGATCAATTTTACCAATTGTAGAAAGAGAAGAAGATTGTAGAAGAATGAGACAGAAGATCGAAGTGACACAACATATATGTGGGTAAAACCTTTCAGGAAAAAGCTCCACCAAATTCAATAGTGCTTGTATTATTTAACCTTAGAACAAGATTACAATAATACTGTATCAGTCCTTGATTGATATGCTTCCTTGCCTTCAAAAATCTGTCTTCACAACCTGCAATAAACTCTCATACACTTTCTGCAATAAATAGACAATTATGAGCATGTAAAACTCATAATATTTTTCAATTACAAGAGCATAAATTTCCTCTCAAAAACCTACGCCTAGATTTGGAAAGTAGAGTTCCACCATGTAAACAGAAGTCAAAAAAAGTCTTCCTCAATTTAGGCACCCCAAACTAAACTTTGGTCAAGAAGATATCTTGTAAACTTCACCTCAAAGTTGGCGCCCAATAATGGGCCCACTTGATTGAGCCTTCTAAATATCTTGTGAGTTTACATGCTCATAATTGTCTATTTATTGCAGCAAGTGTATGAGAGTTCAATGAGAGTTTATTGTAGGTTGTGAAGGAGGATTGTTGAAGAAAAAGAAAGCATATCAATCAAAGATTGATACAGTGTTATTGTAATCTTGTTCTAAGGTTAAATAATATAAGCACTATTGATTCTAGTGGAGGTTTTTCTCGAAAGGGTTTCTCCATGTATATGTTGTGTCACTTCTATCTTCTTGCAAATATAAATCCCTATTTTTTAGGAACAAGGCATGCATTACTGAAGTGTTATCAATCCTCCAAATAGTTAACTGAAGCAAGGTGGGATCCACCTCCCATGTGGGCACCCCATGTGCTCCTATCTTGTAAGAGCTCTTCTTGGATGTCCCCACATGTTCCTATTATTTAGGAATAATTACAAATGTCAATTTACATGTCCATGTCATTCGAATTTAATCTCTTTCTAATCCTAGTGTTGGGGAAAACTTTCCAAGGACTTAGGAGATACATGAAATAGGATTGTAATTAAATGGCATCCTATTCCCAACATTTGAAGTTGGACATCGTAAACGAGAACATGATGGAGTTGGTACATGTGTTAAAATATTTCTAGAGAACAATTGAAATTTGAGGATGTAGTAAAATTTAAAGATGCGGGTGGGATTGTGGATTGGTGCAATACAAGATTATCTACACCTGGTTCAAGTGAGTACTTTATAGTTCAACAATTCTTTTGGTTGGTTGAAGAAGATAAAATTCTACCTAGACTTGATTGTGAGACGATCAGTGGATCTACTAGATGGCATTCATTTAAGTTTGAATGCAAGCACATGGACTATCTGGACAAGGGAGCTTGCATGTTTTTGTCATTTTTGCATTTCAGGCGATTGGGAAGCATGTGAAAATATAGAATGGGTTAAAGAGTGGAAGCAAAGATCATTGACACCTTCATAAGCACACGATCAATATCAAACAACAATTGAAGACAATGATCAAGTGTTTGCATCAGACGATTATGACCGTGTTTCAGACCTTGTACAAGAAGGTAATTTAATTCAATGTATTTCATTTTATTTCACTTTATTACTATTTTGTAATGCTTTTATTTATTTATATACATATGTGTTATCCTCAAATTCATCTAGCCTAATTCGTGGGATAAACCCTATGAAATATGTCCATTTCGTAGATCCTTGGATTATAAGCACGCAAAATGAGGCATAATCTCAATTGCCTTTGGAAAGGTCCTGAGCCTTAGATCGTCCCCTCAAGCGCTCGCTTCTTCTTGTTTCTCGAAAAGCTTCAAAATGAATATTTTATCACTTTTCCATTTTCCAGAGTTAGAAATTTTTTTGCCCATGTAGGGGTGTTGGTTTTCAGCGCCTCTACATGAGATGATAGAAAAAATTATACATGCAACAACATTGATTTTCAGTGCCACTGCATATGATCATTGAACTATTGAAAAATGTAACAATGTTGAAATTCAGTGCCACTACACCTTTCCCGCACTCGCACGCGCGAAATTATTGAACTTTCAGTTCATTCATGTGACTTTATTTAAGCACTTTTTAATGGATTTTTAAGTCTTTTTTACCTCATTTTATGATTTTTTAGTTTTATTTTCTCCTCCCTATCTTGCACGATTTTGTGTTGAAACCTCCTTCACATTTGAGCACAAATTTTGTAAGGATTCGTTGGTAGATTTTAGTCAATTTTCAATCTAGGGTTTTCCATTGTCATCAATATTTTTGTTTCTCGGGTATGTTATTTAATTCCTTTCCATTTGTTTTTCTTTTAACTCACAATGTGAAATGTTTACATCTTTTCTTTAAACCATTTATTACCTGTTTACTGGTTTGCATTTTAATTTTGTATTTATGTCTGGTTTTAAGGTTTTTATCATTTTCACCTTTACATTTTTATGGTCACTTTTCTTTTTGTGTATCACTTAATGATTCTCATCTTGTTAGATTTTCCCTAGGGTTCCTTTTCGTTATTTCTTGTATCGTTGTTTTTAAACAAATTTTCACCCATGGTTTTCCTCAAAGCTTCGAAGGTTTCAATTGATGAGATTGGTTGATCATCCCCATTGCTATGTTGATGATTTTCACTGACACAACAATCATTCATAATTTTTACCTACAACACCATGATGCAGTAGTAGACAAATTCACTGCTAATACACATTAGTTTGTGTAGTGGCGTAGGTATTCTCCATCATTGCATTTCTGAAAATCTACCATTGTTTGCATGTAGAGGTGGGCAATTTCACCACTTCAACATAAAGAGATTTACCCTAAGTGTAATAGCGGTGAAATTTTTCACCATTACACTTGTCTTTCCCTCGGCTTAACAAAGCGATGTATAGGTAGACTCTTTATCTGCTCCCGCAAATCATTAAGTTTTCCCTAAGTGTAATGGTGGTAAAATTTAATGCCTTTGTAGATGATTTCTATCTGCCAAAGAAAATGCATAAGTGCTAAAATTCATTGCCTATGCATAGAACTTCGATACATGCAAAGTTATGTATCAACATTAATTTTTAGCGCTTGTACACCATATCTTCCTAGTCAATACAAAGATATGTAGGAGCACTAATTTTCAACACTAATGCATAAATATACCTTCCCAAGCATGCAAGGTTGCTAAAGTCCAGCGCCCCTACACAAAATCCTGAATTTTTCAGTAACTCCCAAAAAATTCCAAAATTACATTTTGACCTCCATTTCGCCCACATTCACTTGATTTTTCTCTCTCCATTTCTCATATCTGCTTCCTCCAAAATTCTCACTTGGTTTTTTCTCTTTCCAACACTTTCATTATGCATATTCTTCTAATAAGGGAAAAATCCTTTATTTTCTTGTAGTTGCTTTGCAAAGCTCCTTTCAAGAATTTATCCAAGGCATTCATCAAGATATCAGTGTTCTCTAGTGCATTTGATGACAACTGAAGAATCTTCATCATCAAGAAAGAAGGACAAAAATAAATACAAATATCAAGGTGTTTATCCACCAACAGTGGTCACATCCAAGATTAATGAGATCAAGGATACTGAAATTGGACACCTTGATATGGATGGCTTTGTCAAAAGAACAAAGAAGCAGCCCCTAAAAAAAGATTTGGAGGCAATAGTTCATAGTAACCTTCATCGGGTTACCTTGTTCCCAATAGCAGCTCATTTCCCAGATTTTGTTTTGCAAATTGCCTTGCACTACATCAGGGAGGATAGAATTGTTAGAGACTCCTCAAGACAGGTAATGATGAGGTTGGATGTTGATTTCTTTGACGTGGTTTTCCAAGTCCCAACTACAGAAAAATACACAAATATGACTATTCAACATGCTCAAGAGGCTTATGATAAAAATTAGAATGAATCCAAGCAATTGATTAATGTGAAATGGTTGAAGACCCCAAGGCTCAACATTACAAGATGGCCTAAAAAACTTCCTCATAGTGATTTCAAGGAGGATGTGAATGATATGATTACTCTTATAAGTAGAGTAAAAGAATTGCCAACTTCATTGACATTCCAAGAATGGATGTATGAATACGTTAGGATTATTAGGAAAAAGAAGAGTCACATTGACTGAGGTGCACTAATCAGTGATGAAATCCACTAGCAACTCATCAACATACAATCTACTTTGAAGCTCTATATGAATTCATACTTGGTGTACATTGTAGCAGTAATGAGGCAATATCCAAGTTTAACAACAAAAGGAGATAGAAGGTATGTACATGTGCATAAGTATTATTCCCAAATCGCCCTAAGAGGAGGCATCAGACACTTCAGGAGGGTAAACGATGCTTTCTTTGCACGTTTATTGTGCATGTTTGATCCATCATTAGAGAAGAAAAGGGTTTCTAATGAGGCATGGAAAGTTGTGAATAAATTCGGATGTATCTTCTTAAAATTTTCTACCTTCTCATACCTTAGGGTGGGTTGCTACATGATATATCCTTACGTGTTTCTGAGGTATCCTTCAGACAAGTGGGTATTGATGGAACTATGTAGATAGATTATCTCAATGTATAATGAGTGTCAAGCCATTCATAAGCCAGGGATTAAGTTTCTAATCACCATTGGTAGGTATTCAATACAAACAGTTCCAAAGGCCAAAGATGTAGCATCAGAGATGCAGATCATGACTCTAAAGACTTACAAATGTAGAATTGATTTTGATTATATAGGAATGAAAAGAAAAATTAAAAAGAGTCATAGACATGTCTATCATTTTGAAGATATTTGGGCAGATTGCAGAGATGAAGAGTATATTAGAAAGATGGATTATTAGAGACTCATTGTGGAGCAGATTTCTGATCTTCGCTTGGCGGATCTGCCTAAAGGCATTGAATACCCTGGTGATATTTTGAATGTCGACTATGATGAGAAGGAGATTGCAAACAAACCCTTACCTCTTATTCAATGGTCTTGAAAAGAAAATACTTCCATCCGGAATAAGATTACTCCAATTTTGAGTAATACCAATGAATGGTTGCAAAGGCAAGGAATTCAGTTGAAGCCTTTCAAGATGAATTTTGAGAGTGAAGTATTTGAAGGAGAGGAAAGAATATGGAAAGAAATCAAAACCAAGAACAAGGAAAGTATTGCTCCCTCTTCCTCATGTAGTGTACCCAAGATTACATTTACTTGTGGGAAGAGTACAACACCAACAACTGAAGAAGAGAAACCTAAAGATGAATAATTGAATGAGGAAGAAGAATAGAATGAAGAGGATGAATAGTATGAGAAATCAAAAGGAAAAGAAGATGAGGAAAGTGAACATGAAGAAGAAAGGAAGGATGAAGAAATGTGAATGTCTCCACATGAAAATGTCATTCAAGATCCCTGCATACATCATCGCTATTTCTGCCACTACACCTCATAATCCTCCTATTCCTACCTCTCCTCCACCTCCTCTTCCAACTTCACCTCCTCCTTTAATAGTTCTGCATGCCCTCAAAGTGATAATAACTTCAATAGTACATTCAATTTATTCTACTCCTTCCATGGGGTTTGTATTGCAGAGTGTGGATGTTATTTCTAGATCTCTATTGTCTATTCCAATTTTTTCATCTCCATCATTTGATATATCTTCACAGGCTGAATTTTTTCAATTCATGAATGAATTGTTACCAAATACATCATATTTGCAGATTCAATGTGAGTAATGATTGAGATAGTACCTATTGTGGTCCTACAACATTTATTCCCACAAATGTAGGTGCCACACAAGAATAGGCAATAGGTCAAGAAAGTGATGTCTCATTCCTTCCTCCATGGCTTGCTTCACAAGCTTCCAAATAGAAAAAGAAAATGGTCTCTCTTGATGAGTTGGATCTTGAGGAGATAGCTTCGCGAAAGCCTAAAGAGAAGAAGTTGAAGATTCTTTCAAGGTTTCATATGGATAAGCCTGGACACAAATATGTGGAAGTGGCAGAACCTCCTCAAGGTAAAAGCCATGATAAAACCAGTATAGAGGACTACACCATTACCAAAATTGATCTTGGGAAAATCACTCATTCAAGTGCAAAGGAGGATGCCCAAACATCTTTAATGGTCTTGATGGAGAAATTCGATAAGCTGAAGGAGACTAAAGACATGTACAAGGAAAAATCTGAGCACTTTGCCTCAGTATTAAGGAGAATTATCGAATCTTCAGATAATTTGCAACCTATTGCAATGAGTATTGAGGAACCCATGGTTCAAAAGGTTGAGAAATATTATTCTACAAAATCATATATGAATTCTTCGATAGAATAATTGAGCAATGTTCATAATTCACGACCATTGCAGTGGAAAGGATTAGACAAATATCCAAGATAAATCTTGAGTTGGACAAGACAATGCATAAACTCTCCATTGAGAAAAAAGAGATGGAGCAAAATTTTGAGTCATAGACACAATTAAAGAAGGTGAAACTAAGAAAGTTAGTGGAAGTTGGGATTATTCCCGACAAGGAAAAGTATGTGGAAATCAAAGAATCAATTAAAAACTGCATACATGTCATCAAGAACCTAATCAAGGATGTACAACTAGTTTAGGAGGATGTTGAAGGGCATCATGTTGTCTTGGTGAACAAAATTGAAGAGTTTTTGGGAAAGCTTCTTGATGAAAATCACACATTTCTTTTGGCTAGTGAGACTGTTCAAGTATTCAAAGAAACTATTCAGAAACAAGTAGAAGACAAACCATTTTCATTGGCTTCAATGGACACTTTGTGCGATGTACAGTTAACCTTGGAAAATATCAAAACACATTTGGATAGATGCAAGAAGGTTTTTAATTCTACAAAGAAGTATGTCATGAAGGTTCGTACCATTAATGATTACACTTCAAGATCAAACGAGATAGTGATGTAGGAGATCTTAAAGAAGTATGAATATTTCCAAGCCCAAAGCAAGCAACCATACATCTTTTTGCATTTATAGAGATAGTAAGTTTTCATGATTTTTCTCATGCTTTATGTAAATAGGCATTGGCATTTTTACATGTAATTTTTTTCTCATGCAACTACATGTAAAAACGGAGATGCCCTCCTATAATTATAGACATCACGTTAAATAAGTCAAAAGTTAGTTAGGGTTTTTTCCTAGAATAACTCTTAGCTCTCACCTATAAATAAGAGAGAGCTTTATTGTATTATGCACCTTTAATCTATTTCAATAAATTTTTTCTCAATTGTAAAGAAATTTTTGAGACCTTGAGTTCATATTGTGATACTATATTCAATCAATAAAGAAGTTGAACTTCCATACCAAACTTTTTCTCTTGGATCAATTTCGAATGAATGTGATTGTTCTTACATCTTTCACATTAATTTACCTTATTATATGATTGGATTAGCAATATTTTATTAATTGTGGTTGGAGGGCATTCAAGATGAATCTTATAGACTTTGTGCTATATCATTTTCTTGAGATTGTGTACATATTATGGATATCTTTTGGGTGAATGATCGTCAAGACTTTGTGCTTGGAATTGTTCATTCTATTCATGGATCTGTTCATGAAGTAGATTGAAGACTTTGTGTTTCATTTTGCATCACTGGTTACTAAAGAAATCATCATTGAAGATAATAGAAAGACTTTGTGCTTTTGTTGGTTTTCCGGTTACGAATCTTGTTATTATTCTAGTATTCTTAGATTTTGCTTTGACAAATTAAGAATATTGGAAATTATTGCTTTAGTTTTTACTTAGAGTTGAAAAGAATCATGAAGTATAAAGGTGGAACATTGTAAACATATTCTCTGAAAGAAGAGAATCATGAATGTAACACACCCCCATGGTTAAAATAGTGTATATACTGTTAGATCTAGAATAGTTTCCTTTCATTCTTGTAAGCAGTAAGAAGGGAGCCTCCCCTTTACGAGAGGAGAGATTTTATCTCATAATAAATATAGTTGAAATTCAAGTTTTGTAATTTGTAAAGAGATTAAAAAAATTCCACCCAACAATATGAGTGGATGTATGTAGATTGGTCAAATTATATGGACATGTGCATGTTATTAAATCAAAATTTGTTTGCAAGAAATGTGTATGTTGTTGTTGCACCTAAGGGGAATGAAGAGGAAACAAAATATTGGTTGGATCGTTATGTGGAGACTAAACATAAGTTAATAGCACCTCGAGAAGATGATGATGGATATCATTATCCATAGGTACAATGATCCCATTAAGACACCCCCTTAAGAAATTTTTCATAACAAGTCTTTGATCCCCTTAAGCAAATTTTGAGAACTTATTTGATCCCCTTAAGAAAATTTTGAGAATTTCTTTGATGATGGCGATCATGTTATCCAATAGGTTCGGTGGTCGTTGTTGGAACTTGGCTACCAAAATACCTAATAAGGAAGAATGGTTTGCTTGCATTCGATGATTACGAAACACATAAGAAGACCATACACTACTCACATTTGGTGGTGGCAACAAATATAAAACTAGTGAGGTATCGTGGAATACCTACAAACAAAGAGTTATGGACAATTTCTATGGAAGAGCATGAGACAATCATAGATGTGTTACAAAAAAGAGAGGACGCATATGGTACAATGGAGTAAGTAAATATAGTTTTATTTTTATATTGTCCTTTTAAATACATTAAATACATGTTTTGATATTGCCTATGTGTTATTAGTTGAAATTGATTTAAAGTTTCCTTTTATATCCTTAAGTGATCATCACAAATTCATCACATACTTTGAGACAAAAAGGAGATTCCATGCAAATTCAACCTAGACAACATGGAATACTTGGTAAAAATAGGTAGTTATTAGTTAAATTATTTTAAATACATGTTTTGATTATATATTTATATTACTTGTACATTAATAGTTAAAATTGATTTATTATCATTTTTTGTATCCTTAAGTCATCATCACATTGATCTCATACTTTGAAACAAAAATGAGAGGGTGTGAATTCAACCTACACACATCTGTGGAATACTTTTCAATATAGGTACAAGTTGTGTATATAGATATTTTTATATAAATTAAAATACATGTTTTGATGATTTCATTGATATTGCTTGGTATCATTTTGATATCAGGTGGCATGAAGACCTACTACATTTTGAGCACAAGTATCAGATTTTCTTGAGATGGCATAGCCACATTTTGTAAAAAAAAAATCGAGTTGGCATATATGTACTATAGAGGAGGGGGACCGACCACTCAATGACACCAAGTCACAGAGAGTCGAGAGTTGAAGGATGCCCTAATCTACCTCAACCATGCAAGTGTTTAAGGAATTGTTTGATATTTAAGGATAGAGAATGAAGAGCACTCTCAATACTTTTTTCACTCTACTAACTCAAGAGTTAGGTTTGGACTAAGTGAGCAGGTTTCTAGAACTTGGACTATACCTCAAGCAGCTCTCTACTAGAGGACAACAACACAAAATAGGGATGACAATGTCATGCGTTAGCGTCTCACAGGTGTGTTGGTGTTCATATGGATAGATAGTGAAAAGGATAGTCAAAAGTGTTGGAAACCTACTAACATCTTAACTACTGAAGTTTTAAGTATGAAAAAAGAAAGAAATAACTAAATAACTAAAATACTAAGAAATATGCTATAATATATGACAAGGACAAGAGAGATAAGGATTCAACTCATGAAAGGTCCAACTTTCCAACAAGCTCCACATGAATGAGTACCTATACACAACAAAGTGGTGAAAATTTTTGGGGTTGTTTTGGGGCTTGCCACAGTCAAACCCCCATTTTGGTGTTTCCACCTCCATGGAAAGCTAGATAGAGAAATAGAAATGTGATAAAGAAATTATGCTGGAAAGGTATTGAATATTGAATACTACAAAAGACACTATACTACTCAAATCTGACAACAATGTAAAAGCAAGTAAACAATACCGCCCTCGACCAGAGGTTCTCAAGGCTAATGAGAGAGGTATGCAAGTCTACAACCGTGGTAAAGTCAACATGGTTGTACCAACGCCAAAGGAAGTCTCACAAGACACCAAGTTGTAGCTTTTGTAGTAGATCTGAAGAATGTTGTGATATTGGGATGAAGATAATAATGCAGTAAGTAGCTTAAGAATGATGTAGAGGCATGAAGATTGTCAAGAATTATGAGGAAGATGAGATGAATATGAAAGATAGGAATTTCAAGGTCAATTAGGAGGGAAAGAGTCATTCAAAGGTCGGTTGAAGGGCACAAAGATGTTACATTTCATTGCCAATGGAGAATGTAATGCCTCTATAGATTCTAGAGGCAGGAATCCTCTTAGAATGGTAGTGTTTCGTGTAGATGTCCACGTGCCGCACACATGTCCTTGATAGAAATTCCCCCACCGACACTAAAAATAGATGCCAAGTGGATGGAGTACGGACATATGATGTGGAATTACATGGCTGGGTTTGATTTTTCTAAGGTGAAGGATGTAAAAGAGGAACTTTCAAGGGGGGTGCAAATTCACTCCTATAGATTTTTCCCCCATTTTAGCAAACATAAGTGCCAATGAGTTTTTGGTAAATTAGATTGAAAGAGTTCCAAGAAATTATACCTGAACCATCGAAGAAGCAGACTGCAATCTAGGATGCTCTAAAGTGTAGGGAAAGCAAATGGCTCCACAGGTACTCTCTCCTGAGGAGGATTGAACAGTGCACCAGAGGCCCACAAACCAGTGGTGAATAGATCCCATAGGATGTAAGCACTTCACAAGTCCTTGGACTTGCAAAGAAGGCATCCCTAAGGTGATTGGTCATGAAGGAAGCCCAATGTAGGGGACTCTATAGAGTCAGATTGGAAAGAAGCTTCACAGGTGCACCTACAAAGCAACATGTTAATTCATAGACAAAACATGTTAGATAAAAAAAATCCATGCAAGAAAGCATGTAGACAATCAACAATTAAAGGAAGAGATTTCAAAGGGGTCCCTTGGGAACCCTTCAAAAGAAAAGGATTCCACTCAAGGGACACTCTATTTGAAAGTGCAACAGTATTTTTTGCAAATTAGTTCAACATCAAGGAATCCTTTTGAAAGATTCCACTTCATCAAGGAATTCGAAAGGAATAAATCCCCCTCACAAGGGGAAGGCTCCTCGAAGGAAAGTTTCTCAAATTCTTGCTTTACGAACCCATGATGAAGGAAAAGTAATCAGCTAGGGGTCCTTGCTGAGGAATATGATTTTGAAAAGTTAAAGATAAATATTTTCAAAAAGATTCGTTGGCCACTGAATACATTTTTTGAAAATAGAAGCAACATGAGAGCCTCCCCTTAGGATGGTGTGTTCCAAGCATAAAGGCATGTGACATCCTAAGGAGAGAAAAGAAAGAATGAAAAGTGATGTTGTGGCCCGTGGAATATGGGGAGATGTAATCGTGGTAATGTTGTCACACACACGAGGGACAACGCATGAACACCACAAAATCACAACACAAGAAAATAAGAGAGAAATATGCTAGGAAATACAATAACACAATGAACAAGAGACAAGGGGATATGATATTTTGGGGTGAAAATTGCTCATAAATATAAATAAATAAATATAAAAATATATAAATGGACTGTCATCAACCCCCTACTATATCAGACCATGTGAAGAAGGCACGTGAAGAAAAAATGAAAATTAAAAATTGGGTCAACATGGAAGGGAGGCCTAAATGCCCCAACACTTTGCATTGTTCCCAATTGTCAAAAATCAATATATGACAAAGAGAAGAATGATGTGATAAATAGAGGAATTTTTATGACATAAAAAATACTCCTGTATTTAAGCACCTACGAGGGTGACAAGGGTCATCCAGGAACACATAACACAAGCACTGGGGAAAACAATACACACACACAATCTAATCTATAGATAAAGAAGAGGTGCCCCCTATTCCTCATCAACCAAGATGTCATCATTCTCCCAATCTAGATCACTATAAGGGGAGGGAAAATGAGCCTACAAGGGTGGAATATCAAGGGGGGTTACCCTCTGACCCTCCTGCAACAAGAGCCAAGGAAGTAGGCCCCTCAAGGTCTTCTCCACACAATTCCTATGAGGTGAATTTCAGCGATCTTACAAAAATCATTAATAGGGTTGAGACCTCATCCACATATTTAAACATGCACTTCACAGGAGTGTCATGTGTCAACTCATTGGCTAAAGGAGGTGGTGCTTGAGATCCATTGCTAGACTCACCGAATGATTCGGGAGAAGTGACAAACTTCAGGGCGTCAGGGCTTCCTTTGTCACTAGGACGACAAAAGCCAGTGTAGAACCACCCTCCAAAGAATGTGAAACCTTCTTTTAACCCCCATTGCAAGTGGGGTCATCCTCCATGTTTCGCTTCATCAGAGGATGTGAAATCACCACAAATGAAGTAGACGACACGAAGAAAGAAGAGAAAATCGTGATAGAAACCATTGAGGTATTTGGCATGTCCATGGGTTTTGAAAATGACAGGATGTCCAAAAGGGACATCATAAGGGGAGGCTCATCTGAAGGAGCAATGAATACCTGTACCCTCTTTGAGTGAGGATCGTTCACACTCACAGGGAGAATCAAAAGCAAGAATGAGGCTGAGGGAACTAAAACAAAGAGGACAAAAGAGGAGGACACAACAAATGATGTCGAAGTAGGAGTTGTTGGCTCCTCTTCTTTCTTCTACAAGGTGATCTACTCAGTGACTAAAGCCTTCATCCAACACTTGCACTCACGTGCAAGGCAGTTTTTATGACTTTGAGATCTAGAGGCCACATCTTGAGAAGGGATAGAAGGCTCTTGTTCAACTATCAGAGTATCCATCACAACCATTTCTGGTGGATGGAGGGACTCATGGATGGGAACAAGAGGAAGAGACAAAGAGGATGATGGAACAACAACAAGAGGAGTAGGCTCGAGCGCCTTAGCAGTGGGCCTCTTCCCATTCACTACCTTATAGGTAGGAGCAGTAGGAGGCTACGAAGGCTAAGACATAGAGGATTCTCTATGGGGACCCTTCCCCTTACCATACAAAATGGGTTGAGGCACCGTGTGTGAGATAGGAAGTTCAAACAATGGATGCTTGGTCTTTCACCATTTGGGCTCCATCAAACTCCCCAACAAGCACATAGGAGCGGAAGTCGATGGCACCACAGCAAGGTGAGAGAAAGTAGCAATTGGGACAACAAAAGAAGAAGGGGAAGACGCTTGAGTGTGGGTAGGATTTCCCTTCCCCTTCTGAGAGGAAGAGGCAGATTGCTGCTATGTTGCAGGGTGGGTCTTTTTTGGTTGCCCCTTGCCCTCAGTTTTGTAGTTACATAATTTTGGTAAAGTAGGTCCATTTCTGGAGGAAGTGGACCAACTAGGGTAGGCCAAAAATGATCCAAGGAATAAACCCCATGGGTTACCAATGGCTGATACCCAATGTCATGCACGAAATGCACAACACCTTCAAGAGAACATCAAACATTTATGAATAATGGAAGTGATTCTATTCATGGAAGCCAACCAAGGGATGCCCATCTTCACCTTGAATAGATCGGATTCTAGAGTGACATTGAAATTAGTATCCACAACCCTAGGTCCTACTAGGACATAAAGAGTTATAGAACCGTATGGAACAAGAGAGAGACCGTCATGCATAAGTATAGTAGCTTTTGTCTTCTCATATTCCTCCCTCTATAATGAATTTAGCCACAAAGTCTCTGCCATAATAACATTCACTTGACTTGCATGGTTGAATAGGACTCCTGTCACAATGTTTCCATTGAGGTGACCAAGAATGTATAGGGGAGAGGCTTTTTTATTCATGGGTAATTCCTATGAGGTGAAAGTTACATCCAACGGGCCAGTCGCAGGCTGAGGGGGAGGAGTAGGAGTGAACAAGACCACATTCCCATGTGTCGAGGCCTTAGGAGAAGCATCAAAAGCATCAATAATTAAATTTTTAGAGTGAGACGAAAATGGGTCTGTAAAAGTCTGCAACTCACTATTTTCCTTCGCCATTGACTTATTTGTCTTTTGCTTCTTACCATCAAGATGGATGGTACCGTCATTGATGCGGTCCTGTATCTCATGATGTAGGTGCATGCAACGTTCAGTATCATATCCATGAACATGAAGGTACTAGTAGAATTTTTTTCCATTGTACCAATCAGGATAAGGCTCCTTTAAAGGTCAAGGATTTTCCAATGTTATAATTTTATCCTTCAACAAATTTTGAAGGATAGAAGAATAAGACTTAGATAATTTCTTAAATTGTCTATTGCACCTAAGGCCTCAATCATTAATCATGGCAACTACATTCGTAATCGAATTTCCTTTCCCTAAAATCAACATTATAGATCTTCCTTTGAAACGAGAGCATGAGGAAGATCCCCCGAACTGAACAACCATCTATTGATATTCTTACAACACAACACACAGATGTGCAAAAGAAGGATATTTCATCAAGGTGAATTTCTCCTACCAAGATCACTGTGGGTTATCTATGAATACCTTCTACACGTCTGATTTAGGCAGTGGGTATGAAATTTGTTAAAAGAGCACTTGGTATCACGTAATGAAATCAATGATCTTCTCACACTCTCCCTACTTACATCGGACGAGATCCAAGAAGGTCATCTTCAGACTGATGTTAGCTTGGAATTTTTAGAGAAACTAATTGACCAGTTGATTGAATGAGAATATAGAATTTTTGAGCAAGGAACAGTACCACTCTAGTGTTGTATCCTTGAGAGATCAAGGAAAAAATTTAGCCATTAAATAATCATGGTGAAATAAATCTGTACACATTGCATTAAAGGCGGATGCATGTGTTTGAGGATCCCCTTTACCACCATACTTCTCAAATTTAGGAATCCCCATTCCCTGAAAAGGAGTGTTCAATATTGCTACAGATAGGGTACTGTGTTGGAAGAAAGGTTGGAAAATAGGTTGAGCAGAAGCCTAAGATAGGCTTGCTAACTAGTTTTGCATCTGACCCATGTTTTGAAGCAAAGAATTCAAAATAAGGTCATTATATGATGTAGGACTAGTAGAGCCACCACCAGAGCTTCCATCATGTCCACCTCCAGAACCACCTCCCAAGCCCCCATCAGAGCCTCTATCATGACCATCGTCATGGCCCCCACCAGCGCCACCACCGGCGCCACCACCATGACCACCGCCAGTGCCACCACTACTACCAAACCACTACTACTACCAAAACCACCACCACTCATTCCACCAAATCCCCCACCACCAGGGGTAGTAGGAGGAGTGAAGCTAAAGCCAAGGGGTATTCTACTCCCCTTGATTATGTGGGATGTTTGAGGAGCAGAGGAAATGATGATCGAAGGGCCTATTTTTGGCATGCACACAAATCTTGCAGGCATCGAGGCACCTATTTGTCTCTCATAGGCATCAAGCACCATCCCTCAGGTGGTACCCGATCTAGTGTTATACGAAGGGATGCATGCTTTGGTTAGATCGATGAGGCCATGTAAATATTATATTTTGATCTGATCTTTTCCTAACATATATCTCACCTTGTTAACAAGCGTAGCGGCTCTTTCCATATTTGGTACTTTCTCCAATTGATTTCCAAGATCTAACACTCTGTTATCTAATTCCAAGAGGTGTTCTATAATAATGTGAACAACATCATCCTTATCCATAGATGAATTTGTAGGAGATGTTGGAGGATTGGGTACACGATTGGTTTCGTTAATGAAACCCATCTCATCTGTCGAAACCTCTTCTTGAGAAAAAACACCAATACTAAAGATTGTGGTAAAACCAGTGGTAAATACGGAAATGAACTTCATCTTTTCCATTTGTAAGTGTTACACACTTCTCTTGACAAATACTTGAAGGTCATAGACTGGGTTGTGATTCTCATAAAACCTCACAACACCCAAATCTATAATGGTCACCAAGTGTGAAGGAGAGAGTCTCAACACAAAGGAACAGATAAATGTTGTTAACATCAAGTTCGCCAAAATGTAGAGGAGGGGGACTGACCACTCAACAAGTCCAAGTCAAGGAGAGTTGAGAGTTGAAGGTTGCCCTAATCTACCTCAACTGCGCAAGTGTTTAAGGATAAAGAATGAAGAGAACTCTCAGCACTTCTATCACTCTACTAATCCAAGAGTTAGGTTTGGACTAAGCGAGCAGGTTTCTAGAACTTGGACTATACCTCTAGCAACTCTCTACTAGAGGATAGTAGTGCAAAACAAGGATAACAACATGGCATGTTGGTGTCTCACAAGTGCGCTAGTATCCATATGGACAGATAGTGAAAAAGGATAGTCAAAAGTGTTGGAAACCTACTAACAACTTAGCTACTAAAGTTTTAAGTGATGATAAAAGTATGAAATAACAAAATAACTAAAATACTAAGAAAGATGCTATAATATATGAAAAGGACAAGAGAGGTAAGGATTCAACTCACGAAAGGTCTAGTTTTCCAGTAGGCTCCACATGAATGAGTACCTACAAACAACAAAACAAGGAAAAATGTTTGGGCTATTTTGGGGCTTACTGTAGTCAAAACCCCATTTTGGTGTTTCCACCTCCATGGATAGCTAGATAGATAGAGAAATAGAAATGTGATACAAAAATTATGTTAAAAAGGAAATGAATATCAAATACTACAAGAGACACTATGCTACTCAAATCCAACAACAATGTAAAAGAAAGTAAACAATACCACCCTCAACTAGAGGCGCTCAAGGCCAATGAGAGAGGAATGCAAGTCTACAACCATGACAAAGTTGACGTGGCCGCAACAATGCCAAAGGAAGTCTCTCAAGACACCAAGTTGAAAATTTTGTGGTAGATGTGAATAACTTTGTGATGTTAGGATGAAACCAATAGTGCAACAAGTAGCTCAATAGTTTGCAATAAATTTCTCAAGAATGATGTAGAAGTATGAAGATTGTCGAGAATTATGAAGAAGATGAGATGAATGTGAAAGATAGGAATTTGAAGGTCAATTAGGAGGGAAAGAGCCATTCAAAGGTCAGATGAAGGGCATAGGAGCATTACATTTCATCACTAATGGAGAACGCAACACCTCTGCAGATTCTAGAGGTAGAAATCCTATCAAGACAATAGTGTGTTGTGCACACATCCTTGACAAAAATTCCCCCATCGACACTAGAAATAGGCACAAAGTGGATGGAGTAAAAATTAATGATGTTGAATTACATGGTCGGGTTTGATTTTTCTAAGGTGAAGGATGTAAAAGGGGAACTTGCAAGGGGGGTACAAATTCACTCCTATACATGTACATACATAGTTACACAATTACACATTTTGTATAAATTTGTATACATGTACATACATAATTATACTCTTCACTTTTATATATCAAAATCAATATTCTATATATTTTGTTTTTTAAATGTGCATGTTTTCCTACTTTGAAGCTTTAAATTTGATTGTATAATCACTAAAATCATGTATATTATTGTTAAATTTGGTTGTCTTGTGAAACTTCACCAAATTTTGAGAACTTCTTTGATCCCCTCAAGACATCGTATTAGGAGCCCTTAAGACATCCTATTAGGACCCCTTAAGACATCCTATTACGACATAAATTAAATTAACATTAACACTATTTAAATTGTATAGAATGTGATTGTTATGACGAGTCATCCTAAATTATAAGTTACTTAACTATATCAATTGCGATTAAATATGAGACATGTACTTTAAAGTATTTCATCCCCTTAAGACACCCTATTAGGACATATCCTAAATATTTATACTTAATTACATCATTTGTTATGGTGAGTCATCCTAAAGTCTAATACTTAATTATATAAATTATGATCCAACATGAGACATGTAATTTTAATTCTTTTATCCCCTTAAGAAGTCCTATTAGGACCCCTTAATACATCCTATTACGACATAAATTATATTAACATTAACATTATTCTGTATAAATTTTGTGATTGTTATGATGAGTCATCCTAAATTCTAAGCTAATTATATCAATTGTGATTAAATATGAGATATTTACTTTGAATTAGTTCATCCCCTTAAGGCGTCCTATTAGGACATATCCTAAATATTTATACTTAATTATATCATTTGTTATGATGAGTCACCCTAAAGTCTAATACATAATTATATCAATTGTGATCCAACATGAGACATGTACTTTGAATTATTTTATCCCCTTAAGAAGTCCTATTAGGACCCCTTAAGACATCCTATTATGACATAAATCATATTAACATTAACATTAATTTTGTATAACTTTTGTGATTGTTATGATGAGTCATCCTAAATTCTAAGTTACTTAGTTATATCAATTGTGATTAAATATGAGACATGTGCTTTGAAGTATTTCATCCCTTTAAGCAATTTTTTGAGAACTTCTTTGATCCCCTTACGCAATTAGAGCAATTAAATATGAGACATGTACTTTGAAGTATTTGATCCCCTTAAGCATTTTTTTTAGAAATTATTTGATAAGTTAATGCCTTAACTATGAATCACTAAATTTGTAAAGTACACATATTTAAATTTCCTATTAATTTCATATTTTTATTTCATTTCACATTAATGTCCTATTAATATCTTGAATATGAATCTTTTGTAAAGTACAAATATGTCCTATCAATTTCATATTAAAATTTTACATAAAATGCATAAATGCACATGTATAAATTACTATTTAACAATAATAGACCATAAAATACTTAAATCAATAAAGTCCATGAAACAATATATTAAGTCCATGAGAATACAACCCATAAAATAAATTCCATGAAACAATATATGTAGTCCATGAAATAATCAAATACAACCCATGAAATCATCTGACTCATATCGTCTCTATAATCAAGATACCTCTTCAATCCACATAGACTACCGAGATGACCTGAATCACTATGTACAAGAGAAATAAAGATGAAATAAGATGTAAGATGATTAAAAATGATTTAATGACAATTATAATTTATCATAAAATTAAATTATCATGTGAGGCTTCTTTGGTGCACCTAGACTTGTCTCTACATGCTCTGAATCAATCTACATACAAGAGAAAGAAAGTTGAAATTAGATGTAAGTCTATGATTAAAAATTATTTAATTCAATTTAATTTATAATTTATCATATTTTAATTATACCGTAAGAGGTTTGTGTGCATCCTCTGTTCCATGACTTGTCTCTACATGCTCAGCTATAGGATGTGTCTCATACTATAAAAGAAAAAGAATTTAACATGTATGAGCATATATATATATTCAATTTTAAATTTAATATAAGTTATTCACAATGTAAATTTGTAATTGGATTTAAATATAATAAAAAAATTAAATTACCATATGAGGCTACTTTGTATGTCCCGATTAAGGTGGTGTGACCTCATCAAGGTAGAAATTGGCACTAACAAAGTCCTACAAGGTCAAATTTAAAGCACATGTGTACTTGAATTAGGTTAAAATATATATATTCAAGTGTACACACATTTTGTAGAATTTTTTTAAACAACTTGAAAGTCAGATGTCTCTTGAGTTGTCGCCACATCAAATGTGTGTTTGATCCCCATTCTCATTATTGTGTCATCCTAGACATACATAGACATAACGCTTATAATAAATTTACTTGTACATGCACATTTGATATATAGTGAATTCAAAATTCAAAATTGTAAGTATAGTAAATTTAAATAATTTACAATATACATATACCTACACATGATGCAAGACACTCGAAAATGGATGAGAACTCGATAATCCCTCAAGTGGAACCGACATGGAAGTCGATTGACTCCCCTGAACCAACATAAATATTTAAAACATATGTTCATGATTGAATTACAAATTAAAAAATTCATGTTAAAAAATTATTTCATATCATTTAAAATTTTGAAATCAAAATATCCCATAAGGGTTGTCAACTTGCACTAGTTTTGAAATAAAAACAAGAGGAGCAGATGATTCCTCTATGGTCAATGTCATCTACACCAAAAATTTTGATTGTTAAAACATTACAATTTATATATATATATATATTTTTTTATTAAAAAAACATGAGCTTAAAAAATTATTATAAATTCAACATGTACATGAATATTTATAAATGTGTCACATTGTTTGTAGGGTGATGCTCTGCAGTAATAAAATCAACGTATGAACTTATGCGACCAGATTCTCCACCAAAATATCCATGTCCACTTGAACTGGGTGTAGCCTGATCAAGTCCATAGAATAGTCGATGGCAACAGGTACATACATGGGGTGTCGACACTCATGGAGTGGTACTAGGACCAAATCCATAGAACGCTCCTCCATCATCATGATCTTCAGGCTCCCTAGTCATCATCACAGAAGTATGCTCATCAAGGTTGCCTATGAGTGTACTCAAAGATCCTAATGCAGATACTACCGCACGATGATGCACAGGTGTATGAATGGCAAGAGAAAGAATATACACAAGAGGTTGAGAATTCATGAACATTGGGGATCAACCTGTGCCCCTAACCTCTGTTGTGGCATGCTGCCACCAACACCCTGAAATGATTTAAAATCAAAATAGTTAGGCTTTTTCCCTAGAAAAAACTCTACATAGAATTTCCTCAAAAAGTATAAAGGGACCTCCAAATTAGCATGTGGTGGATGGTCAAGTACCATCCACCGTCTCTGCCAAAAATGTGCAATCATTTGTGGATGTATGCACCACCTCATCAATATTCTAGGTTTATTTGTAGGAATGGGAAGGTTAGTGGTAGGGTTGACAAAAAAAGGTGCAAGATGGGATTTTGTTATTTTTTGGCCCAAAATTTATTTATAGGAGAGACCATCTGAATAAAATTGTCTCATATCCTCCTACCATCGTCAATACCTATCTAAATCGGCGTCAATGGACCTGATGGCATCAACAACATTTTGCATCGTAAATACAAAACAACTCACATGTGGTGGAATCAATGCTTCATTTTGAATAGCATTGATTTGATTCTGAATAGATGCAACATTGTCATTGATTTGTGCTTGCAAGCGATCCTCATCGGATCTTGGAGATGGTGGAGGTGGGATGTTATGAGGTGGAGGGGGTGGAAGGGGAGGTGGAGGTGGATTAATGATATCATCAATATTGAATTCATCCATGATATATATATAAGTGAACCTGCATTAAATTATACAAAATTAACAAGCGAGTATAAAATTACAAGAAATAGTTAAATTTTAAGCATACATGCATTTTTTTTTAAATAGGATACATACATATACATACACATACATACATTGATTCAACTTGAGCATGTACATACAAATTTCAAAATTTAAGATACATGTTTAAAATAAAAAATAGGATGTATAATGCATGCATACATCATTCAACTTTACCATGTGTACATAGAAATTTCAAAGTTTAAGATCTAGAACTATTAATTTTAATACATGTACATACTAGAAAGTAAACCTAAAACATTCACAAAAATCTCATTTATGTCTAAGGCATGTAAATGAAAAACAAATAATTGTTAATGTGATGTGAAATCTCATTAAAAAATAGATTAATTTATTATGGGAAATTATGATAGCTTAAGGGGTCCCCGTAGGATGTCTTAAGGGGATAAAATTTGGTGAAGTTTCCCAAGGCAACCAAATCTCATTAAGTTAAAAATGTGCTATTTTTTAAAATGTACATTTAGGAGACCTAATTAATAACATATGGTGGCTTAAAAGCGGTCCTAAGTATCTAGTTTAAAGGGATCTATGGCTCACTTGTCCTAGGACTAAATGATGACTTTAGGGTTTAGGGTTTAAGGTTTAATCCCCTTAAACCATTCAATATAAATGACCTAATTGAATACAAATGAAAAAATCCCTAAGACTCATTTATGTCTAAGGCATATTACAAATGAAAAAACAAATAATTGTTAATGTAATGTGAAATCTCATTAAAAAATACATAAAATTAGGAGAAATTATGATGGATTAAGGTGTCGTAATAGGATAGCTTAAGGGGATCTATGAATGAAGGTCCTAGGATAAAATGATGGCTTAAGGGGATAAAATTTGGTGAAGTTGCCCAAGGCAACTAAATTTCATTAAGTTAAATATATATTATTTTTTTAAATGTACATTTAAAGGATGTAATTAATAATATATGATGGATTTAAGGGGGTCCTAAGTATAGTTTTAAGGGGATCTATGGCTTAACTGTCCTAGGAAAAAATGATGGATTTAGGGTTTAATCCCCTTAAACCATTTTCTTAAAAAACCCCCTTTTAAACCATATTTAAATATATAAAGTAAGGAGTTGTTTTGATTCAAATATCTATATAAAAATTAATTATGATACTATTGCGATAGTAGTTTTTTATGTTGATGATCATGTTATCATCAATATTGAAGCCAAATAAATTCAAAAAAAACTAAGTATATCAAAACAAGTCTAAGTATCACAGACTAAGTATATCAAAACAATTTTTAAAAAGTTCAAAATGTGTGAATGTAATCCATCATAGATGTGTACCTCTAAAAATTAGAATTAAAAAAAAACACCAGTTAAAAAGTCAATACAATATTAATTAATAGATTATTTAATATTTCTTACTAAATTTTTGTCTCATCATTATACTATTATATTCATAAATTCAACACTAAAAATATCCATCCAACCAAATTCTTTATAAAATATCTGTCAAGGTCAAATTATTTAGAAAAACTTGATCATTGTCAGTGTGAACTGCAAAATTAAATAAGATCATTGTCTTAATAAAGTGTCAAGAAGCTCTTTGTTGCATCTCTTCATTTCTTTGTGTTTTCCTTTTCAAAATAGGACTTTCTCCTCTCCTCTAGCCATAATTGATGCTCATTTAAGTCCACATCAATGGACCTAACGACATCAACAACATTTTGCATCGTAGATGCAAAATGCCTCAAAGGTGGTGGAATACATTCTTCATTCTGAATAGCGTTGATTTGATCCTAAATGGATATAACATTCACATCGATTTGTGCCTGTAAGTGAGCACCATCAGATATAGGTGGTGGAGGTGGGGGGTTATGATGTGGAGGGGTTGGAGGGGGAGGGGGTGGATTACAGATATCGTCAATATTGAATTGATCCATGATCTAGATATAAGTGAACCTGCATTGAATTTGTAATTTCAAAATGTAAGATACATGTTTAAAAATCCCCTTAAACCATTCAATATAAATTACCTAATTGAATACAAATGAATAGATGTGTAAGGGTCATTTATGTATAAGGCATGTTACAAATGAAAAAATAATTAGTTTTTAATGTGATGTGAAATCTCTTAAAAACTACATTAAATTAGGAGAAGTTATGATGGCTTAAGGGATCCTCATAGGATGGCTTAAGGGGAACTATGAATTAAGGTCCTAGGAAAAAATGACATGGCTTAAGGGAATAAAATTTGGTAAATTTTCCGAAGGTAACCAAATTTCATTAAGGTCCTAGGACAAAATGATGGCTTTAGGGTTTAGGTTAATAGGATGGCTTAAGGGGATCTATGAATTAAGGTCCTAAGACAAAATTATGGCTTTAGGGTTTAGGGTTTAGGGTAATAGGATGGCTTAAGGGGATCTATGAAGTAAGGTCCTAGGACAAAACATTTGATGGCTTAAGGGGATAAAATTTGGTGAAGTTCAAGATAGTGCTTCTAGCTTTAACTAATATTTTTTACATCAATGTCAAACTAAATACATGGTAAATCATGAATCACTATCTTTCTCAACTCTATGTGTTTACTACTAGCAATCGCACCTTCGTGTGCAATGGGTATGCATAAGATTTGATCGAAATAAATAAAAAGAAAATTGATATTTAATTTGAAAGATAGAAATTGTGAAATGTTAAGTGTCAATTTTTTTAAATAAGTGAAAGTTATGCATTTATGTGTTATTGTTTAAAAAAAAAATTAGTAAATTATTATATGGAATTACAAGTTAGTTAATAAATTTAGCATAGTGTAATTTTGGAAAGTAAAAGAAAAAGTATAGTTGTAGAAAATTGTGAGGAAATATTCACTTTAGAATTCAATAAGCACCAGTATATTGGAAGTTTAACATATGAAGATGTTTAGATGTAAAATAGTTGTAAGATCTGATGGAGATCAAAATATCTTTGGCAACCATTGTCAGAAAACTATAAAAAAATAGCCTTAAAAATAGTTCACTCTGTGAAAATAGGTATGGAAACCATTATATTTACAGCTTCAGTTGCAGCTGCTATACATTAAACAATAAATAATATTTGGTTTGTTAGGCCAATCCCATTAAATAATATTTGGTTTGACAGTAGGTCTTAAAAGTACAAGCACCAATATATTGGCCAAAATTTGAGAATGTATAAAGTTTAACATATGAAGATGTTTGATATGTATTGTTCAGTGTGTGAAAATAGCTTTGGCAACCATTGCATTTACAACTTCAACTGCAACTGATATACATTAAAAAGTAAATAATATTGTCAAAAAATCAAAGAGAATTAACCAAAAATTTAAACTGCCAAATGAACATAACCCACATAACCAATATATAAACAACCACAGATAAACCCGGAGAACCAATGCCTTCATTTACCAGAAAAGAAGAGAACTGTAATATTGAAATAGAACACAACAAAATATGTAGGAAATTTTTTTAGGGTGGTTTTTAAAGGAGGCTCATTAAAATATGTAGGTGAGATGAAAATGTGACAGCTTATAGTCAATATTTTGGAAAGAAGCCAAAGCACAAGAAAGAGTTTCGTAAAAGGGCCAATTTCATGCTATTCATATCGTTATGTAGTTTCGTAAAGTCTATTAAAGATATTTTTTGTTCAGATCATTATGGAGTATTATGTAAATCAACAAGAACAAATGAAGATACATAAACAAAATGTACCAAGCTATCCCTGTTTTGTGTGCTTCCTCTCACCACAGAAATGGGGATGATATGCATGTTGTCCTCCCATTTCATCTAAAATTTGGTCCCTGCCAAAGACCACAGATAGGCATTATGATTAATCTGAGAAATAAATCAGATTATTAAATAGATAGGAACACTGTCCGGAATCCAATGATTAAAAATCCTAAATGACATTTTTGAAATAGTAACATTTTTAACTAAGAAAAATATCATACAACTAGAAAGTAAATGACATTAATATTTTGGCATTTTGTACGATGATATTTGTAACAAGTAAAGCCAACATTCATAATTGTAATGGAGTATAAAAGTGAAGTCGAGGAATTTATTTTTGAAAGAAGAAAACAAACACTGGTATTTCAAATGCAATAAAAAACCTAAAATATACCAAAACAAGGTAGTCAGGCCCAAAAAAAATCTTATTTGAAAAACTAAAAATAAACTCAAACTACAAAGCGAAATTATTTTAGGAGCCTACAATTATCTGAAAATTAATTTAGGAGTGTGTTAAAATTGAATGGAAGATGCAATTATCTGTAAATTTGAGAGGAATGAAGAGAAAAATTATTTAAAGAGAAGGGAGAAGGTTTTACCAAAGTGAACGAAATTTGTAGTGGAGAGGTCCAGTACAAACAATAGCTTCAGTATAAGATGGTGGATATGATGTTGATAGACCAATTGTCTAGCGTTTGAGCTGTGTGTTCAAGCCCCTATTTTTCTAAGAATATGGAAAAAGTTAGCCATGATGAAATATGCAAGTCAAATTGAACTCCTCCCATAGATGTGAAACTTTAAAAAATAAAGCAACATAGTTGTAGCAAACCTTTTGTATTGGGGGAATTGATCAAATAGTCGATTTCCAGAGCTATGCATAGAAAGGGATAGGCTTGCAAAGTGAATGTTGAAAGTGAGGAAGAGATTGGATATTCATTGTCTGAACAATTATGTGTGCAATTGTAATGTAGACTTTGAAAGGCAGAGGATTAAAGAATTATAGAACTAGCATGTATTTTTTGGGTGAAATTTTTTTGAGAATGTCAAGAGACCGTAGTCGAAAGCGCTGACAGTTGAGCCTCCTCTTTAATCCTACATCCAACGTAAGGGCTTTGTTGCATGCGTGTGTATCTTTAGAATGTGAATGAAGGGTGGATACAAAGACCTCCAAGGTGAGTGACTCTAGAAATAGCTGTGAATGTCAACCCTTGCCGATCAATGTTGTCGATGTCAACGGTGGCCCTTTCAAGTGTAAGGCCCTTTGATTTGTGGATGGTTAAGGCCCATGCCATTTTAAGTGGGATTTGGCGCCGACCACCAGGGATCAACAGGGTAATAGGAACATGTGTTGGATTGTTTGGATCCCAAGCAGGCCCTATGTAATGCTTGAAGCGAACAACAACAAACAAGGGGAGTTGGGGTGGTTTTTCGCCCTCCTTGTAGACAATTTGTTTGACTTGTCCAAGAGCACCATTGACAAGACCTGTATCAGTCCAAAGATTACAACATAGCATAACCTTTTGGTTGACACACAACAAGATTTTAGATTCAAGTTGTTCATCATCTGGATTGAAGTGTAATGAGCTCTTTGTTTGCCTTGCACTGGATAAGGAAACGAGTTGCGCTAAAGAAAACAACATGTGATTATTATGGAGCGAGACCATTTCATTTTTTGCAAAAAGATGTATGGATGATAAGAAAGCACCTTGTTCCGTGGATGTTAGTGTTGAGGTCGACCGTGACATTAGTATTTGTCAATCTACAATTATTGGTTTAGCCTTCCTTAAATTGCACAATAGTTCATGGAATAGAATTTGAGACAGATCCTCTTTGCTCTAACAAAATATTTTGTTGAGTGTAATAACTGTTTGGAAGCTTTGTCATAGTGTCCCACCATATGAAGTAGAAGAGTACATAGGAATGTCTTTGACTGGCGATAGTTGGCCCAAGTCTCCAAAGAGCAATACTGAACGGCCACCAAATGAGGTGTGCATATGTTCAGGGAAAGATTCACGCAAATGAATGTCAATGCGTTCTAGTAGCTTCAAACCAATGAAGCTCATCTTGTCTATCAGAATATAGCGAATGAAGTACATTTTCTCTTGGAAGCTTGCTAGTGTTTGGCATTGCAAGGGAGCCATCTCTTTGATGGGTATCTGAAGTGCGGAATGGATTGTTGAAAGCAGCAACACCTGTAGGTGCCAGAATTAGGAGTTATGTTTGACCGCTTAGAGCTGAACCATTGAGTGTCGACCTAATATTTTTTATTAAGTGTGACTTTCCAATTCCTGCAGTTCCTTGAACAATTATTTTTAGTGGTGGTAGGTAAGTGTTGGAGGATAGGTGCGACAACACTAATTCCAAAGCTCTTTTTTGTTCTGATGAGAGGGCATGCAGGTTATTTACATTTGGGGGGAAGAGGGACTTAAAATGTTGTGTGGTTTGTGTCTACGAAGTTGGTAGCCAAAGTGTGATATAGTGGATTTATGGATGGAGTCTCCCAATCATGGTTAAGGTCTATTCCATGATTACCCAGCATGTCAATTTCATCAAGGTGGATTGGATGGCCTAGGTGTACACTTGAAAAAACTTGCCATTCAGATTGGTTGCATTGTTATGGTTGTTCATCATTTCTTGAAGGAGTGTTGGGATCTGGATCTGCAGTTGTTCCTGGTGCAATGCATCGCACATTCCATGGATGGTAAGTGCATGCCAATCTCTCCCAGTTAGTAACAATTTCAATGGTAGATGACCCACAGTCATATGCAATGTTATGAAATGGTTTGTAGAGAAGCAATTCACTCCAACAGAACTCGTGAAATCTTGGGTTGTCCCTTGCAAGAATGCTTGTGAAGCACAGGGATACTCGAATAATTGATTTTTTGGCATGCTCTATCCATTGGTTCATTTTGCGAGTTGCTCTGAAGCTCCATTGTTGTGTGACATCAATCGATGACATTGTCTCCAAATAAAGAGGATGACTCGTGTATGCATCAATGTAGTCTGTGTTTGTTGATGTGGACGTGGGTGAGAGCGGAATGCATTGATAGTGTTTTTGGTTTACATTTAAAGAAACAAACATCCTACTAGACAGGCAAAGGGGTAGTTTTAATAACAGGTGGCAACTTTCTTGGGAATTGATATCACGGTTGACAAGGTTGTCAACTAGCATTTTCCTATAAGATATTTGTGCTAGCTTGTCAAGATCAAAGCTAGTCGAAATACTAGAAAGCATTGCATGATATGTTTCGGATTTGCTTTTTTTTTTTGCTGCATATTTTGCTATATATTTGAGCACTACATCTATTGAGAGAATGGGTTGACAATCTACATTTTCTCGCCAAATAGAGAGGATAGTGGCATTGTGAAGATTAACTCTGTCATCATTACGAGCAGGGGGGTGCTTTGGTTGGCCACTCTCATTTGAAAGACTTGAAGTGGCTTGGATGGGTCAAGGGGCCTTGTACCGACATTCAAAGGTGGCTCCTTTTTTTTGCAAGCATGTGTTCAAGGTACAACATGTATGGCGTTGAACACAGTTGAGTAGTTCATTGTAGTCATGTGAAGGGTTGTACAACATAATCATTCTTGTGTCCATTAAGCATGGGTTGTCAAAGGTAGATCGTGGAACCCTTTCATTTGATATTGGATGGGGGCGCGGGTTCCATGCAGAGACATATTTTTCAATGTAGTTGATTACATTTTGATGCAAGATTATTCCATTGTAGTGTAGCAATATCAAGTGCTTCTTTGAGCCAAACGAAGCCATGGACATGTGCAAAACCTCGGTGTTGCCATCCATACCTAGAGAGTGGAGATCTTAGTAAGCAAGAAGTGTATGGAATAGATTAAAAAAAAACAATGTGAAACATGTTTACCTATAATAGTAGTCAGTTGTGCAGAGGAGCTTTTTCCAAAACCTCTTCACAAAAAGCAGTAAATCTATGATGCATGTAAAGTGTAGAAAGGTGTGGGTTTTGCACTATATTTTGGATCCTCCATCGAGTTACAGCCGTAGCATTTGATGGTGTCGTAGACGGCATGACTTTGTGTATGTCTGGCCATTTTGTATCTGTTGCACTAAGGGTAAAGAATAGAGTCGGGCAACCAACCTAACTAACCATGTCTAATAGCTCCCCCCTACGATGAGTCCAAAAGGGTCGTGTGCCACGTATTATTGATCCAAACCACATAACCTAGTCTACAAGCTTGTCATTAGGAAGGTCATTTAATCATTGGCGCAGGGCAAGTATTGTTGTTGGCAAGCTACATTCCAAGTGTTTTTGAATAAAAACATAAGTTGTGGCTTGGATTCGATGGCACATGAGAATATTAAGTATGAAGTATCTAAACCATGGGTGTTGGCCAAACCTATTGTCATGGTATCTCAGAAGATGGAGAGCATATTCATGTAGCTTGACCTCTTTCATATTTTGTTGGTTGAATGCAGTTGTGCCCTTTGGAAACAATGTGGGGAATGCCATAACAAATAACCCTTCGGTGTAGTGTTCATTGATGGGAGTCAAAGAAACTTGTGGCCAATCAATAGCTAGGGTGGCCTTCCCCTAACTGTAACAAGGTTTGAATTTCTTGCACTTTTGTATGGGCAAGGGGCATGTTTGCCACAAATGATGTTGTTTCTTGCAAATTATCTTGCAATTGTTCTTCGTCTGGATTATCTGTTTCCATGAAACATACATCTGAGGGATCTGAATTTGAGGTTGTTGCATGTAGAAGGTCAAAGATGTCATTGGAGGCAAGAGGCAAGCATAAGAGAGATGCCTCATCTATTTTTACATCTTTTTAGTAAGGGTCATTAAAGATCTTATACTGTAAAGCCTCATGAACATGTGATCTGCAAACATAGAAGCTATATTGTTGGGAAGCAACATTTTTTTTGTTAACTATGAGTATATCTAGGTTGTGTATATGTCGTGGTAAATAAGTTGCAATTATAGTAATATCCTGAGGAAAACAAATAGTGTGGCCATTATATTTTAACTGGCCCCCTCTTGCATAAGTAACTTGGAGGACAGGGTTGATTCTTTCTATAAGCATCTCCTCGATCTGAGTTAGGTTTTGCAAACAAGCAGGCTACTCACCGGGGTCCATGTTGCTCCACCTTGAGAAGTGATTGCCATTTTTTTCTGAAATGAACCTTGAACATGTAGTAGTACCATTGAATTGCCTAGTTTTTATTCCTGGATATCGTTCCATGCATATTTGGCATGTTGAAATGTTCGATAGGTTGTCCAACTTTGAACAGAAGGAATTCCTAGCAGCGTAATAGTTTGTAGGAAATTGTGGAGAATTTTGGGTTTGGGAGGGGGAGTTGGTTTGTAATATAGACTGCATATGAGTTGCGGGTGCTTGTAATGGGAAGGGGTTACTGGAAGGAGAGGGTGTGGATGTGGAAGCTCTTGCTTGGAGCTCGTGACGGTTTGCTATTCTCCCTCTATTAATAGAATCCTTCTTTGCATGGTACCTTAATCATTGCAATTGGTTACGGCGATAACGCTTTGCTTGCAAAATATCTGCTTTGTTTTCCATGACACAGGTTGCTAGGAATCAAAGCAATGCAATATTAATTTTCAATAATGCAATAACTTTCATGTGCGACATTAAATTTTCACATTGAGAAAAGACAATAGACTTTTTTAAAAAATTATGTGTGAGTGAAGGTGGTTGTGTTTAAACTTTTTGTTGTTGTGTGTAGAATTTTTTGTTCATAATATAATGACCTGTATAAAATACGACCGACCATAATGCTTGCAGTAATAACAATTAGTAGTGATGCAAACTTTGTTGGAATGCATAGTTTGAAAATAAGAAGGGAGAATAATACCATACAAGTGCAAAAGATAATAATGTGGGATAAAAAAAGATGATACAGTTTATTTTAAATTGTAGGAAAATGTGTGATATTTTAATATTTATGATAATTGTAAAATATATTTGAATGTGGGTAAAAAAATAATTAATTATATGACAATTAAAGGAGGATTCTGCATTATAATTTTCTTAAGGGGTGTATGGGCAGTGCTCAAATTGGTTGTTGGCAAATAAGCTGATGATCCTCGAGCCCATGTTCAAGAAGAAATTGCATTATGTAAAAACTAATAACTCTTCAAACCTTAAAATAAACTGAAATTTTCATTTACTTCTACCTATTTTCTTCACATGGATGGTAAAAATTGAAATCTTTCAGGGAAGCTCTTAGTTCATTAGTAAATCAGACTTGTTCATGAAGCACTGAGCTCAAGCTTTCAATACCGAAAAAAACTACCATGTACATTACAAGGCAAGGTCCAAGTACACCTTTTCCTAGTAAATTATTGAAAGAAAGGATAATAATACAAATGAAGATTCAACAGTATATAATTACTTAAAAAAATATGCTCCAGCAAAGAGTTCCCATACCTGAAAAAATATAATTGCTCTAGCATATAATTACTTTGTACTTCATACTTTAAAAAAATGCTCCAGCAAAGAGTTCCCATACTTTAAAAAATATGCTCCAGTAAAATGACCATGAATTCACCAAATAACATTTTTATGAAATAAAATCTTAAATATAAAAATTATTAAAATTATAAAACAATTATATTCATGCAAATATTTACATCTCATTTATTGTGTATGTCTTATATATATAGTAATCATGAGTTTAAAAAATATCATACCATTTCATAGTGTTACAAACACTAATATGTATTGGTATTTTCATAGTGTTACAAACAGTAATATGTAAGAATTACATTTAATTCTTACATATTAAGCAGGTAACATTAAGACCACCTTACATAAATATAGTAATCATGAGTTTAAAAATGATCATACCATTTCATAGTGTTACAAACACTAATATGATTTGGTATTTTCATAGTGTTACAAACAGTAATGTGTAAGAATTACATTTAATTCTTACATATTAAACATGTAGTATTAAACGGTAACATGTATATCTATGTTGTATCATTAAAGTGATTAAACATTACAAGAACAAGTTACAGCTGGCATATTTTTTTTAAGTATGAAGTACAAAGCAATTTTATGTATGAAGTACAAAGCAAATCATATGTTGGTAGGTTTGTGAAGTTCCACTTTGGCAATTTTTTGATAGATGGCTTATGTGTGATGATGATTGCATATGAACATCTATATTTTCATGCCAGTTTCAAGGAGCTCTAAAATTCCTTGAAATTTACCAATGCCTTTAAGTGCATTATTCATTGGACAACACACCCAACATGGAGTCCAAAATATATGCCTGCAGTTTTTATATAAAATGAATGTTGCTTTACAAATAGGGGCAGTATGATAATATGCATTGTAGGCGATAGTTTTGAATAATGAGAATATATTTTATGTTGTGAAAGCTTGGTTGCATCAGTTTCCATTTGGTTCCCTTGGGGTATCTTTTATCCAATCAAACAAATCTTAAATTGTTTCATGAGGAAGAAGAGTTTTGTGTAGGACAAGGGTAGATTACATATGCCTGAAAGTTTCTAAAGCCTTTTCAACAAATCCATTTTGTGAATATCCTGCAATGAGGGCATTCCATGAGAACTCATTTCTTTGAGGCATTAAGTAAAACAGTTCGCATGCCTTGTCTATGCATCTGCATTTTACATACATGTCTACTAGGGTAGTTGCAACTACATCATCTTACGAAAACTCTCTATCTTTTATCTTGTGAATGGTGTGCATAGCATGTTCCAAAGCTCCGATTTCGACACAGGGAGGGAGAATATACACAGGGGAGGATTTTGCAAAGAAGGGATCGGGCATGATTTTGGATTCATTAGAATTAAATAGGCGGGTTTAGGACTTGGATGATTTTCTATGTTAATAACAAACTAAATTAACATTACTGCAAAAAAAATCTGATCGACTCCAACTGAATTTCAATTTAGCGTAAAACATTAATGTGACTCTGTAACCTGGTTAAAACATAGCTTAACTAATGTATTTATATTGAAACCATATATCTGGGTGTTTTTAGACACCCGTTCTATGTTGATGCTTGGTAACTAAACAAGCATTAGAAGATTTTATGTGAAGCAACTGCTAAGAAAACGTGAAATTGGCCTAGGCCATGGATCTGGTGGAATATCAACAATATTTTTCTCCTAGGAACCAAATGGAAACTGATGTAGCCAAGATTTCACAAGATAAAATGTATTCTCATTCTTCCACCTATTATTAATTGCATTAATCCAAAGAAAACACTCAGTAAAACTAGGGCAAGTGACATACCTCGAGATTTTGCATAATTTGTGTCTTTCTGTCAATGATCCAAGGAGGAAAATGTGCAAGTTTGCAGGAAGAATATTAGGAGGCAAGTTTTTGTATAAAATGAGGCGAATCCAATCCAAATTGTGTACGGATAGCAAAAAAAATGTTTTAGAATCAAATAAAACATAAAACGACATGATTCGGCGTATACAGCTTCCCAAAATAGCTCACTGAAACTAGGGCAAGTGACTTACCTCAAGATTCCCAAGAAATTATGGCTTTCTAGCAATGGTAGAAAACTTCTGGTCAACTGCTACAATGAACTAACACTAGGATACATTAACCTTTGTGTGAGGGTTCTGAGATCATTAATTGATATCATCCTTCAGTTTTTAGCATTCAAGAATATTTTATTCAGTGCATTATCTTCACTTACACGCCTCATTGTTGTTGTCCACCTATGGATTAGCAATTGTAGAATATTTTAGTTTTGGTGGGAAGAAGTAGATGAGTAGTTATTAGTGTTAGGTTCAGAGGATAAGATTTTGACGCATCTGCAAAATATCTCTCATAATTTCATTTATCGTATTTTACAAATAGTAGGGAAATGTATCACCAAGCCTCCCATCGGTAGTAAATGCATCGTAAATGCATCACCAATGACCAAGATCTATCAAGTGGCATTGCATCCTCTCTCCTGCACTTGTAACCATGGATAGGCAAAATGGATTGGACAAATTTCATTGAGGGAAGGCCTTCATCATAATATGTTAATATTTAAAGGTGTAGACATGTAAAATTGACTTGACACCTAGCACACAACCTCGAATGACATCAAACAACATTGAACATTATCAAACATCATTGAACAACATCGAACAACCTCAAACAACGTCAAACGATATGAAACATCATCTTTGATCATCTCAAAATGACTCAAAATCATCCTGTAACACTTCAGAATGACTTGGAATCATCCTATAACACTTCAGAATGACTCAGAATCATCCTATAATGCTTTATAATGACTCAAAATCATCCTATAACACTTTAAAATGACTCGAAATAATTTTATAACACTTAGAAATGACTCAGAATAATCTCGTACCACTTTAGAATGACTTAGAATCATCCTAGAATGACTCAAAATTATCCCGTAACACCTCAGAATGACTCATAATCATCCTGTAACACTTCAAAATGACTCAAAATCATCCCGTAATACCTAGGAATGACTCAAAATCATCCCATAACACCTCAAAATGACTCAGAATCATCCTATTACACTTCAAAATGACTCAAAATCATCTCGGAATGACTCAAAATCATCTCGAAATGACTCATAATCATCCCATAACACTTTGAAATGAATCAAAGTCATTCTGGAATGACTCACAATCATCTTGTAACATCTGATAATAACTCAGAATCATCCCGTAACACCTCATAATAACTTAGAATCATCCCATAATGTCTTGGATCATCTCATAATCACCTCGAAACAATTTGGAATCATCCCATAATGTCTCGAGTCGTCTCGCATCATCTCAAAATCATCCCGGAACATCTTAGAATTATCCCGTAGTGTCTCAGATCATCTCGAAATCATATTGCAACATTCCCACATCACACCACATCAAAAACCCTAATTCCTCTATTACTTGAATAATTCAACATTATTTAATTAATTCACTTTTTCATCATTTCAGACAAATTTAATAAATTTCATTTATTTAATAAAGTCCCAAAAACCCTAATTCCTTTATTAATTAAATAAAACAACATTATTTGATTAATTCATGTTTCATCATTTCGACTAATTAAATAAATCTTATTTATTTAATAAAGTCCCAATCCCACCTTATTTCATCCTGATTAATTAAATAATGCCAATTATTTAATTACGTCGCTAAATCATCTTATTCCCCTATGTGAATTAAATTATAAAATAATAATTTAATTACAACACTTTCCCTCCAAAATTTGAATAATTAAATCAAACTATTCAAATCAATTATCAAAATTAAAATCAAAACTAATGCAACTTTGTTAACTTGATTTGCACATTCAAACCCCAAAAAGGAATTAATTAATTAAACCAATTAATTCATAGTCCTCGCCCACTTTTTGATTGAGCAAATTACGATTGCTGACTAAGCAATCTAATTTGTTAACTAATCAATCTATTTTGTTAACTAGAAAATCACCTTCCTAACTAAGCCATCATAAACTTGGCTGATCAATCTATTTTGTTAACTGATCAATCACATCCCTGACTGGCCAATCTATTTCCCAATCACACAAACTATGTAATCCACTTTGCACAATTCTCTCATGTCTAAATCATCTCAACACACTCCGACCGTTGATCTGGATATTCTTCAAAATGATCTTGATCGTCCATTTCAAATCTCATTTTCTATATAACAAACCTCTCTCCTCACAAAAAAGGATCAAATAATTAACATAAATTGAGCAACGAAGTGTTGTCAAGATCATCCTTGAGAGAGCTTCATCCATTGTCTTCGATCAATAAGCATTCATCCACACTTTGCACACAAAATTTGGAGGCTTCGTTGTGATAAGAGCAATCCAACACCAAGCGAATACACTTTGCTACGGGATGGTGAAACTATATTTTTCTTTTAAACCATATGATAATCAGTAGGTTTCTTATTATGTTTGCATTAATATAGTTCAATTTCGTATGTGTAGGATTTTCTAGATTTTAGATTTAATTTTTTTGGCTGTAGATTAGATTTCTTCGTTAGATTGCTTTCATGTCCCTCTTGGATCATTAATCTAATGTCCTTCTTGCCCCTCACATAAAAGGGTCTTCAAAAGGTTGCAATGTTATATTAAATTCTTATTGGTTGAGCTATCATGATATAACTACAATGTCAGTTGCATTTTGAAACATAAAAGGCTTCCAAAATGAGTTCCTTCCAAATAATGGACTTGCTAGAACCTGAAAATGTTGAAACTTGGGTGGCCCTTGGAATAATGGACTTGCAAGTTAGTGAAAAAGGTAGTGTTCATGAAGGAATGGAAAAGATGCATAGAGCCTTTGAATTATATACCCATATTGTGCAATGTCACTGAATCATTTATCAAACCCTTTTTTCTTCACAAAACAACATTTTCTTGTGGAACAGTTGATTGAGATAGCTCTTGTTTCAACTAACCAACCTCTCATGAAATCTCATTCATATTATAATCTTGCACGATCTTATCATGAGAAGCCTTCATCCTCCCCTTCCATGAGAAGCCTCTCTTGAAATGCTTGAGGTCTTAACACCACCAACAAGAGGAAGGTGGGAAGGCTCTAGGCTATAGTTTAATCACTAAATATTGAATGTATATTATTGTTAAATTTGGTTGCCTTGGGAAACTTCACAAAATTTTGAGAACTTCTTTGATCCCCTTAAGACATGTCATATTAGGAACCCTTAAGACATCGGTTTAGGTTTTAGGGTAATAGAATGGCTTAAGGGGGTCAATGTTTTGATTCATCACATATGCAAGAACATTAATTTATGAATATTTTTGAATTTATGAATCGATTTTCTATTTCCTTAGATAACTTCTATGATCGAGGAATTAAGCACACAACTATAAATTATCCCACTTTTGACAATTTAGGATAGTAACTATGCTCTACCCTTAAATTTATAGCAATGTGTATATTTAGAGAAAATCAAAATGTGTCTTGACAAGTTGTTGGAGCTAGATCTTAAAATTTGGTTATTGAATCCTTGATTAGTATTGGTAATTTATATTCCTTCCCTAATTGTCTTCGAAGTATATGAATAAAAGGAGTGGAAAGATAACCTATGACCATAGTTGGATTGATTTTCTATAGATCAAGGAAATCATCCATAATAAATTTGAAGATTGTTAAGCATGAGCATAGGGGAAAATGATTCATTGATCCTAAACTAGTTACATTATTCTTGGGAACAAGGTCAACAAAACCCTTGAGAGGTGATTCAATGTAGGTGTAGGGTTTACAAGAGTGATACAAAACATCACTTAAAATTCTAAGAGTATTTGTAATGCAATCACCTATAGAAGGAGAGGCATTTATTTATGGGGGGGAAAGTGATTGAATTAACCCCACCATAATCATATGAAGAGGTGCAACACAATTCATTTCAAATAGATTAAATATTTAATTTAGATATATTAATTTTTTATTACACACACTCATGGACATATAAATTATAGCTTTTATTTAAAATCTTTCTATTTTCTCACATTTTTTAATTTAATTTTAACTTTTATAGCTATTTAAAATAACACTTGGATGAAATCAATCTAGCCTAAGGTAATTCAACACTCTATCTCTCTTCTACCAAAGGGTTTATTTTTCATTAGTTTTCTTTTGGCTTCAACTTGTGAATTTATTTAGAATAATGGACCCCACTTTCAGGGTAGATATGGATTAATTTTAAGTCATTGAAAACCATTCTTAAATTTTTGATTGACTCTGGATCACTAATGTCACCATTTGGATTTTGTTTTGAAATGTTCCTTGCATATGCTAATAGACAAAATGGTTCAATTGTTGGCTAAGCAGGTGGGAGGTTTTTGTCTAAATTCAACTTTTATCTTCAACAAGTTATATTGATTGGTTTGATTCCAAATTGATTGATTTGATCAAATTTTAGGTGAACCTTGTGAGTTTTTTAAACCTAAATCATAAACCTGAGGTTCAAGGATTACTCCGGTATAAAACTATATGTATGTTAATATGTTAGAGACTAGCGTTTATTAATATGCAAATGAAATATAATTTCCATAAATTGAAATATTCAAGCATACAAATTTAAAACATATTTGACAATGCAAATGATTTTTTTCCATTTTAAAATGTTCAAGCAACCAGATTTAAAACATAAAGCGATGCAAATGATTTTTTTTCATTTTCAAATATTCAAGCAATCAGATTTAAAACATGTAAAGCAATACTTGAATTACACCTTAAAATTTTCATGGATTCAAATGCAAAATTTTTTGTTTGATTTCAATTTAGGGTTTCAAAAGGTAATTTTTTTTGTTTTGAAAAGTAATTTTTTTTGTTTGATTATAATTTAAGGTTGATTTTAATGTTGGAATTCAATTTAAGGTTGATTTTTTTGTTTCATTTCAACATGTGAGATTTTTGTTTTGTGTTTTATGTTTGATTTTTATAAATGAAGGTTTCTTTTATTATAGGTAAATAAAAATGCAAAAAACTCAATACAAATTTGAAAAATACAAACAAAAACCTAAATTTATATCTAAAAACCAAAAAAATGTGAAAAATTCAAAAAAAATGGGGTTGGACACTTACCTGGAGGTCGTTGTTTGTTGTGCTTGCTCTATGATCCCATGCACAGAGTGAAAATGACGTTTCATTTCATTTAAAAATAAATAAATACCACTACCAAATGAGATCCCAATTTTTATAAAATGGGATCTCGTTTCCTGAAGGCCAACTTGAGACACCAATACTAAACAGGGTCCCAATTTTAAAGAATGGGATCCCATTTAGATTTTCGGCTCGAGACCTCGAACCTAAGCATGATCCCATTTATTAAAAAATGGGATCCCATTTTTTTGAACCCGATTTTGGGATTTTGGCTTAGGCAAAAACTTCCACGTTTCGTGGACTCAACTTCATGCATCTACCCTTTAGGGTTTTTCCCCCAAATATCAAGTCTACTCAGCCATTTAAATGGTGAGGACTTTGATGTGTTGCAAAGCTGTGAGTGATTTGTTGCATGAGGATGAAAGGTGGCAGAAATACTTGTTTGTAGTCTTTGGTTGCTCAAAAATTCGTATATAATAGAGGTGCTCATTCTACCAAATGCATCACTTGTCAATATGATTTTCTTAGAGTTATTCTGATACAAATTTAGTTCAAAATGGGTTGAGAGATTGTGTGGTTGAGTTGTATTATTTTTTTATATTTGTTTTGTTGAGGGATTCAGAGTGGAGATAGTAGAGGAAATTGGGTAGATCATAGTGGAAGTTGCAAGCAATCTTGAGGAGAAAATTATTGAGTTGGAAGCTTTAAATAGGCATGTTGATTTCTACCTCTTTGTTATTATGTTGGAAAGATTGTTTATTTTATTGTCATGATGAAAGATTCTTTATGTATGTATGATGCTTGAAAATGACTACATGTCTCTTGTTTGTTACTTGCATTAGTGAAACCTTTCTTGGGATTATACTTATATAGATATTTATACTATTTTTGGATTTATAAGATTGTATACTATTTAGACTATATGTAGTTAGTCTCTACTATATGTATGTAAAAGAAAAAGTGAAATATGAAATGTGGAATATATCGATGTCTTGAGATAACTTGACTTTTTTAGCCTATAATGCTAGGTGAACCTTCATGAATAGTGAGGTTAGCCATACAATGGTAATATGGTATGATAGACATGTCATCGTCGATAGGATATGACATCATGTAACCCATATTGATAATCTACACTTGATTGATCACTTGGTAGTTACTTTACTTTGATTGAAACCCTAGGTTGAGAATAACCTATTTTGGTTGGGTTGATTACTTGAATATTGATTGAAGAAAATAGGTTGGGATTAACCTTATAATCAGATTTTTACTTGATTGTGGACTTTACTTTTGATTGAATTCGTTTATTGATGAACTTATACTTTTGATTGAAGTCATTTATTGTTGAAGCTATACTTTTGATTGATGTCATTTATTGATTAAATTATACTTTTGATGAGAGTAATTTATTGTTGAGATATACTCTTGAATAGATACTTTTATTGTGAAGATTGTACTTTGAAATAGATTCATTTAATGTTATAACGTTATGCTCATCTTGCATCAACACTATATGTATGTAGCATAAGATAGAGTTGCTTTGGGATACTTATAACAATGCCATTTAGATATGAGTTAGTGGGAAGGTTATTCCTGGCGTTAGGATAAATCCACATGAAAGGGGATAACCTTAGAATAGAATACTAATGGTCAATACAAATCAAGCAATGGTAGTGGTGATTTAGAAGACATCTCTCAAATTTATTGGGTAATGAAACTTTGGCAAAAGTAGTGTAGGTAGCCAATGTCTACACTATTAGTTCACTGTGTGATCTAATATTACATTCTAGGTTGGGGAAATCATACATGAGGTAGTAGACATTATGGTAGCTCTAGAAATGTAGGACACATCACTATGCTCAGGAAAGGCTATTTGAAGGATGAGGTTACCAAACCAATCTCTTCATCAAAGGGAGGGTCATCTTACCAATTTGGTAGATGTGTGTGGGATCACAGTTTTTCCATGGTTGGTGGAAAATTGCTTGAGTAATGATTCTCCTCACGTAGTTGGCGTCCAAGATTTGGGAGAAGGACATTTTAGACCATTAGTATTTTTAATTCAAGAATTGAAGATGTACGTGCCAGTATTGGAGACAACTAGAAGGTATGCACCAAGCAAAATGGGACATTAGAATGTATGCATCAATGTTGGGGCATCTGTATTAGTTTGTATTTGTATTCATGTAAGCTCATTTAAGTAATGTATGTAATCATGTGTCCATCTATATGGAAATTGTAATAGCGAAAAAATTATCTTTAATATATTTATGTAAAGTCAAATCATACTTATATTATTGAAATGATTCTTTGATTATGCAATGGAAATTTTGGATAAAGTTATATTTCAAATGATGCACTTATTATTGAATAAGAAAGAAAAAATTTATGGCTCGTAATGCTAGTAGCATAACTGTCCACTTGTGTGTAAAACTTAGTAAAATTACTAGGTAGAACAATGGGCATGTTACAAGTGGTATCAGAGCTACTGGGTTCAACTTTGGAACCTATGAGCTCATTATGTAAGTGGTGCAGGGGCACCTACAACTTGCAATGAACTAAAATGGAGTTTTTTAAGGTTCAATAGGCTAACTAGAGGTCTTTTAATCAATATGCAATGAGGAAGTTGTAAAATATGCTAAAATATGATGCAATGTAATAAATGGTCAGTCCATATCAAGATGGGTAAAAGCAAGGTTCTTGTTATTTTTAAGTCTAATATATTGATCTATGTTAAATAAGGTCTATGAGACCACTCTTAATATGCATTTAGTTCTTTAGAGTCATTCTAGGTGTTTAGGGAGGAGATTTGGCTTGACATTTGCAAAAAAATTGCATTTTTAGCAAAGTTATCAAGAGATATGTTGGTTAAAAGTTCAAAAAATAGTTAGATACATTGGGGGAGTTGAGTTTGAAGGGAATCAAGTTAAATATGATGTAAATTCTCTAATGGAGGTTGTTCTTCAAGATTTGAATAAAATAAAATAAAGGAATTCTCTGGTTTTTATGATTTTCTTATGTTTTCCTGTATTCTTTCTCTATGTATGAACTTGTCTAGGTGTGTGATGCCTTGAGGGTTTTGGAGATCATTGATGCATATATTTATCTTCACTTGAATCAATTTTTTTGTCTTAATTCCATATTAGAAGAGAGTTACAGTCGTTTCTCCAAGTTTGTCCTATTTTGACAGTGTAAGGGTTTGAGGCTATAATGTGTTGATTTTCACCAATCCACCCACTGCAATGGATCTGTAACTTGGTGGATTGGCATGTACCATGTTAGGATAGGTGTATAATGTGTTTGGGAGTCTGGAAGAGCATGGGTTTGGTCGGTGGAGTGAAGCACTAGGCTGGGCAGAGCACATTTCTATGTGAAAGTGAATAACCATGATGGTGATTTTGAAAACTAATGAGTGTAGTGGCACTATGAGTGTTTGATAAGTTTTTTCAGAGGTATTGGAAGTTTTTTTGACCCTTGGAAGTAATAGGAGAGGCTTGGAGTTGTGAAATCCCTGAAAACCCTTGTTTTTGCTTGTGTTTAAGAGAGTTTCTTGGAGCAACAGGGTAATGGCTTTATGTGGGAAAGGTAATCATAAAATTGGTGGTTTGGTAATATGAACATTGATTGTTCTTGTTTTTTGAGTGGAAACCTCACCTTTAAAGGTTACTTCCTTTGCAAATTTGGGCTAATTAGGGAACCTTTTGGTAGGTAGGATTATTGGAAGTCAAACATAGTCCAAGGAAGTCACCCCTGGTTCTGATGAATGTTGTGTAGCCCTAAAAAGGTTATCTTAATCCATAATTTATTTCCCAAGTGTTTTGGGAAGTTCTTGAGAAAAGTGTCTAGAATTGGGTTTGGAATACTGTTAGGGGAAGCATGCTCAAAGGGTGAATTTTGGTGAGATCTTTAGAATCTATTTTGGAGGTTGATCTGAGATCATTCATTTGTCATTTGGAGTAGGTCTCCATTCCTCTCTGCATCAGTAAGTGATACATAAACCCTATCAGAAGATAATGATTGAAAAGTTCTTATGCCAAGAGGTCAAAAGGAAAAAAAAGGGGAAACAAAAGGGAAGTTAAGATTCCTAAAAACTCGTTTAAGTTTGGGACTAGGAAAGAGTCGTCCTTGGAGTTGAAATCTCCTAAAACCAAAAACTCAATAAGATATACCTTTGGCTTGCGAAAGATTATGCAATCGGGTTTGGTAGGAAGGTTATGGAGGATTATCAATGAGTACCTTCACCCCACGAAATAGTTTAAATGAATCTAAGGGATAAAAAGGGTTAGAAGTAAATTTCCCTTATTGATAGCAACCTATAGTTGTGAAGATTCAAGTAAATTGGATTAAGTAAGGATACTATGAATCTATGAGTATGCTTTATTAGAATAGAACTAATTGATAGCATAAATCAAAAAATTATTCAGAGTAGAAAGTCAACATTTTGTGAATCTAAATAAACAAGAGAGGTATCTAGGAGGTAGGATAAACCCTTGATAGACTTGATTTAGTACAAGGTTATAATATTGCAAGGATAATTGGAGTCAAGAGTGAAGAGATAATATCTTAAAATAAAGGTAGAGACCAAAATGGTTAGAAAAAGAAGCAACCTATGAAGAATAAAATCCAACATGATTCCACCAACTAGAATAGGCAAGATCAATTCGGAGTTCTAATTTAAAGGGGAAGAAGAAACCGAATAACCTTAGAATATCTAAGTTATGAGAAAGTGGAATTACCAAGAATCTGGACAAAATTAATTTGAAAGATATTGCAAGGTAAAAGCTTGGAAAGAAAATAAAACAAATTCGGACTAAGGGCTCAACTAGAGCATAGTCTGGCTGAAGTGCAAATTGAATTTACCAACTGGTCAATGAAAGTAAACTTATGTTTAGGAGATGTTCCAATGAATAAGGTTAAAAAGGCTATTAGTATAAATGGAAAAGAGAAATTGGAATGAAATATTAGAGTACCTCTTAGCTTGTAAAGTTGTTGATTATTCATTAGATCTCATTATTGGGGATCCAACTGTTGATACTGAAAGATTAGAAGCCGGTGATGAATCCAATTTCATGAAAAAAAACATATATTTAAGGCATACCATAGAGGGTAAGAAAGGCAAGTAATGGTCGATCAACTATAAAAATCCAACAACAATGAATGATAAATCAATTCAATTTAGAGAAAGTGAATGTATGTTAAGAGTTCAACTTTAAGTTGATCTAAAGTCTTGGAAGCACTAAGGGGGGGAAAGGGAGAGTAGTTAGACTCAAATAAAGTACCCCACACAACAAAATTTAATGATGTATTTTCAAGAACTTTTAACTTCTTCATAAGTCATGATTTAGACAAATTCTTATACTCTGTGACCACAAAGGTTAAGGTATTGGAGTTATTGGAGAAAGGTAGTGGAACTTGGTCAAGGCTTATGACCAATCAGGAGGAAATATTTACAACACAAAGTTTATACGTATTTGTTTTGAAAGATCAATTGATGCTTTAGAAAATAATAGGCAATATGCTTAATCTTGGAAGGAGAGATTATTGCCTATGCTATTGAAAAGGAAAGATTCATGTACTCATGATTGTGAGTTACAGAGAAAACATTCATGCTTGGAAACTAGAAGTAATAATTGTTGATATCTTTTGGAAGATAAAATCAAAACCAACATGTTTTAAATGAGAATCATTACTCAAACTAATATAAAATGCTCATCAAAAGAAATAGATTGAGCTGAAAATTGGATTAAAACTTTCAGAATCAAATTATGACTTTGAAAAAGATTACAGGACGAAAGAAATCTAGAGTATGGATGACCTAGGATGAAGGAGTTTATCTCCACAAAAATATTTAATTATTACATTTCAAGAATCGTATGTCGCATTAGTCCAAGAAAGATGTATCATTTAATTGGGATGGACTATTATGAATTGAAAAAGAATCTATGTACCCAACTTTTGGGAGATTAAAGAATGAATGAGGTAAATTGATGTCATATTTAGGACATTGGAATGACAATATTATTTGAGGAATGGGAAACCACTATATTCTGGAAGGGGATAGAGTAATATTATGTGAGGTATGTAGCAAGTTGTTTTCTAGTATGCCAGAGGATGAAGATAGGATGTCGACAATGGTAGGACTTGTATACTCCTAGGGAATTCTAGAGAGGAGGTGGTAGATCATAAGATTAGTTTTGATCTTTTTGTGTCAATAGAACTAACTAATGATATGGTGGAAAGACTCACCAAGGTAACAAATTTAGATTGGGAAATTTGATTTATAGGATATCAGTCCTAAATGACAAATGATGTAAAGAAGTTGCTTAATAATCCTATGAAGGTTATCTTATATGGGAACAAGCAAGTAATGATAAGGTTTTGTGTAAACGATGATCATCTTATAAAAATTCAAATGAATGAATGCTCAAATTATTACTTTAAGTTAGTCAATTAGATAAAAGGGATAAACCAAATCTTGGAGGATTTGCAGAAAACTAAATTACAATAAAATTCTATCACTGAGGTTTGGTCCCTTATATGGGAAGAAGGGTTGAATCTATATAAAGTTGAGATAAGCTAAGAAATGGGATTAACCTTAGATTGGAAAGGTTGTCAAAATAAAATAATAGATTGAAGGGATCAAGGAAAACTTTTTTGATACAAAGCTTGAGTTATGAAACAATAATATTATGCTTAAGGTAAATGGTTGTTTCAATGATGGACTATCTCGACTTCTGAGCTATTTGATGGTGTATATACCAAAGGGAAGGATGGGACCCACGATGTAGTGTGCCATACATTGACACTCTTTTCTATTTGGGTTACACTAAGGATAACTGTATTAGCTAGTGAGAATGTGTTTCTCCAATCACTAAGTTATGTGTATCATGTAGGATACAGTTACTAGTGTACTTATGATGTACATATAAGTTAATATAACTATGATGTATAGATCTTTAAATGGAAGGTATGTGTGAAGCACACACGCTCTCCCCATATGTTAGCATAGTCACTCGGTGCAAGGTCCAATATAGACGAGATTGAAAAGGGTCATGCTATGAGGGAAGATTGATGGAAATATACTTATTTCTTGCATGATTTGGAAAATGCAAGGTAAAACCTTATTTGACTTAATCTATATGTTTAAGTGCTTTAAATAATTGGGGACAATGATTCACAAGGGGGGAAGTATGTTACACCCTGTCTCTTAGTTACTGGGCGAATTTTACCTTGAGAGTAAATATAATGATAAATGTTAATCAGGACTTTGTTGTGTTTAAGTGAATGAAACACTAAATATTTATTATGATGTTATTGTTTCTAAAGGAATGATTATGTTTTATATTGATGGAAAATGTAATGAATAAATATGAATGGCAATACGATTGCAATATGAATGCTTTGATGATGCAAATGATTTATGATGCTAATGGATTTCGTGTGAATGACTAAGTACCTTTGTGTTGCACTAAGTTGGATGTAGGAAGGAATCAATCCCTTAGGTACGAGAGGGGGAGTATCACTCGGGAGAGGAGCTTGGTCTGGTATCCCTTGATGAGCCTAACTGAGCATTCACACACTCATACCCTAGTTGGTCTAGTCTAGTTAGTTCGTGAAACCAGTAGGTAACCTTCCGTCATTGAATGGGAATGCTTTGCAATGGTTTTGGATATGGTCTTGTTTCGTGGTTGTTTTGGATTGAATTATGTGATTTAATCTCTCTATATAGTATATGTTCTTCTTTTTGTGTTCATACTTATATGTTAATCAAAGAAGTATATACCTGAAATGTATAAATGTATATATGAACATGTCCTCGAAAACCCAAATGCATGGGAGTATCGATTGGATAAATACAACATATACATATATGAGTGTATGTTTTATTTATGTATTTACATGGTGAAAATACATTAAATGAATCTATGTGTATAAATGTATAAATACGGTAACCCATGTATGCACACATGAAAACGCGAGGGTGGAAACACCTACGCATGCTCATACATGAATATACTGTATGCAAGGTTAATCGAATATATATATATGCATGTATATATATATATATATTCTTATCAATGTATATATATATATATATATATTCTTATCAATTTATATTTTATAAGGTAAATAAAATATTATATATATATATATATATATTAATATTAATATTAATAAGAAAATGATAAACGAATGATTAGGTTTGACATAAATATTGATTGACTATTGATGCATTTAAACATCATGTAAATATGTTTTTATATATAAATAGTAAATATACTATATATATTGTTTGACATGTATTTAAACATATATATATATATATATATATATATATATATATATATATATATATATATATATATTAATAATATATATTGTTTGATTTATATAAAAACTTTTTAAAAATCATTTAGAAAGGTAAATGTAGCAATGGAACTCCTATATAGTGTTGTCACGTAAAGTGTAAAGACAATTTACAATAATATGAAACTATTACATTGCATATAGAGCTCGCTATATATTGTTATATATATGTTAAAAGTGCCTTCTAAAACTAAAGCATTGTTTACATGTATTCAAAGGCAACACAAGTATGTGGTGCATGTAAGCAAATGTAACCCAAAGTAATTGCTACAAATAAAAACTAGTAAAATTTGCACATAAGAAATGGAGTGTAGATAATACATTGTAAAGAGAAGTAAAGCTTTAGTGCTTATGACACATAGGATAAGGATTCAAATGCAACACGATCTACACTTTAAACAAAGTATGACCAAGTCAAACCTAAGGATGAGGCATGCTTAAGTTGTATGTTGTTGTGTAAACAATTGAGAGGGATGTGTAAACTATTTTAAATGCCTTTGAATCAATCAAAAGGTCACGCTATAAACTTGGGTGCCAACTTTGAAGGTGGCGCCATATAAACAAGAGTTTGGGATGCTTAAGAGGTCTTCAATTTATGCATAAGCCTGCAAATAGAATATAGACTCAGTCAAGTGCAAACTTGATAAACATTTTGTAAAGGAATTTGAATTAGGAAACTTGTTTTAAGCTTCTTGTCCCAAATATCAAGTTGACTCAACCATTTAAATAGTGAGGAATTTGATGTGTTGCAAACCTGTGAGTGAGTCGTTGCATGAGGATGAAAGGTGGCAGAAATAATTACTTGTTTGTAGCCTTTGGTTTCTCACAATTTAGTATAAATAGAGGTGCTCATTCTACCAAATGCATCACTTTCCAATCTAATTTTCTTAGAGTTATTTTGCTACAAATTTAGTGCAAACTGAGTTGAGAAATTGTGAGGTTGAGTTGTATTGTTGTTTTCTATTTATTTTGTTGATGGATTTAGAGTGGAGCTAGTAGAGGAAATTGGGTAGATCATAGTGGAAGTTGCAAGAAATCTTGAGGAGAAGATTATTTAGTTGGAAGCTTTAAATAGGCATACCAATTTCTACCTCTTTGTTATTATGTTGGAAAGATTGTTTATTTTATTGTCATGATGAAAAATTGTCTTTATGTATATATGATTCTTGACAATGCTTGCATGTCTCTTGTTTGTTACTTGCATTAGTGAAACCTTTCTTGAGTTTATACCTATATAGATATTTATACAATTTTGGGATTTATAAGATTGTGTACTATTTAGACTATACGTAGTTAGTCTCTACTATAGGTATGTAAAAGAAAAAGTGAAATATGAAATGTGGAATATATCGATGTCTTGAGATAACTTGAATTTGTTAGCCTATAATGCTAGGTAAACCTTTATGAATAGTGAGGTTAGCCATACAACGGTTATAATGGTATGATAGAAATATTGTCGATATGATTTGACATCATGCAAATCATAAATTGATAATCTATACTTGATTGATCACTTGCTCATTACTTTACTTTGATTGAAACCCTAATTTGATAATAACCTATTTTAGTTGTCTTGATTACTTGAATATTGATTGAAGCAAATAGGTTGGGATTAACCTATATAATCAGATTGTTTACTTGATTGTTGACTTTACTGTTGATTGAAGTCATTTATTGAGGAAGTTATACTTTTGATTGAAGTCATTTATTGTTGAAGCTATACTTTTGATTAAGGTCATTTATTGATTAAATTATACTTTTAATGAGAGTCATTTATTGTTGAGATATACTCTTGAATGGATAATTTTATTGTGCAGATTGTACTTTGAAATAGAGTCATTCAACATTACAATGCTATGTTCATCTTACATCAACACTATATGTATGCAGCATACGATAGAGTTGCTTTGGGATACTTATAACAATGTCATTTAGATATGAGTTAATGGGAAGGTTATTCTTGGGGTTAGAATAAATCCCCGTGAAAGGGGATAACCTTAGAATCGAATACTAATGGTCAATACAAATCAAGCAATGGTAGTGTTGATTTAGAAGACCTCACTTGAAGTTACTGGGTGATGAAACTTTGGCCAAAGTAGTGTAGGTAGCCACTGTCTACACTGTTAGTTCATTGTATGATCCAATATTACATTCTAGGTTGGGGAAATAATACATGAGATAGTAGGCATTATGGTAGCTCTAGATATGTAGGACACATCACTATGCTCAGGAAAGGCTATTGGAAGGATGAGGTTACCAAACCAATCTCTTCATCGAAGGGAGGGCCATCTTACCAATTTGGTAGATGTGTGGGGGTCCACAGTTAGTCCATGGTTGGTGGAAAAGTGCTTGAGTGATGCTTCTCCTCATGCAGTCGGCGGACAAGATTTGGAAGGACATTTTAGACCATTAGTATTTTTTATTCAAGAATTGAAAATGTACACGCTAGTATTGGGGACAACTAGAAGGTATGCACCAAGGAAAAGGGGACATCTAGAATGTATACATCAATGTTGGGACATATGTATTAGTTTGTATTTCTATTCATGTAAGCTCATTGAAGTAATTTATGTAATCATGTGTCCATCTATATGGAAATTGTAATAATGAAATATTATCTTGAATACATTTATGTAAAGTTAAATCATACTTATATTATCGAAATGATTATTTGATTATGCAATGGAAAGTTTGGATAAAGTTATATTTCAAATGATGCATTTATTATTGAATTGGAAAGAAAAAATTTATGGCTTGTAATGCTAGTAGCATAACTATCCACTTGAGGGTAAAAATAGTAAAATTACTAGGTAGAACAATGGGCATGTTACAAATCATGTAGACACAACATACATATCTGTAAAATTAGTAAAACCATTCATGTATGAAGGTATGAAGTGTTGGAAAATGAAGTCAACTTTATTGTTATTCCAACAATGACATATAGTCAAGATTGAGATGGAAATTTTTGTTCGAGAAGAACTCTACAACTTGGATTTATTATACTCTTTCGAAGTCATGATTTTTGTAAATTTTTGAAGGTTTTTGTAATTGTGAATTTCCTAAGAAATAAAAATAGGAAAGATCTTTTCTCGTGGTTTTTTCTTGGTATAATTTTACTAGTTTTTCCATGTAAATATTGTGTTAAATTTGTGCTTATTATTTTTCTCTATTTATTTTGCACTAAATTTTCTTACAATTGGTATCAAAGCAAGGTTGTTTGTGCATAAGTTGTGTTTTTGAGAAGTAAACAATGACAGGAAGCATGGTTACCGGATTTTAGGTACAATTAAATTTTGATGGTTCTATTTTTTCTTTATGGAAGCTTAAGATTCAAGCTCTATTGGTGAAGGATGGATGTGACTTAGCTCTCAAATGGGTAGCATCAAAACTAGCAGCCATGATTGAGGCAAATTGGAATGAAAAGGATAACATGGCTAGATCAACAATCCAATTATCTCTAGAAAATTGAGTACTATTTAATGTTGTAGAGGATTAAATTGCACATGAATAGTGGACTAAGCTCAAAAAGTTGTGTGAGTCAAAGTCATTGGTAAATAAAATTTTGTTGCATAGGCAACTGCATAATTTGAGAATGTGTGACAATTCATCTATCATAGATAATTTGAGCAATTTCAACACACTGACAAGCAAGTTGGATTCAATGGGGATGAAAATTGAAGAAGAGGATAAGACAACAACTTTATTATACTCATTGCTTGAAACTTGGGATCAACTTGTTATGGATCATAGCAACTCAACACCAAGTGGGAAATAGGTCTTTGAAGGTGTGGTAATCACTGTAATTAATAAAGATTCAAAGGTAGAAGACATCTCAAGGATATTCTTCTAATGAAGCCCCAATTGCAAGAGGTAGAACTCAGGAAAGAAGAAATACTGAGCGTGGATAAACTAGGTCCAGATCCAAGGGGGAAAAAAGAGTAAAATATTGGAATTGTGGAAAAAATGGGCATGCCAAAAAGGATTGTAGGTTACCAAAAGCAAGCAAAGAACATTCTAGTGCACAAGAATATGAGGCAAACACATCAAAAGTTCAAACACCATTGGAAGATGGAGAGGTATTAACTACTAATCTGAAAGGCTCTTTACTTCATGTTTGGATTCTTGATTCAAGTGCCTTCTTTTCACATGACTCCACAAAGAGACTGATTTTCTACTTATCGGTCATGTGATGGAGGTATAGTTTACATGGGAAGTGAAAAACCCTATGAAGCTATTGGTGAAGGTAGCATAAGAATCAAGATGTTTGATGGAATGGTAATGACATATTCAACATGTCAATTATGTACCAGGATTAAAGAAAAACTTGTTGTCAATTAGAGATTTTGATGAAAAAGGTTACCAATCCACTGGTGAAAATAGTTGTACCTTAAGGTAACAAAGGGTGTGTTGGTTGTGCTAAAGGGAGAAAAATTAGGAAATATCTACAAGTTGGTTAGGGAAACTAGCAGTGGAGAAGTTGATGTGGTGTTTGATGTAAAAACAAACTCGGTATCAACTTGGCGTCAATGGCTAGGCCATATGAGTGAACACAATCTCAAGGTACTTACTACTAGATATAAATATTCTCTCAAGTGTCAAATGTAAAGATTTAAATTTTTGTGAATATTTCTCGTTTGGAAAACAAAATAAACCGAGTTTTTCTAAAAGTACTACCAGAAGTAAATATGTTATAAAATTAATTCATTCAGATAATTGGGAAGCTCCTATAATATCTATTGGGGGTTCATTGTATCTTATTTTATTTATAGATGATTATTCTTGTAAGGTGTGGAATTATCTTCTTAATAACTTTGAATTTTTTACTTATTTTAAGAAGTTTAAATCTCTGGTAGAGAATCAAAAGGGTAAGACTATAAAATATCTGAGAATAGATAATGGAGGAGAATTATTTTCAGGATATTTTAACCAATCTGTAGTGATGATGGTATTTGAAGGCAACTGACAGTTGCTAGGACACCATAACAAAATGGTTTTGTTGAACATATGAACTATACAATTATGGAGCGAGCTAGATGTATGTTGAGCACTACTGGTCTAGAGCATAAACTTTGGGTTGAGGTTGTTTCTATATTTTGTTTCTTGATCAATAGATCACCCACTACATCTCTTGATAATAAAATCCGTAAAGAAGTATGGTCATGTAAAACTATTGATTATTCCTTTCTTCGTGTATTTGATTTTGATGCTTATGCTCATATTCCTAAAGAGAATAGAAATAAGCTAGACGTGAAGTCCATAAAATATAATTTTCTTGACTATGTAGAAGGTACAAAGGGGTACAAATTGTGAGATATTGGTGCACACAAGGTTATAGTTAGCTGAGATATGCATTTTAATGAAAAACCAATGCAAAGAGGTAAAGAACAACAAAGTGCAAAATTTATTCCAGTTGAGGTGGAAACTTATGATGATAATGTCTAGGTATCGGATGAAAATCAACAATATGAACAACTAAATTAGCCATAGGGTGATGTATTACCCTTGTAAGGAGATCCACTAGAGTATTTTAAGCACCTAAAAGGTACTCTCCTACTTGTAATTCTTCTTATGCATTACTAATTGATGTTGGTGAACCTAGTTCATATTAGGATGCTTGTGAAGTTGAATGTGCAAGCATGTGGAGAGTTACCATGTAAGAGGAGATGGAAGCTCTTCATAAGAACAAGGCATGGGAGCTTGTGTCATTTCCTAAGAGGAAAAAATATATATTGGGAATGTGTGGGTATTCAAACTAAAAAAGGACATAAACGATAATTTGGAGAGGTATAAATCTAGGTTGGTGGCCAAAGGTTCTACAAAAAACTGGTATTAATTTCGATGAAATTTTTTCACCTATTATACGATTAAGTACTATTAGAGTTATTTTATCTCTCGTTGCTAGTCTTGATTTGGAGTTAGAACAGTTAGATGTAAAAACAACCTTCTTGCCAAGTGATCTCTTAGAGGAGATTTATATGCAATGTAAACAAAAAATTTTGAGGAAAGAGATAAGGAGAATCTTGTTTGTAGGTTGAGAAAATTGTTGTGTGGTTTTAAATAGGTTCCAAGGTGTTGGTACAAGCACTTTGATTCCTTCATGATGAGTTTGGGTTTTAGTAGATGGGAGGCTGATAATTATGCATACTTTCAAAGGTGTGATGATGATAATTTTATTATTTTTCTTTTATATTTTGATGATATATTGGTAATAGGTCCCAACATGTATAAAATCATCCATTTAAAAGCTCAACTTGCTAGGGAGTTTGAGATGAAGGACTTAGGCAGAGAAAATCAGATTCTTGGTATGAGGATACACAAAGATGGAAATAATAGGAAAACAAGGTTGTCGTAGGAAACTTATGTGGAGAAGGTTCTGCAATGCTTCAATATGCATAATGCACAACTAGTTAGTACTCCATTTCCTATTCATATTAAATTTTCTTCATAATAGTGCCCTAGCATAGAAGCGAAGAAGACATAGATGTCTCATGTACCATACTCATCAACAATTGGTAGTCTTATGTTTGCAATAGTGTGCACTAGACCAGACATTGCACAAGTAGTGGGACTAGTCAGTCATTACATGGAAAATCCAAGTATTGAGCATTAAACAGTTGTGAAGTGGATTCTTAAGTATTTTAGGGGCACTTATGATGTTTCTTTTTTTTATAGTGGGAGTAGTCTTCAGGTTAATGGGTATGTGGATGCAAATTTTGGTGGAAACAAAGATAAGAGAAAGTCCACTATAGGTTACATTTTCTCCATAGTTGGAGGTGCAGTTAGTTGGGTATCAAAGTTGCAAATGATGGTGATGTTGTCTACTATTGAAGCTAAATATATGAAAACAACGCAAGCTAGCAAGGAGGAAATTTGGCTTCATATACTTTTAGGTGAATTGCAGGTAAAGAAGGATAACATGGTGTTGCATTGTGATAGCCAAAGTGCTTTACATTTAGTATGAAACTCAACATATCATGCCAAAACAAAGCATATTGATATTCAACATCACTTTGTATGTGAGGTGGTGGAAGGAGGACAAATATCTTTGGCCAAGATGCACATTGATAAAAACCTAATAGATATTTTAACGAATCCCATTGGTAGAGAGAAGTTCATCTGATGTAAAACTTCTCTAGGCTTGCATTTTACCTGATGATTGATAACATTGACAATTGTCTATCAGTATGAGGGTTTATTTGCAAGAGAGGGATTGAACTTCAAGTGGGAGATTGTTCTAGAATATGAAGTCAATTTTATTATTATTCTAGCAGTGACAAATGTTCAACACGTAGTTGCATGAGTCACACTTTCTATTTTTGGAAATTTTTGTTCAACATGGACTCTACAACTCAGTTTTCTTATACTCTTTCAAAGTCATGTTTTCAATAACTTTTTGAAGGGTGTTGTAATTGTGAATTTCCTAGAAATAAAAATACAAAAGATCTTTGTCCGTGGTTTTTTCCTAGTATAATTTTACCAAGTTTTCCACATAAATATCGTGTTAAATTTGTGCTTATTGTTTTTCTCTATTTATTCTGCATTATAAATTTTCTTACAAGAAGAAATTACATAGCATACAGGGATGAGAGGAGGTGAAAATAAGGCGATTTTATTGATTTAGAGGCATTGAGCCTATTTATAGTAAAAAATACAAAATGCAAGTTTTCTGAAGATAAACTAAATAGGAACCTTTTTTTTTTTTATTAGACTGCAGGAATCGGGTAGCACGACCCCCTATAAACTGCAGTGCGCCTGGTAAACTTTTTAACGTGACCGGCAGTAAATAGGAACCTTTTTACAATGAGTGTTGCAAACCTTTTTATTCTAGAAGGGAGACGTTGGAAACTATTAAAAATGTGGTAGGCCGGAGAGAATCCCTACCTGCCACATTAGCTAACAAAAATTAAACATGTATACATGTAATCTAATCCATTGATATGTAAGAGGCATTCTTCCATTTAGGACCTATCAAAAAATCAAAAATTCCCAAGAAATTTGTTGAAAATACAACTTGGGGAATGGTGTTGCCAGAAAATAGATGTGCACAACATGAACAAGCATAAAATAATTAATATTTTAGGAGTATGAAAAATATGGCAGTTATTGAATGTAACAAGAGAAGTAATGGCATTCCAGAGTGATAGGTGGAAGGAAGAAGCCCTGATACAAAAATTGCATAATTTGGAGTGTTTCGACAATCGACAAAGGTTTTAGAACCTTTGAGAACTTTTGATAATTTTAACTTTTCTTCTTTATTTCTTTGTTCCTCTTCATTTTGGTTTGTTTATGCCTTTATCTTTTGACTTGTTTATCTTTTACCCATTTGGTTCTCTTTTCTATGTCAACACTTCCTATCAAAGATTAAATTGGTTTTGTGAACCTTGTCAACTTCTTATGGGGTTGTAACAACCTCGTCAAGAGCCAACACTAATTCTAGAACCCTTATAATTTTTCAAAAGTTTTTTCTTTCTTTATTTTCACATTAACACCAACCTTTGCATTCCTTTGAAAATTCTCAATCATTATGGCACTTAGAGGGAAAAACAAAACTTGTCAAAAATTAAACCACTTTTGAAAACCTTGTTAGAGTCTAACAAGGTTGTGATAACCTCATCAAAAGTTGATAGAGCTTCCAAAACCTTTGAAACTTCTAATGCAACTTTAAATTAGTCAAATTTCATGCCCCTTACTATTCCTAAATGGTTGTCGACAAAAGTTGTCAGCAAAAGTTGTCAATGATAGAACCAATTTTGAGAACCTTGCCAACTTCTAATAGAGGTTTTGAAACCTTTGAGTTTTGCCAAAAAATTAACTTTTGATTACATAGCCACTCCATTCATTTATTTTTTTCATGCTTTTTGACCTTTACAATGGTTTGACAACCTCATTAGCTTCCAAGAGAAGTTTCAAAACCTATGAAACTAGTTGAAACAACTTAGCTCTTTTTTTTGTTCTCTCTTTGGCTGTCAACAAAACTTGTCATCATGTGAAATAATGTTGGTAACCTAGGGAGGTTCTCAAACCATATAAAATAACTAAATTAAAATATTTGCTTCCTTGAAGGAGCTATAAAATATATGTTGGGCTTCAACGGGGTTGTGAGAACCTCGTCGAGATCTGATGTAAGTTTCAAAACCTACCCAAAACTCAAACAATATTAATTTATCCAATTTTGGGATTTTCAAACTTGGGAAATTAATTGAAGCATTAAAAAGGGAAGCAATACAAAAACCAAAGTCACATATTTAAGCATGAATAACCCATTTAATATTTCTCAAATTGGTCGTAATTGATGGAAAATTGTTAGTGTAAATAAAGTCTTGTACCTAGTTAATTCATTACTAGGGGACTTATTTACATGTTAGTTAAGTTTACTTAGGTCATAGGAAGGAATATTTCTAGAAGGTGTTAGTTGTTATTAGTTGTTATCTTATCTTTTGACAACTACTACATGTGAACCTAGGTAAGTGTGATTAGTTGTCTCATGTCATATGATTAAGACACTTGTCATAATCCTATGACATCTTGTATCTCACCTTGGCTATATAACCAAGGGGTGTCTCTCATTTGTATAACATCTCATATCATTGAATCATATTGATAATAATACAGCTCATTCTTGTCACATTCAATTCTCTCTTCTTGTTCTTTCCATTTGGTCTCAAGATCTTGGCAGCCATAGCCAATTCTAACATGGTATCAGAGCGGGTTGGGTGCCATTGGAGAGTCCTTTTTTGAAGAGAGATACTAGATTTAGGGAGGTTCCATTTTTTTCTCTTTATTGTAGGTTCAAATCAAAGCTTTTTGGTGCAAATCTAAGCTCGCCATTGCATCCAGAAGGTTCGATAAAATTGATTTTTCCTTTTGTTTTGTCCAAATCGGACATACGAGGCCAAATCTATGAGGATTTGAAGATGAAGAGTAGTTGCCATATCCAGAAGGTAGCTGCAATTTTGGACCATTTTGGGTCAAATCCGACCCTGCCATCGCATCCAAAAGGGCCAAAAACCCTAAGATTGACTGCCAATTCGTCCAAATCAGAGAATTTTTTCAGTGAGGAAAAAAAATTTTGCCTAGAGAGTTGTACGCCCCCCAAATCATGTCATAATTATAATGGTATGATTTTTCAAAAAAAAAAAAATCGGTGTAAATTTATTTTTTGGAAAATTAATATTGCACCGATTAAATATTTTTGTAAGAGATTTGTATCAAATTAAAAATCAAAAAGAAATATTTTATTACAAGTCTACAGCATACTCGTACTAGATAGCCTTTGATTACTCTATTATTTATTGTCATTGGGGTATAAATACAACATAAAATTTCTTAGGGCTTAGAAGTCCAATCTGTGACCTACTTTTCTTGCTAACATGGCTTACAACTTAGATCACTGATAGGTGCAACATATGTATCATTCTAATTTCATGTCATGTAATTTATGGAAATCCAATTTAGAATATCACATAGTTACATGCTACCATAATCCCTAGGAGCCACTAGTGCTCTACTTGACCTTAGTGTTGTCGCCAACCTACCCACATGTCATACTACTAGCACTCCACATATGTTTTTCTAGTGCTCTACTTACACACCATCACCACCTCTACCACATTGCCACTGTCATACCCCCATTGTGTCACCCTCTTGTAGCTCATATGCTACCAACCCAATCTACCCCTATCCATTGTCTTTTTTAACCAAGCAAACAAAATTTGGAAGACTGATTAATTTTCAATATTGACTCTTCTATTTTCTATAATTAAAGTTTTCTTAGATTTTTCTATTCACTTATGCTTTTTAGAACTTCAAAAGCCCATAAATTTCACAAATGAGCTCCTTTTTAAGTTCCATTTTTAAATGTTAGCATTTTTATGAGTTCTACATAATGGCAAATATTTTACTTATTCTACAAGCATATCTTAATGTGTCGGGTGAATAGTGTAAATAAGTGAATAATCAACACACAACCAATGAAACGTATTACATTAGAGAATTGAAATCACAAAATTAATCGAATTCAAAACACAATCAATTCCTAAGGTCATTCCATTGTTTCCTATCTCTAAGGATTCCTTGAATCATAATGGCTCTCATATTTTGCTTTGCATTATGACTTTTAGAATGACAACCTAGAGAATGGATGCTATAAAAATGCAAGAATCCTAGTTCTTACATGATTTAATAAACTATGTGATTTGTTGTAAATGATAATGGTGATATTATAATGCATATTATTCTAAAGATTATGATGCAAATGTTGTGTAAAGCTACTATGATAATGAAAATGCAGCTAATAAACTAAGCCATGATTCTAAATTAATATGCAAATACTATGCTAAATGTTGAATGCTCTAATGCTTTCAAATGATTTGTGTAGAGTAAGTTTGCTCAAAAATGTCTTATGAAAGCTAGAGAATGATGTTGTATTTATAAGATTTCCAAGGCATATTGTGATGTGGTAGGATTCAACAGTCAAGATTATGATCCAGAGAGATCGACGGTAGAAAGTGAGGAAGTTGGAGGGAATCATGGAGGTTGTCCCCTTTAAGAGAACAAATGGCCAAGTGTTGAAAGGCATCAAATAAAAGGAGAAGCCATGTGTCTCCAATCTTGTTAGGAGTTTGTTGATGGAAATTCCTATTTAGAAATTAGAAATATTTAAATTCATGAGATACATGCTAAGGTGGCAGATGAGGTGGAAAGAGGTTAGAAAATTATGTAGCAATGTGACAATTGAATTTAGGAATTCAAATTTAATGAAAAGGAATTAATCAAATAAAACAAATTAGTTAGATTTGTTTATTTAATTAAATCATGAAGAAAATGATTTTAGAAAGAATTTAAGAAAGTGAACCATATAAATAATTTTTTCAATTTATTTATAAGTAGATGAATTAAAAAGGTTTATTAATTAAATACCTTGTATTTAATTAATCAATTATCTTGACCGATTTTAGGTGTATACATTTTTCCCCTCTTTGAAGTGATGTGTTTACGCATTGCTTCAAAGAAAAATTTGTTGATGTGTTGACAAAAAAAATTCGATGCCCCAGACACTGATTTTCAGGTGATGGCAGATATATGCCCCCTCGGGAGATAAATCGATGAAGTTTTTGAATTTTTTAAATTTTTTTGATGATTTAGATGATTTTGAAATTTCCAGCACGTTTCAACGATTTATCTCTCAAAAAATGATATAGAACCTGCTAACTTTGATTAATTAAGCCCCATTTGGAAAATAAAATAAATCAATCACATAAAAATCCTATTTAATCACCCTTTAAAAGGTAAAAAGAGGGGGTTTGGAAATCATTTGTGCATTTACAAGTTTGAAAATTTGAGAGAATGAGTGATTTTGACCAACTTTGAGCAAGATGGTGATTCCCATTCAAACACATTGATTCGAGCGCGTGCGACGTCACAACTACCCGGTAGCGTATGGACCTCTGGTACGTATCCCGAAAAACCTCCTCATGATTTATGCATTTCGAATTTTCCTCGTTTTTCACGTTTCAAAACATTTTCTTATGTCTTAGCACATTAGGTCGCCGAAGTGGCGCATAGGTAGATTGTAATAGCGCATCCAGATTTTTAGCACATAGGGTTAGGTTTTTAGTGTGTAGGGTTAATGTTGTAGCACATTAGGACTTTTAGCGCATAGATTGCATAAAATAGTGCATTGAGTCACTATAGTAGTGCATGTAGCGATTTAGCTCATTTAGGTTAAGATTTAGCGCATTCAGTTAAAAATATAGCGCATAGGATTATTTGGCGCATAGAAACGCTAAAATGGTACATTCATAGATTTGGCACATTGAAACCTTGTTGTGGCACATTGGTGAATTTCTCTAGCATATTCATGTTTTTAGCGCTTTGAGACACTGTTTTAGTGCATCCATGCTAGATTGATGACTTTTTGACTAAACTCCTTGATTTTGATGATTTTTTATCATGTCAACCTTCGATTTGATGTTGTTTGATGATGTTGATAGATTAGATGATGATTGATCTCATGATAGGTGAGATTCAATGATAGGATGATGATATTGACCTCATGATAAGTGAGGATCAATGATAAATTGATATTAATTGACCTCATGATATGTGAGGATCAACGATAGATGCTCGTGAGATTTGATCAAAGTCTCATTAGAGTTGATTAGATTAATAGGTTGACTAATGTTTGATTGATTCATTGTTGATGTTCAATATGTTACGATGATAGGAGCCTTCATTAGTCCTAATGTCGCAGGAGCGTTTCTCAAGGACCTGGGATATGCTTACATGATAATGATGTATGGATGCGATGATGATTCTATATGTTCCTATGCTATGATGCTTATTTGATGTTCATATGTTGCTTATTTTGATTATGGCATGATTATGTATGGATGTGATGATGATATGATAATGCGTAAATTCTATGATACTTTATGAATGATGTTTTATGCTATGGGATGGAAGCAAATGAAATGTGATGCAATTTATTTTTGTATTTTCCTGATGCTAATATATGGTGTAATGTAATGGATGGATGAATGATATGCAAAATGATCATGTAATGCAGTTTGTTATTTTTGTATTTTCTAATGCAAATAATTTGATACCATGTATGAATGGATGCATGATATGCAAATGATTATGCAACTACATGAGAATGATATGTTTTTGTCAATGTCAAGTATACTCAATCCATTTAATGATAGAGATAAAATTGTTTGAAAATTGTTCTAGCCTTGTGAAATCCCGAAATACATATGCAAAACTAATATGGATGCAATCTAATCTACCATGCAGGTCTAAAATGCAAGGTTACCATTTTGTTAGCCAATTTTGTCATGCTTTTTATCATCATTGAGCCTTTATTATGTTGAAATTTAATACAAACATCAATGGTATAATTAGACCATGATGACCTGGGTACAACTTCCATACAACTTTTGTTGATTTTTGATAGTGCAAGATAACACAAGCATCCAAGTATAATTGGACCAAGATGACCTGAGCATAACTTGCACAAACAAACAAGAGTTAATCATTTTCCCCTAAAAATTTGGAATGCCATCAATGATACTTTGTAGAGCATGTCCCACAACAATTTGCATAGTAGTAATGATTGACTTGCATACAACAGACAAAGAAAAGATCATTCTCCTTCCTAGCCCCTCTAGTTTGGGACATCATCAAGGTACTCCAGAGAAATGATAACAACAATCAAAATACGACAGTTGAACATACGTGTAAAAGTGATCAAACCATGACTCAGAAGATAATCACCCAGTGAGTTTCGATTTGTTTGTCTTGATGTTGATTTGGATGGTCGATTGTTTGATTGATTGTGATTGATGTTTAGCGTGATTATTTTTTTGATGGGTTGTCTTGTTGTTGTTTTCCTGTTGTTTTAAGCTCAAAGCAAGCTGCCCCCGGTGAGTTCAAGATTTTTCCCCCAATGAGAAACAAACCAAATATCATAGATATGTATATTGATAACCAAGCCAACATGGGACATGACCGTAGCAGCCGGATATGCACATGAAGCTCATTTTATGATAGGCATGTATGTGAGATTATAGCAAAAGCGGATGACCAACACACATTCCAATAGATGGAGAAGCTGAATCATCATAAATAACGCCTATTTGCCAGGTTTTCACTACTTGCTTTTATTGCACTTTTTCAAATTTTATGATTTTGTTGTTGTTACCAAGACGCTTGTTTGCCAGGTTTTCACCAAGGTAACGATTTTTTTTAATTATTTTTTCACTTTTCTTGTTTTTTGATTTTTTAATATTTCTTCAAGACTTTTTTTGAATTTTTTGTGTTTCTTCAGGACTTTTTCTATTTTTTTTGTATTTCTTCAGGACTATTTCTGATTTTTTTGTACTTCTTCAGGACTTTTAACATGCACTGGATTATTTAGGTATAGAAATTCTTGAGATGCAGATTGTTCATAGGTTCCTCAAATAGATCCCCTTCAGGTGTGGATAGCTTATATGCTCCTGATCTGAAGACTGATACAATGACAAAGGGTCCTAGCCAATTTGGTTCAAACTTTCCTTTCTTCTCTCTATCTTATTGATTGCACAAATTTTCCTTCAGTATCAAATCACCAAATTGAAATGTTCTTGGTTTGACCTTGTGATTATAACTTCGTGACATTCTTTACTGATATGCTTTCAAGTGATCAACTGCAAGCTGACGACGTTCATCCAATAGTTCCAACTCTTTTAACCTAGATACCTGGTAGTCTTCATCTGATATGATCCCTTTTAGCGACACACAGAGTGAAGGTAATTCAAACTCAATAGGTAAAATAGCCTTTGATCCACAAATGAGAGCATATGGTGTGGCTCCTGTCGGGGTGCGGATATTGGTGCGGTATGCCCACAAAGTAGGGTTCGGTTGAACATGCCAGTCACATCTAGCATCGTTGACAATTTTCTTTAGGATCTTTAGGATGGTTTTGTTTGAGGCCTCTGCTTGGTTGTTTCCTTGAGGATAGTATGGTGTAGAAAACTGATGCTGGATATGAAACCTTTCACAAATTTCTTGGACGTCTCGGTTCTTGAAAGGTCTACCATTGTCAGTGAAAATGGATTGAGGAATGTCATACCTGTAAATGATGTAATTTAGAATGAAGGATGCAATATTCTTACCAGTGATGGTAGTTAAAGGAACAACTTCAACCCACTTCGTGAAATACTCAGTGGCCATGATTATGAATTTGTGCCCATTGGAAGAAGATGGATGGATTTTCCCCGTAAGGTCAATTCCCCACTGACTAAAGGGCCAGGTTGATGCAAATGGTTAGAGTTCTTGTGTAGGTGCATGTATGAGGTTACCATGGATCTGACATTTCTTGCATTTCTTGACAAACTGGAAAGACTACTTCTACATATTCGGCCTCTAATACCCCAAACGTAGGTGTTTCTTTGCTAGGGTAAGACCACTTGAATGTGTTCCATAGATACCCTCATGAACTTCTTGTAAGGCCATTTCAGACTCGTTGCGTTCCAGACATTGAAGGAGAGTTTCATACCTCATCAGTAAAGTACAACTATGATAATGGTGTGTCAGGTGGCTTGACGAATGAAATTTCATTTTTCGTTTTGTGATAGGTCGGGTGGAAGGGTGTTATCTCTTAGGTAGGTGTAGATATTTCCATAGATTTAGGTATCAGCATCAAACAAATGGAAAACGACTTGGGACTCGAGATCATCAAAGGTAGGGGTAAACAGTTGTTCGACCATGAACTCATAACAAATCCTTTTATCTGGAATTTGTAACAAAGAAGCAATAGTGGCCATAGCGTCAACAACTTTGTTGTCAATTCTTGGGATTTGTTCAAATTTGATAGTAACAAAGTATTTCTTAAAGTCATCAATCATCCTTTTATAGGGCATCAATTTGTTGTCCTTTGTCTGATAGTCATTGTTGACTTGATTTATGACCAGTTGAGAATCTCCATAGACTTGCAACTCTGTGATTTTCCACTCTATAGCTACCTTGATGCCAATGATGAGTGCTTCATATTCCACTATGTTGTTAGTGTAGGGGAACATCAGTCTGTATGATTTTGGAATAGTATGCCCTAGGGGAGTGAAAAATAAAATTCTCGCTCCTGATCCATGTTGAGTGTATGATCCATCAAAGTACAATATCCACTATTTTTTTGTTATGGTAAAGACATCAACATTGTTGGTAAGAGACACTGTGAATATCATTTGGTGTTTTCATTGATGGCAACCCTAGTCCGTGATTAGATTCGTGCATCATCAATTTATCCTATCGGTAGTTTTGGGTTCATCAATTCTCATATAGATTTTCAGTTAATATCTTGTGTTGTGTATCTTAGTGAAGGTTGATCGATGTATGCTTAATGTTATCTGTAAGTCTCAGTGCCTCGTATTGATCCGTGTAGGAGTTAGAAGATCTGATTGGCTAATTCTTTGTTTTATCAGTACTGGAGTCAACTTCGTGAATATATCATGTCATAGATGTATGAAAAGTAATTAGTTAAGTATTTACGTGTTCATGCATCTTTGTTTGGGTCTTAGCTAAGTTGTGGCCGACCGTTGTGGATGCGCATTATACTTTACTCATGATTTGAGCTGACAAATGTAAATTTTCTTTTGTTCTATTGAAGCCGACATATTGTAATTAAATTCTAAGTTACAAATATACATATGAGATCATCTGTATCATTTTGTAGAGTGTATGAAGTGCGTAGATGCGAATTGTGAATAATAGCAGAGAAGAAGAGTGATAATGCATAGTTTTCACTTGTGCATGAAGGATTTGTGTTGCAAGTGTGAGCAAAACAGAGCAGAAGTGCATAATTAGTCTGTAGGACAAAAGATTCAATATTGTGCCTAACCAGAACTGTAATCAAGCATATGTAGATGCTATTTTTCTTAGTTCAAACTCTCAGATGGTTTTAATCTTATTCTCTTTATAAGGCAGTGAGCCTTCCCTTTGAGCAGTGAGCTCTAGGCAGTGCACCTGAATGCAAGTGCATTCCCCATATTGTAAACTTTATTTGAGTATACTTAGATCATATTGTGGATTGGCCATCCACTGTGGTTTTTCCCCTAACAGGGTTTCCACGTCAAAAATATTGTGTTATGGTGTTGTGATTTTTTTCTTCTTGTTCATGCATTTTGGTTGAATGTTACAAATGCTTTGAAGATAAATGTTAATAATGTTAATTTTTGCACAACACTAATTCACCCCCCCCCCCCTCTCTCAGTGTAGCTTGTTTCCAACAAACATCTAGAAACTCAATGTGTAGAGGATGATCATCATCGAATGGTGCTTCAGCTAGTTGGTCGATGATGGCTTGACCTTTGATGGCTTTCCTATCAACATACTGGATGTCAAACTCACTCATTATCATTACCCACTTTGCTAGTCTTCTTGTTAGATTTGCCTTGTTAAGTAGATATTTCAATGGATCAATTTTGTCTATTAACTTGATAGTATGTGTTAGCATATAATGTTGCAATTATTCAGTGGAAAAAATTACTGCTAGACAAGCCTTTTCAATAGTTGTGTAATTGATTTCATAGCCATTTAATTTTTTGTTGACATAATATATCACCCTTTATTTTTCTTGTTGAATCCTCTTGCGCTAGCAAAGCTCCCAATGATGTCTCAATTGTTGCTATGTATAGTAAGAGTGGTTTTCCTTCTGCTGATAGTACTAATATGGGTGGACTCATTAGATATTGCTTCAGTTGGTTGAAAGTGGCTTCACATTTCTCGTCCCATCTAAAGGAAACATTTTTGTGTAGCAAGTGAGTGAAAGGGTGGGTCTTATCTGCCAGTTCTGAAATGAATCTTCACATAGATTGAAATCTTCCTTGTAGTGATCTTAGCTAACTTATGTTCTTGGGAGGCAACATCTCCATGATTGCCTTAACTTTCGTAGGATCCACCTCAATGCTCTTTTCTGAAACTATATATCCCAAGATTTTTGCAGATGTCACACCAAATACACATTTCTTTGGATTCAGACGTACATTAATTTTTTCCAGTCTGGTGAAGATTTTTTCTAGGATCTCTAAGTGTCCTTCTCTAGTGTATGATTTGGCTAACATATCATCTACATAGTCTTCCATGAATGTGTGCATCATATCATGGAAAATTGTCATCATGGCTCGCTGATAAGTAGCTCCCTCATTCTTCAGTCCAAAGGGTATGACGTTCCAAAAAAATGTGCCCCAGGGGCATGTGAAGGCTATTTTATCCTAGTTCTCAAGTGCGATTTTGATTTGGTTATATCCTGAAAATCCATCCATAAGTGACAACATGGCATGTCCAACTATTAGGTCCACGATGACGTCTATGTTGGGTAAACAAAAATCATCCTTTGGGCAAGCTTTATTCAGATCTTTGAAATTTGTGCAAATCCGGATACCGTTCTCAGGTTTTGAAGCTGGTACAATATTGGAGATCCACTCAACATAATAAATAGGTCTGATGAACCCTACATCCAATAACTTTTTCAGTTCCGCCTTCACTAAGAGGGCAATATGCAGATGCATTTTCCTTAACTTTTGCTTCACTTGTTTTACTCTTGGCGGTAAGGATAAATGATGCATGATTAAATTTGGATCTATCCTTGGCATGTCTGCATAGGACCAAGCAAAGTTGATTTTTCATTCTTCAAAGAATTTGGTGAAGCTCAATTTTTCTTGTTCTATCAAGGATGTTGCTAAATACAAAGTCTTCATTATTTCTATTGTGCCAATGTTGATGGATTGGGTGGGCTCAATCAATACTTTTGATCTCTCTTGAAAGTGTTCATGGAGAGTGTCAAATCTCTCATCCTTTCGGCACCTCAAAGAGGTTTTCACCATTGGATGCGCTCTTTATTTTTACTTTTTCTTGATCTAATACTGCCATAGAATGGTTTTCACCATTAGATCGATCTTCTATATTATTCATTTTGCAGCTGAGAGATTTGACACTCTCCTAACTGGAAGCTTTGTTCTAAGATTCAGTTGTGGAACAAGTTTCAAGGTTTTCAGCACAGAGGAATTTGACAATGGCATCATCGTTTGAAAATATAGGGATGTCAAGAGGCTCGGTTTGGTCCCAATTGATAAGTTTGGGATGTACTAGAGGTAGGGAATCATCAAATTGGTTTAATTCAAAGGTAGTGAGGGCCCTGATGGCGACATCTTCAAGCAATTTGATAGCAATGTCAAGGTCTATGATGTAACTCTCCTTTGAATGATTTGTCTCGCTAGGAGTTTGATTTTCCTTGCTTGAGCCATCGATAGGTTGTGATCCAAATTCAAGTGGTCTTGACCCCAAATTTTGTCCCTCCTCACGTATGGGTGCATACTTTTGTATCACATCAATTCCCTTATCATGACAAGACTATTTAGATAACGAATCCCACTCATATTCATTTGAGTCAGTTTCATAATTATTACTAGCTTGCAATTGTAGGATTCGTTCAACAACCTTCTGGGTGGCTTCTTCTTTTGTTTCCTCTTTATATCCCAGCCCTGTCTTGTCTTTTGGATTGGTTAAGATAGGTTGGATTGGTTCCATGATTCCTTCTTTTCTCTTCCCGATAGGTCCTTGTCCTTCGTATCCCATCTTTTCCAAGATTGAAAACCCTTTGCCATATTTTGTTGTTTGTACATTAGTTGTTGTTGCTTGAGATTCGGCTTCATCCTTGTAAAGCTGGTTTATAACATGTTTGTCTTCTACTTCATTAACTATAGTGCCTACTTTCACAAATCAACCATCAAAAATCATGATAGGTTGTACGGACTGTTGTGTTGAGGTTAATGGTTGACCATAGGACTTTGGGGAAGATAATTGTGAGAGACACATGGATTGCTCAATAAAATATTCACCCATGCCTTTATCTTTGACTTGGACCTATTTCTCAAAATTTTCAGACAAAGCACTGAGTTGGGCTTCATGATTGGTGGAGGTAGAAGGGGTAGCTTCTTCCTTTTTCTTAGGCTATTTAGGTGAGGAACTTGGTTGGCTTTCCTTATTTGAGGACGTGGCGAGTAGTTTTGACAAGGAATTTGATTGGATTGAATTAATGGGGTGGTGGATGTGGAAGCGAGAGCTTATCTGTTATGGGGCACAAAGACATCCTAGACCGACTTCAGGGTATTGCAATACTAAGGACTATTGGAATCAGTCAAAATGGTGATCTCTTTCCCATTGCAAGGGAATTTCAAATATTGATGGTAAGTCGAGGGGACTGCCTGCATCTCATGGATCCAAGGATGACCCAAGAGTATATTGTATGTCAAGTCTTTGTCCATAACTTGGAAAATTATGTCCTTCTGAATCGACCCCACCTGAATTGGCAACATAATTAGTCCCTGTGAAGATCTTTCCTCATCATTATAGGCTTTGATGGTGATCTTTTTTCTTGAATTTATGCATTCTCTGAGAATCGCAGTGCACATACGAGCTTTAAAGTACATATATTGAGATCGTCTCCTCCATCTATTAGAACGCGCTTGACTTGAATTTTATGTATTAAGACCTCGATGTGAAGTGTTGCGTTATGGGGGTGAGTGATGGATATGTCATCATTTTCTGAGAAGGATAGGCAATGAGGTGCAACCAAATGCCCCACCATGTCTTGGAATGTGCAAACTTCCAAATTTGTTGGCATTGTTGTGTCCACTAAGGCCATTTCCAAAATTTCCTTGTGGGGGGGTGAAATTTTGAGGATTTCTAATATAGATATTTACGTTGGGATTTTTGCAGTTGATCAATAATGTTGTATTGATGTGACGGGGTAGTGGGTATTTTGGATGTGCTTCCTTTTAGAACATGTTTGGAATGTGCTCTCATGGTCGCATTTACGAGCACACTATCTTGCTTCCCTTTGATTTTAATGACATTGATTTGGTTATATGTTGCAGCCATGTCTTGTTTGATGTTATGGACTTGATTTGATGTGATTTTGGTGTCATTGATTTTCTTTTCAGCTATGATGGATTCTTTTCCATGTTGAATTGGAGCGTCATTAATTTCATGGATGGTTGCAACAATGTCTTGCGTGTCATCGATTTTAATGTCATTTGTCTGATCTTAAACGACTGAAATATGAAGGATGAGAGTATCATGAACATAATTTACACTTTTCCCTTTGTTGTTTGTTGTAGAGGATTCCCCTTTGTCATAATTTAGTAAGGGATTCTTGAATGCACCATGATCAACGTTTGTTTGGGGTCCTTCTATTTGTATGATATTTTGGTCTATTAAGTCTTGCACCTTGTGCTTTAATTGCATACAATTGTTCATTTGATGGCCTTTGCACCAATGAAATTCACAGTAATAGGCATCATTCCACCATGAAGATTTCACTTTTGGCTCAAAACCTCGGGTGTCGAGTAAGGTGATAATATTTTCTACAAGAAGTTCTTTCAATGCGGATTTGAGTGATTGACCCAAAGGTGTGAATTCCCTACAATTTGATGGTGTTTGATATGATGATGGTCAAGATGGAGCATTGTTTTGGTTAGTATTTTGTGTGTTGTTTTGGTTGTCGGTTGGATTCTTGTTTTGATTAGTCTTGGCGACGATAGCTATCAGGTTAAATATTGGTTTTGCATTTTGTGTTTCAGTTGTAGCATCACGATTACCAGCATTTTTGTTTCTTTGCCAAAACTTTGGTTTATCATTATTCTGGTAATTATTGGAGGAGTTTGCTGAGTTGTTTTCATTGTAAATTTTCAAGACTCCTCTCTTGACCAAGGCTTCTTCGATTTTGATTCCATTTTCAATCATTTTCTCAAAGGTAGGTGGACATTGTAATTCAAGTCTGTAGCTCATCTCATCATTTAAATTATCAATGAAAATTTCCATTTTTTCTTTTTCGGGTATGGGACAAGCATATCTTGCAAACAATATTCTTCATCTTTGTAAGAATATGAGGAATGATTCACCCTTTTTTTGTTTATTATTGTGAAGGTCCTTCATGGTAATTTCATGTTGTATGTTGTAAGAGTATTGGGTGATGAATTTGTTAACTATCTCTTCAAAGGTCTTAATACATGGTGCAAGTTTGGAGAACCTTTCCACACATTGTCCACCTAGGCTATGAGGAAATAATCTCATAAAATAAGTGTCTTTGTGTGCAAACTCAAGGCTCATGGTTCAAAATTCCCTCACATGATCTATAAGGTTTTATTTTCCATTATATTTATCATATTTTGGGAATTTACAATGTTTGGGAAAAGGAATCATGTTTACACTTTGATCAAAAGGATATGGGAAAATGTCCTGCAACAAGTAACATTTTATGGTTTGTCTTTGCATATCTTGGAGTTGTTGTTGCATATTCTTTAGTTGATGAGTTAACGTAGCTACTGGAGCTATGTTTGGAGGATTAGTTTCAGTTCTTTTAGGTACTCCTTTCAGTTGATTAACATCAAAGTCATCAAGAAATTTGACACCTTGTTTAGCCAACATTAAAAAATATTTTACTCCATCTTTTTCAAAAAACTTTTCTAGGAACTTATGAAAATTTGGATCTTGTTGAGCTTGTCAGACGTCTTCTTCAGTTATTTCATCACCTCCAGATTGGTGGAGATTATGGAAATGATTTTATTCTTGTTGAGCCATGGTGTCTTGAGTTTCAACTTCTTTTTCTTTGATTTTTTGTTTGTGTGATCTTGTTTGAACATGCATACAAATGATGAATATTTGCTAAGCTTTTGATCGTTGTTTGGGGAGTGTCAAAAGGGACAAGTTAAATATGATTATACAACGTATGTTTCGGGATGAAGGATGATAAATCCTAATAAAGGATAATGAATCCTAATGGTGAAACTCAACTGCTTAATCAGAGATAGGTGTAATGATGAGGCACTTTTAGATGTTTTATCAAGGCTTAGGTAAAGGATTCTCACTTGTAAATGCAAGTTTCAACAAGTTTAAGACTCTGTGGTATATGAGGAATGATTTTGTGTTGACAAGAATCCTTAGTTGTAGCTCCAACTGATGAACAGGGGATGAAATTAGCTCTCTACTTTTGGATTAATTGGATGTGCTAAAATAGGGTATGGATGCGCTAGAAGATTGCGCTAAAAGATTGCACTGATGCATTGGAATATTTCTCAGATGCGCTAAAGAATGCATTGTATGCACTAAACACTGACTCAGATGCACCAGAAAAAGCGGTATATGCGCCACAATAGGGAATGAATGCACTAAAAGTATGAGAAAATGCGTTATAAATGGGACCAGATGCGCTATACAATGACTCATATGCACTATAATAGAGACTAAATGCGTTGGACAATGACTCAGATGCACCAAAAAAGGCGGTATGTGTGCCAGAACAAGGAATGAATGCACCAATCTGGAAAAATGTTCTTTGTTTTGACAATCTAATTGATTTTCCTTATTTTCCAAGGAGGGAAATGATTGTTTGAGTGGATGTTCTTCTGAATCAGTGGTTGTACATTTTTGCGTGTAATGTTTATTTTGAATGTCATTTTAAACACACATGTAAGACACATCAAACAAGTACAATTCCTAAGGTTGTGTAGGACAGTATTCACTAGGTTCCCACTTGGATTTTACTCCAGTTGTGCTTACTTTTAGCAGATGATTAGAAGCTTGACCACATTGGCTCCCCCCTTCTCGACACTCACTTCTCGGGTCAGCCAAGCTTTGGTTCTTATGAATCTCCCATGAAAAAATTTTCATCTCTACTAAAAGCCACAAGAATATGGGACAACTTCAGAGGTTAAACCTCTTGCACCAACAAATAGAAATGAGATTTTGGCTTACTATAACAAAAAGGTTCTAGTATAGACATTTCGTTCATGGGGGATCATCCATATGAGAAGAGACCATTGCTTCCCTTCTTTTCGGAACAATACTCGTGAAACTTGAACTTCCCTCAAGTATCCACACTTATATACCGGGTGGAAGTCGCTTGGCTTTAGCATGTTCTTGATTGGGTCATTCCCTGGGGTGATTACATTTTCCCACCAAACAGGCCCTCTAAGGATAAAATTGCAATAAAATAAAAAGAATGGGTCTGACTTTTTGATCACCCAATAAAGGGAAGAGCATATGACTACCACTCTACAAACACAACAGACATGTTTGTTCAATTATCCTTCTAATTAAGCTAGGTTCCTAATTTAATCAAAAGAAACCACAATAAATTCAACCCTTGTAAAACAAACCTTAGTAGTTTTTGATTATTTGTCTTTGAAAATGTTCTTATGGTTTCAGGAAAGTCTCTGACAACGTTTAAAATACCTGCAAAATAGAGAATATAGATTAATCCTAAAAAAAAAAAAAAAAATTGCAAAATAAACTAGATGCGCCATAACATAGACTCAATGCGCTAGAAGATCACACAGATGCACTATAAAAACTATTGTATGTGCTAGAATAGTCTATGGATGCGCTAAAAGACCCCTTGTATGTGTCGAAAGATAATTTGTATGCTCTAAAATAAAGGTTGGATGCGCCAAAACATGGCCTGCATGCGCTAGAGGCTATTTCGTATGTGCTGAAAGAACTCACGGTCATGCTAAAATATTTCACGTTAAAACCTGTAGACACACTTTCCAAAAAACGTTAAAAATAGGGGCAACGCCCCACGATGGGCACTAGAATGTGTCGTGTGAATAGTGTAAATAAGTGAATAATCAAAACACAACCAATGCAACGTATTACATTAGAGAATTGAAATCATAGAATTAATCAAATTCAAAACACAATCAATCCCTAAGGTCGTTCCATTGTTTCCTATCTCTAAGGATTCCTTAAATCATAATGGCTCTCAAATTTTTCTTTGCACTATGATTTTTAGAATGACAAGCTAGAGAATGGATGCTGTAAAAATGCAAGAATCCTAGTTCTTACATGATTTAATAAACTATGTGATTTACTGTAAATGATAATGGTGATATGATAATTTATATGATGCTAAAGACTATGTGGTAAAAGCACAAAGCTATGTCACACTTTCAACCAACATATCAGCACAACTGAATTTAAGTATTTCTAACTAAAAATCAATTTTGGTCAAACATATGACCTAGTAAGATTCATTCTAGCTAAGTTAGATACTTCCACAATTTATTCAACTAAAATTGTTGGCTAAAAATATATGAAGCACCACTTTGAGTCCAATTTACCAAAAAAAAAAAATTATTTGAAAAACTTGAAGTTTTAATAACTCCTCCTCATGTAAATAACATTTTTTTTAAAATGTAAAAATACCCTTTTGTAGATTCATAAGTGTAGTTTTCAAAAATATATTTATTTTAATAGTTTAATTATTATTTGTATTTGTATTTTTATTTATACTAAAAGTAGGTTATCAGCAAAAAATATTAGGTTGATTACCATGCCAAGGAAAAATACTAAAACTTATTAAAAAAATAGAAAAAAATATGATGCACTAGATAAAAGAATCTATTTCAAGATGGTATAATTTTTTTTCCATTTTAGATAAATACTTAATATGAATGTTGACGTCCGATGGAAATAGTTGTTTTTTATTCACGCACATTTTAATATTTATATAAAAATATGTATTTATCAAAATTGAAAAAAAATACATCCATGCACTAAAGTTTCAAGTTATAAATACACACAAACAATTTGAAAGAAAAAAATTAAAATTTACTATAAAAAGTTTGACGTCCCGTGCAACTTCATTTTTCAACATTTTATCAGCAACTAAATTATAGTGTCAATTTATGAAAAACTAGTTTAAAATAATTTTTTGATTTATTATAAAAAATACAAACATAAAATATACTAAAAAATACATATTTTACTAGTTTACATCATTTAAAAATTCAAAACATATATGCTACTTTTTAGTGATTCAAGTTTAAAAGTTGGATCAACATTGGTTGTTTCCTTTATAAAGTGTGACACAACTTTGTGCTTTTACCCTATGATGCAAATGTTGTGTAAAACTATTATGATAATGAAAATGCAACTAATAAACTAAGCCATGATTCTAAATTAATATGCAAATACTATGCTAAATGTTGAATGCTCCAATGCTCTCAAATGATTTATGTAGAGTAAGTTTGCTCAAAGGTGTCTTATGAAAAGCTGGAGAATGATGTTGTATTTATAAGATTTCCAAGGCGTATTGTGATGTGGAAGGATTCAACAGTCAAGATTATGATCCAGAGAGATTGATGGTAGAAAGTGAGGAAGTTGGAGGGAATCATGGAGGTTGTCCCCTTTAAGAGAACAAATGGCCAAGTGTTGAAGGGCATCAAATGAAAGGAGAAGCCATGTGTCTCCAATCTTGTTAGGAGTTTGTTGATGGAAATTCCTATTTATAAATTAGAAATATTTAAATTCATGAGACACATGTTGAGGTGGTAGATGAGGTGAAAAGAGGTTAGAAAATTACATAGAAATGTGACAAAATTGAATTTAGGAATCAAAATTTAATGAAAAGGAGTTAATCAAATAAAACAAATTAGTTAGATTTGTGTATTTAATTAAATCGTGAAGAAAATGATTTTAGAAAGAATTTAAGAAAGTGAACCATGTAAATAAAATTTTCAACTTCTTTATAAGTAGATGAATTAAGAAGGTCTATTAATTAAATACCTTGTATTTAATTAATCGATTATCTTGACCGATTTTAGGTGTATACACTTAATTTTAAAATTTGACTACTTTTGGGCCATGTAAAACTATTAATTTGGCATCTTGCATTATAAATGTATTAAAGTAAATTGTCAAACATTGTAACTTGTTAATGAACACAAACTCAACTTAAGGTGTCATTTCATGTACTATTCTTGGGGTGTTTAACACATGAACATTTTATAAACATGAACTCGAAAAAAGTTACAAATCTGCTAAGGGGGTGATAAATATAAGATTAATAGATATAAACAATCATACCTTTGTCGTCACCTTAGAATAAGGCAATTAGAAGTCTTGAAATAATGGAATCCTAAAGCATTATTGATGGATTCATCGCTTACCTTATTTTTGGACTAGGTACTTGTTGGTGTGAAAGGGGTGTTTTACCTAGCTAGTTCATCACCTAGGTCCTATTCACTAGTTACTTAAGTTTACTTAGGGTACACATAGGATATTTGTCACTTTATATCTCAAGTCATAATATTAAGACACATGTCATAATCCTATGCAATCATATGTCTCAACTTGGCCTATATAACCAAGGGGTTTCGTTTGTATTCTCATTTAATCAATTTGTTTATCATTGTATATTTGCATCCTTTGATAGAATATAATTATTTTCTCACATATGATATCTCTTGTGCTTTCATAGAAGTTCATAGATGTTAGGTGGCTACAATATTTAGCCACATCTTGCATGGTACAGAGAATTAAATACCAACTCTTACAATACTTAATAATATAAATCAATATAGGGAAATAAGAATGGTCATGTTCTAGAATTAATTAATATTAGTGTCGAAAACCATGCATCATGAGCTTTATCAAACATTGAGTTCCTTTCAACTCTTTGGACCACATTTTGGGAGATGTATGGAGATCCCAATGAACCCCCTTTCCAAGTTAATCCCACTATGGACACACTTCTCCCCATTGATGATTGTGAGATTCCTTTGTCTAATGATACTGAGGAGGAACTTGTTTATGGGAAAATATCAAACACTATAATAACATAGAGACCTATCATATTGCTTCTCCTCATCCTACACCTCCAACATTAACAACTTTTCTATCACCTCCACTTTTTACATTAATAAAGATCTCAAATTCTCAACATGCTACTACAAATTCTCTTCAACAAGTTCACACTTATCTTCTTCACCATCAATATATCTACTTATTAAACATATATTAATTATTTGTAGAATCTCACATTGTGGATCATGATGACAACATTATGGATTTTTATCTTCTATTTGATGACAACTCACACTGCATTGCATCTCCTATTCTAGATCCTCATTTTCTCGCTCTACCACATCATGCTACTATCTTAACATATATTGATTCACATTATTTTAGGTCTCATACTTTTATGGTCACTATTCTCAAATATTGTATGACACATTTGTAGTTCAACATCAACAAATTAACACACATGAGAAAATTCCACAACCATACATCTTGATTCCTGTAAAATCCCCTTCCTAGGCACAACAATTTTTTTTTCCAATTAGCAACAACTACCAACTTAACCAACCAAGAATTTTCCATATAGATTAGACGTGTTAATTTCAATAACTCAACATTCACCATGGTAACGAAAAACAATGTCACACTTATATTCTTACACTCAAAGGTGTTAAACTCATACAACAAGAGTCATTCCTAGACCTACAACCTAAGCCTCGAGGGTTCGTGATGACCCTGCCTACATATCCCCTAGTGGGAATCAGAGGCTTCGTAGTTCACCCCACAATGATAGAGGGATTTCAATCTCTCCTCTCGTAGGAGATCTATGATTCTTCCTTTAACCCATGACTTATTCATTAAGCATACAATATCACTTAGTTAATTATAATATAATGATAATAAATTTGTTATTAACTTTCCATCAAGTGTTGGGTCCATACCAAACATTACCAAGCAATAGTGTATGAAAATTCACAATATTCACAAGGGGCATATCATACCATAATCCAAAAGATCATACATAATGTAAGTCATGAGCATACCTCCATATACACAAGACGACTAGCTCATACACATCACTAGTATAACAATGACTAGATCATACACAGATCAAAAGTACAATGGTGATTAGTTCATATGTTCATCACAAGTACAACAATGATTGTCACATATGCATATCACATTACGTTAGTGACTACCTCCAACATATATCACAAATACATAGTGACGAGCTCCAACATACGCCACATATACATAGTGAATATCTCTAACATACGTCACTTATACATGATGTGACTAATTCATATGCACATCACAAGTACATTAATGACGACTCATATGTAGATCACATCACATCCATAACTAGCTCATACATACATCACAAGTACGTTAGTGATGGGCTCATATGTACATCATAAGTACAATAGTGACTGGATCATACATGTCGTACACACCACAATGACTGGAAAACACATTCACATTGGCTATCACATACTTTCCCTTGGTGCATCCCAAATAGAAAAGGAATGTCGATGAATTGCACACTACACCATGGGACCCATCCTTTTTTTTGGTCTTCTGCACCATCAGACAACTAAGAAGAAGATTCAATGGATCTCATACTACACTAGGGTCCACCCTTAACTCAATAGGGTCAAGTATACCATTTTGTATCACAATATGCCAAAACTATATTATAAGGTTGGTCAAATTTTTACCTAACTATTCTTCATCAAAAACTCTCTTCCCTGTAGTTCATCAAAAGGCTAAGCAACCAAGGGTGGCCATCACTGGCATAGAATTCTCCTTGACTACTGTCCATCTCGAGCATAGTACTATCCCTAGACACCTGTCAATCTTGAGCATAATGTTGATCCTTGACTACTGTCCATCTCGAGCATAGTACTACCCCTAGACACCTATCAATCTCGAGCATAATAGTATTGCTCCTTGACTACTATCCATCTCGAGCATAGTATTGCCCCTAGACACCTGTCAATCTCGAGCATAATGTTGCTCCTTGAATACTATCCATCTCAAGCATAGTAATTCCCCTAGACACATGTCAATCTCGAGCATAATACTACTCCTTACTCATTCTTAGCACTATAATTGGAAGATAGGTTCTTAACATAGAATAAGTAGATCTCAATCGAGTGAAATAGAAACCTATACATTGTCATTTAAGTCTGAGGTTAATATTTACAATACATAAAATAATTCACTTAGTACCAACATAAGGGGAGCTCAACTCAACATGTAACCACAACAAATTAGTCCAATTCACTCCTTCCCTTCAGATTGTTATTTAGACATGTGTTATGTGTTGAAACAAGTTATTAGGTTTTTGTTCATATCCCTCTAATACCCATTCGGCCTCATCAAAATCCTATTGAAGAGAGAAGGTCAAACTAATTGGGAACAACCCCAACATACGAGAGTTATTCCCCCTAGACCCTCCCCTACAGACTTGAGGTCATAGAGGCACCCTTCGCCCAAGGACCGCCTACGTTCCTGCTTCCAAATGGGTCAAAGTCACACATAGTTCTCCCCACATGGTCTCTTAGGGATACCTACGCACTAGTTTCCCCATATTCAAGGTTTTGTTAATGTTTATCTCTCGTGATTACGCTTAACAATAGTTAGGAGACCATAATTAAGTATATGATTTACCAACCCCTTCTATAACACTTCCCTTTAATGACATCAAGGTCTTGAATTAAAATTGACCCATGATTATTCATAATCCAGCTTGAATGACTTCAGGTTCATCTACAAACATAAGTACTAGGCTTATTACTCAACATGAAATAACCTTGGTTCACATTAACCCATAGGAAAGCATTTCCATTTGAAAATCATATAATAGGTTCAATATCCAGGTTCTTATACAATAGTATTTATGAGCTTTTTTTAAGGATAACCAATCCCTAAATCCTACTTAAGAATAGTTGGCAACACTTTATCCAACATATGAAAATATAAACCCAATAGTAATTTTACTAATAATATTCTTAAACTTCCAATTTTCATTACACTATGGTGTAACCTTATATTTTTATGATGGTTTTGTTCATGGACTAGATAATATTTGCACTTTTCACTTATAGCCAAATGTTGCATATACTAACATTCTATGATATCAATCATATCATAGTATGTTCTTTGATATCTTTTCCAAATACAAGAAACTCGGATTTAAAACTCATCCACTATCCTTAGACTTATTAAAAAAATTCATTTCATATATCCTTGAAATAAATGATAGTAAATCATTCTATCTAATCATAAAACAATTTGGTACAAGTATAGTTTTAGTTTTATTAATGAAATCCTTATCACCTACATTATTAAGTGAATGTATGCCAAATCTCATATAAGGTGTATTATATTCCTAGATCATATTATAAGGTGTTCTTATCACTAGAGTTTTAACTTAAGACTTCCTTGCCATCTTTTTTCACTTGAGTCTTAACATAGAGGTTTAATGAACTCAAGGTAAGACCCTATTTGATCTCCCACCATTGTCTACTCAAAATTGGACACACTTGTATATTGATATAATCCTCCCTTGGCTATAGAAAATTCCTTGTTTATGACTTTCTAATAATCCCAACTTTCTTTGCTAATTGCATTCATCTTCAATTACTAAGTAAGCTCATCACGATTTTACTAGCATATATATATTTTATTTTATCTAGATCTAAAGCAATATTGTGTTTACATTAATCAATGTCATGGCCTAAGGTCACTTAGTATCTTGATATCTTTAGAAATAAATCAAGATTCCATGCTAATGAGATTAGATAGATTTTGACTTCTAGAGTTGAACACTAGTATACTATAAAATCAAGACTTTCAATTAGGGGGTCAAGTTCTATTGCCGCTTCATCGTATACCATTTATTACTAACATAATTAGAACCAATCCACGTATGAAATTTATGCTTCCAACAAACAATATTCATAAGCTCAGTCGCATTAAGTCATGGGGCAACAAGAAGTAATAAAACTATTACCTCAAATGATAATTGTGCGTAACAACTTACTCCATACAAACTACATCCATACATAACAAAGCATGGCAAGGAAATATTAATACTAAATCCCTAATGACAGGAATATTACCATTTTATAGTTAGTAAATTGGTGTGAGTTGTCACTTCCTCCTATGATTTTCTTAGTAAATTATAGCATATCTCAATGTATTATATACATATAAAGATATACAAGTCCTTCATCTAGATTTACCCAAGAATTTCTTTATAATATCATAATTTATTAAGACTTTATCTATGATTCTAAAACATACATACATAAGTGCAAAATTTTAGTATATCATGCCTCTTTACTAAATTTATAGTTCATTTTATGATATACCGTTCTTCTTCCTTACTAAAAATATAGATTTTAAGGAGACAATCCCCTAGCCATATTGTATAGCTATCTCTAGGATGTCCAAGATGAGGTCCATTACTAAGATTGCAGAGTAAAAATGTAGTGCTATGAACACATAGGAGCAATTACAATTTGTTGCATACAAATAAATTTAGCCTTAAATATGATATGAGAAATCCCTTCATAAGAGCATAATATTCTGGCTTTTAATATTTTGTGGGTAGCTCAAGGTTAAGGTTCAATAATCGAATCATTGTACAATCATGCCTCGATACATTTACGTGGTTCCAAAACTATTTGTTAAAATGCCTCAAAGAAAAGAGGTCTCATGAAAGGCCTTGTCTGAAACTAGTGATTGTAGGCCCAAACACCTCCAAAATATCAATAACCTTAGTTATAGTAGTAATCAGAAGAAAGCATCGACCTATCTTGATCACCTTCAGCTAAGAAGTTGATTCAGAAGTAAATATATTTGAATAGAAAATATGAGTTAATGTACTTATCTTTAGAGTTGGCATTGAAGATGTTGTTGATTGAGCTTCCACCAAAGACACAAAATCTAATGCAGCAAAATGTAACTCGCCACACTCCCTATTGAGCCACCTATCCATCCTGCTCAAAATCCTCAAACGCCCTCCTGCTCTCTTCCCATCGCAGTCTGTAAGGATGCTCGCAATGCCTGTGGAATTCGGCTTTTTACTTCCCAGATGCATTTCTCTAACATTTTCAAGGCATTTTCATGAATCTATTTGATGTACTCTTCCTACCAAAACATTGCTTGCCTTTGGAAGTTTCTAAAGCCTTTTATCAAATCTATTTCGTGCATAATCTGTAGTCTCTGCATTTCACAAGACCACATTTTTCTTCTCCTCACGCCCCTATCTTCCTTTTCTTTCACTTCTCCTCAATTCTCTCTACTTTTCTTCCCTCTTCTTGCTTCGCATCCCTCCCTGCCACGCCTTATCAATCAAGAAATCTTCGTGGCTGCACTGGATCTTCAACTTCAAGAAAGAAAAAACATACCATGCATTGAAAGCAATGAAAACAATGATTACATTAGCAGCAATATGTTGGCCCCTCTAATTCATAAAGCTCTTGAAGGTTGTAAGAGATCTTGAACCAGGAAGGGGATTTCAAACACTTTTCCTTCTAATCCATGGTATGATGAGGAGTGCAAGGCAGCAAAGAGACTGGTCAAAAAGAATATGTCAAACAAAGAAACTAAAGTAAACTACGAGAAGTTGGTGAAGTCAAAAAAAGAAATCTATGTGAATCTAAGAAGGCAGGAGTTAATTTATATGGGAAAACACAACCCCAAAAGCTTTTGGAGAGAGCTACAGCAAAAGAAGAGTCAGGTGGAAAATAATATCATTGGGATGCAGTGGCTTGAATATGCGAAACTCTTGTATGAACGACCAATGGAGAAAAGCATGCCCCCTCTAATTCATATCTCAAGAGAGCTCTTCTCGGAAGAAGATACCAAGAAAGGTATAAAAAATCTCGCAAGTGGTAAGGCTCAAGACATTGATGGGCTACAAGCTGAATTTTTAAAGTGGGGTTGTGAACTCCACACCTCACATCAAGTACCTCTTCACTAACATTACTCAAAATGGCTTTCCAGCTGAATGGACCACCAATGTGGTCATTCCCTTACACAAAAGTGGGGATATCAATAATCCTTCTAACTATCGTACTATCATGGTCAACCCTCTTCTTGGTAAACTATACGGGAGCATGTTAGAACGCATAATCAGTAATTGGGTTGAAAAGGAAGATAAAAGGGCAAAAGGGCAGGCTGGTTTCAGGCCAAAGCATTCCACCATAGATCATTGCATCACTCTTAGACACTTCGTTGAGAAAGCTTGGGACACTCAAGGGGGTGAAGCTTTTTGTTGTTTCGTGGATTTCAAAAAAGCCTTTGATACGGTGCCTCGGGACAAACTTTGGAACATAATGGAGGAACTTGGTATTCCTAATGAGCTTAGAGCAGCAGTTCATAAACTTTATGAGAAAGTTAGAGCCAAAATTAGAACAAAGGATGGTATGTATGAATGCTTTGGTAGTGACATTGGGGTCAAGCAAGGCTATCCCTTGTCTCCCACGTTGTTTGGCTTATATATTGATAAGCTTGAAGAATGGTTAAACAAAACTGTTGGAGAGGGTATTCATCTAGCTAGTTATGTGGTGAAGTTACTTTTATATGCGGATGATCTTATTTTAATTGCAAAATCTGCTCCTGGTCTGAGAGAACATTTAAAGGCTCTCGAACTCTTTCGCCAAGAGGTTGGAATGCAAGCTAACACCAGCAAAACCAAAATCATGATCTTTTTCTTTGAAAAGGAAGAAGCAACAGTTTAATTTCATTTTTGAAGGCAACTCTTTGGAGGTGGTGGAAGAATACAAGTATTTGGGTATTGTTTTTCATAATAGGCTCAGTTGGGAGACTTGCAAAGCGAAAAGGATTCAAGGTGGGTGGAGGGCGTCCTATTTATTGCATAACAGGTGTAGGACAACGGAGTTATGGGATTGGAAAACAAAGAAAACCCTTTTTGGTTTGTTGGTGACGCCGATTGTCCTTTATGGGTGTGAGGTTTGGGGGGGCAAGATGTCAAACCACAAGTGGAGGAAAGTTGAAAGAATTCAAAAGCATTTGATCACTACTAGCATCAAAGTCAAATCCTCAATTCCGTATGAGATTCTCTTGGCTGAAACTGGTACATTCCCGTTGGAGGCATTCATAATCATTCGGTTAATAGACTACTTAAAAAAAGTTGAGAACATGGAGACACATCGCTGGCCCAAAATGGTGGTTGGGGAGGAGCTAAACCATAGAAAGAAGACTTGGATGAAGCAAAATAACAAATGTTTGATCAGATGGAACATTAAGCTGCATGAGTGCCCCAACACGAATGCTGAGATCAAAAAGTATGTGCTAGAAAAGTTTAGGTTTACTGTGTGGACTAAGCAAGTTGGCCGTAAGAAAACACATTATATCCAGGAGTTCAATCCCACGTGGGAGCACGATGAGAAAGACTACCTAAAGGTTGCAATTAAAGGGGAGGCTAGGATTTTGATCGCTCAATTGAGAACTGGGTCGCACCATCTTCAATGTGAAACTGGTAGGTGGGTTGTCCCCAAGGAAGCCTGGGAACAAAGAACCTATATTTTTTGTAGCAAAGGGGTCATGGAGACCGAATGGCACTTCATTATTGAGTGTGTTACGTATTCTGATATCCATATCCAATATGAAGACAATCTGAAGATGCACAATCTAAATGAGCTCTTTAAGGAGACTAGGCTCCTCAAAACTGTTGGCTTCATGGTCAAGATCTTTAATAGGAGGGCGGACATGGAAAAGAACTTGAAAATAGTTAAAGTTCTGGCACTGGGTCCCATAGACTAATGGTCTCGTGGACGTCATTAAAATCCATTCATTCATTCATTCTAGATCGAACTTGACTGACTAGGTAAGGGAGTTGTGGGAGATTTTTTAATAGTTGTTGCCCTCCTTTTTTCACATGTCGTATAAGTTTTTGGTGGCTAGGAGAATGGAATACCATACCCATATTAATGGCAAGTCCCCAATTTCTTCCTACACCCACCCCTCATAACTACGACTGTCTACTACTTCTTATCTTTTTATTTATTTTCCAACTAAATGAATTTGAATGGAAGGTTTCAATGTCATTTAAGGGATGATGGATTCCCATTTCGTGCCCATATTGGGGCCATCCCTTCTTAAATACGGTTGCAGATTGACCTGCCCACCCTAATACTCTCTCGTTTCAAGTTTCCAAAAGTCCATTTTAATTTACCGTATGTTATTTTTCTTTCATTGACCTCTCAACGTGCACATTAAATGATCGTCTAGATGGGGATGTGACAATTCCTTCCTACATTCTACCATTTGAGTGGGAATTCAATAGTTTGTGTTGGCCCACGTTTGATGTTAATCAAAAAGTTGATCCTTTAATTTTTTATACAAACGCAGAGTTAATGGATTTATGGGAGGCGATTAGTCCATGTCACGAATCTCGAAGGAGGATGTTGAATACTGTGTGACAATCCCCCCCCCCTCAGCCTTACCCGAGGGGATTCAAACCCAACACCTTTGGCTTTGATATCATTTTTTGGCCCATGTTTTTCATTAAACTAAAAGGTCGAACCTTTAATTTTTGATACAAACACATAGCTAATGGATCCATGGGAGACCATTAGTCCATGTCACAAACCTAGAAGGGGGATGTTGAATATTGTCCAATAGTTTGATATTTCAAGGTTTATTTATTCCAAAAGGATGATTCATTATTTATTATGGAGGGACCTACTATAGGATTTGTCATGTGATATTTTGCATTAAATTTTTCTCTCTTCCTTGTGGAGGCGCACATGAACCTTATCTTGTAGGAAACTATCACTTCTTGGGGACTATCTTGTCCTCCTTTTAATACCTTAGTTAGGATGGAATTTTGGCCTACAAGTCTTCTCTTTCTACTTTTGTGGGTTCACACTCTATGCATTGGGGTTCTTCTAGATTATGTATGGTTACTTGATATGGTTTATCATACTTAGACCTATTTCTTTGTTACCTTAGTTACAATTAAGGGGGTGTTCGTGTAATTAATTACTTATTCCATCTTATATAAATATTACTTAGGTAATTGATATTAAATTTACTTAAGTAAACTAGGAAATAAAAGCAAATGTCATCTCTTTGATTAATGGAATTATATGCCACCTCTACCACATTTAACTCTTGATTGATAGTAATTAGGTTTCACCATCTCCTTCATCAAGATGAGTTCATTGAGGTTCATTCAACTTCTCTAGAACACTTGTCAACTTGGGTTATGCATCCCATAACCTATATATGTGATTATTTCATTCATTATTTCATCTAGATTACACATATTGGAATTCTATCAAATTCTTGTCTTTGTTTGCTATTGAATTTGTGTGCTTTTGTTTCTAAAAGTGATTTAATATTGTTAGTTATTCTTCTTTATTAAATCTAATAAATCTAATTAAAAATTGGTAAATGATATTGTGAGTAGTCATGTTGAAATTTATTTTGTATGTAGCAAATTGGTGGTTGTTGGGTGTGTTTGCAATTAGGGTTATGACACATAATGGGTGTCTTGAGTGTGCGTAAAAATCAAGAATCAAAATCTACATTTTTGAAATAATTAGGTGTGGATAAAAATTTGATGCCATGTGAGTTGTTTAGCCTTTGTGTTGAGTCCAATTTGGTGGGGCTATGTGGTGTTCTTGTAATGAGATGGTTGTCATTCATTTGGCCCCTATCCTTAATTGCATTAACATCTTTATAGCAATCATTTTACTTGCATCACCATATAAGTATTTGATCTTATTCCAAGTTGTTAAATCAATTCATCTAGAGGTTTGACCAAATGTGAATCAATCATGGCCTATAAAACTTTCAAATAGTTTCCCTAGACACTACACTTATGTAGATATATAAAACTTCCAAAATAGTGTCACTAGACACTACCCCTATGTAGATATATAAAACCTCCAAATAGTGTCCCTAGACACTACCCCTACGCAGATAGAGATTTTATAAACCTAGGTGAACAAGATCCAAGTGACATAAAACAACACAATTTAAATATATGCATGTTTGTTTAATTTCACACGTCAAGTTTAAATTTACACTCATGTAAAGTGATTCTACATTCATCAAAATGACCTAGAATTACGAAAGAGTCAAACTTTAAATTATAAAACATTAATCTAATTGCTCCTTTTTTACAAATTAACAAATCAAATATATACACCATATTCTATCTAAATATTATTTATTTAGATTATGTCATAATTTTAATCCTAACATAATTATCTTATTATTATTGTTTAACCATTTTACGTTAGGACCATATGTAAAAGGGATTTTATTCACTTTCTAAGAGTACCTAATTTCAGAAAGAACAAAAGTTTTACTGACGAGAGTGCTTATCGATCATGGAATATATTGGACATGTTAAAAAAAACTCATGAACAAAGTGACCGAATTCAATGAAATGACTTAAGAGTGGAAAATGTTAGCTCTTCTGGTTTTTATGTGCAGCCTGACACGACAGACCAATGTACGATGTCACCACAACCCAAAGTTCTAGTTTTATATGTTTATACTGTTTTTGCACATTATTAAAATGTTTGTACCCAAAATGTTTTATTGAGATTCAAATTATACTGGTTATGTGCCCATCAATACGATGCGATGTGTTGTCTTTTCTGTGACAGAGTTCACGAGAATTGTTCAGAAATCCATACGTGCAGTTGTGGAATCCAGTTGTCACAGCCAGGAATTTGGTTTTACATAGTTTTTTTGGGAATGCAGGAAATATAGCCGTTCTGAAGGAAATTCAAATTATTACTACCAATTTAGAGTGGTTTTTTGTCAGAGTTGGGCTCTGTGCAGTACTTCAACCAAGAATGCAGTGTACCCATTTTACCTGTAAAGATTCTTGTGCGTTTTAATAATTGTAGGGGAGCTTCCCTTGTAGTAGTTCAGCTATGGTTTATAACAAATATACCTGTGTTTAATTGCTCTTCTTCACTGTAAAAGTGGTAGTATAGCTCAGTCCAGCAGAAGAAGAAATGGGTCCCTTTGAGGTTTATGTCATAGTCTGTTTCTGTCTAGTGATTCTGCATGGGGATGTAACTGGTAATGCGTTATGTCTGTTTTATATCGTTTTCCTGTTGTTTAATATTAACAAGTTATTCATGTTTTATTGTGTGGGCTTATACCAAAAATGGACTGAAATCTGGGACATTTTGTTTGTTGCTTTGTGTCAAATGTCATGGAGTAGGATTTACTTGTATCATTGTTCAGTATTGAGCAGCTTGTTTTATTAAAGACATGATTTTTTCTTTACAGTATCTATACTGATGGTAGTCTGTTTATATCAATATTCACCATTCATGGACTGGACTTTCCTGTTATCAACTTAGTATATGATATTTTGTACCGATGCTTGAATGGACTGCCTAGGATGAGATTTTACTGTTTCACTTTCACATAATGTTTTTATCGTCTGTATTTGCTGTAGATAAGGACTGGATATTTACAAAACTTGTTTGAGTGTTGCACGAATGCTATAGATGTTTTGGTGGTCATCATGAATAAAATTAATGATCTTCTGCTCTCTTTATAAAGCACTTCCTTCGTAGTATTGGCCCCTAAGTTTTTATCACTGTACACTAGAAATGTTATTTTCATTAAGTTTTTGCAGAAAAGTCATATTGCAGCCCGCGCCGCAAGAGACCATATTGAAGTCTCTGGATGTTGCAATACAAGCTGATAGCACCTGTTTACAGTACTAGATGAGCATTGAGTAGTGGGTACTAAAGGTTGACTGCCCCTTCCTTGGCTTTACTAAAAGAACACTACAAATGTTTGGTTAACAATGGTCATAATGACTTGGATAAAACTTTTACTGCGTTTCTCATGCAGCATTTCTTTAATAGCATTGATGCCTAAGGCTTTATCACTGTATAGTGTCTACTCCCCAAAAAGTACCATCTTCATGAAGCTTTTTGCAAAAAACCCACATTGCCAGGTCCCACTACGAGATTCCATGTGGTCTCCCACATAAATCCCTTGAAACGAAGTTACACTTACAAGGGGTTTCTACATATCCTGCTACCTTCTAATCATATCTGTGATTCCATGCATTTATGAACATATATCTCATAGGCCTAGGCTCGATGAACACAAACCTTGTCACTCACTTCTCATCTCAGGAATGTCGTTTGCTGAAACAACTTGAAGCATATTCCTGTTTCTCTGTGATGTTTCGGGCATCATTCAGCGTATCCTTTATACTCTTGATCTTCTTTAATTCATTTTGGTTTATCTCCGCTTCATTGATTTCTTCTGACTTTACATGTGACGCGTGAACAGAGATGCACAGAGTTCTCCATCTCCATTGTCAGCACAACACCATGATGTATAAAACTAAATAACTTACATTATGAACCAGTCCTGCCCCCAAAGGGCCTCTTGATTGAGAAGCCTGTAGTTTCTTTAAAAAGCAAAAACGCTCGACTTATGTACGAAAACTAGGTCCTTTATATGAATGTGATTTTTCCAACATGAATTTTTAATTTTGTGATGTTTTATTTGGATTTTGTTTTGATTTTCTTATTATTTCTTGATTTTGAAAAGCCTTTGTCAAGTTAAGTTGCTTTGTGCACATAAAAAGCCTCTGGCTCTTTCATGAATCAGTACCATCCTGTTTGTTCATATGTGCTTATTTTTTTCAAGTCAAATGTTCTCAATCATCTCCTTTTTGAATGCAGAAGCTGGAAGAGAATGGAATTCAATTGGTATCAACTATGGCCGAATGGGGAACAACCTTCCAACTCATGCCGAATCCATCTCACTTATGAAATCTTTGAAAATAGGCAAAGTAAAACTGTATGACAGTAACCCAGAAGTACTCACTGCATTGGCCAACACTGGCCTCTCCGTGGTAATAAGTGTGAAGAATGAAGAGATACCAATGGTTGCCTCTAGTGTACTAAAGGCTGATGAGTGGGTTAAACACAATGTCTTAACACGCTACCCCGCAACCAAAATCAACACCATAACTGTTGGGAATGAAGTTCTTTCTGATTACAACAATCAGGATAATTGGCTTCAGTTGGTTCCTGCAATGCAAAATATCCACAGCTCACTTGTCCGATGGAACCTTGGTAAAAGGATAAAGGTGACCACAACTGTGGCCATGGATGCTCTGATGTCTTCATCCCCTCCTTCATCAGGACAATTTAGGGATGACATTGCAGTGACTGTGGTGAAGCCTATGCTAAAATTTCTTTCCAATTCAAAGTCCTTTTATTTTGTTAATGTTTACCCATATTTTGCGTATTCAGCCAATGCTGATAAAATTTCTCTAAATTATACTCTTTTCGGAGAAGTTAAGGCACCAGTAGAAGATGGTGAATTGCAGTACACTGACATGTTATCTGCTCAGTTGGATGCTAATGTAGCTGCCATGGCAAAGTTGGGATACCCCAATGTCAAAATTGCAATCAGTGAAACAGGTTGGCCTACAGCAGGAGATGTAGGTGCAAATGTTGATCTAGCAGCCACTTATAATAGAAGGTTAGTTGCCAGAATTCTGGCAAATCCACCTTTAGGTACTCCTAGAAGGCCCAGAGCATTCATATCCACTTATCTCTTTTCCCTTTTTAATGAGGACAACAAGCCTGGTCCAGTCATCGAAAGAAACTGGGGTTTGCTCTACCCAAATGGATCTGAATTATATCATATAGACATGACTGGGAAACATGACGATTCAGAGTTCAATTCCCTCGAGTCTGTTAGGCCTTTCCCTGCACAGCCTATTCCCTTTCCTCGTCCTATCCATTCATCCATAAGTAGAACTTTTCCCAGGACGGGCCAAAGTCCCTCCCCATATTATTCTGCTGCCCCTATTCCTGAACCTTCTGCAGGTTTCTATCCACCTAATGCACCATCAAGGTCTCCAATACCTTCTATTCTTCCTTATCCTCCTCCATCTCCCTTACCACTGTACACTTCACCTCCCCCTCCTGCTACTATAAACTACCCGCCACCCTGCATGCCTTATCCTCCTAGTAACCCAGCACCTAATATTCCTCCCCCCACCATACCGGTTATAACACCATCTCCACCGTCTAATCCAACTAATCCTTACACTCCAAACCCCCCATCTACATCTCCTGTATATACTCTTTGGTGTTTAGCAAAACCCACTGTCCCAAATTCAGTACTGCAGAAAGCAATGGACTACGCGTGTGGAGCTGGCGCTGATTGTCAATCTGTCCAGCCCAATGGAATGTGCTACATGCCCAACACGGTGGTTGCTCATGCTTCTTATGCTTTCAATAGCTACTGGCAGAAAAACAAAAGAACTGGTGGAACCTGTGATTTTGGAGGAACTGCTATGCTCATTACTATGGATCCAAGTGAGTATTTTTTAATTCAATTTTATTTCATTTTATTTTCATACTTGTTTCTCATTCTCATCAACATATACGGGAGTGGGATAACGGGTCTTCAAATTGCAGTTTATTTGCCATACTTATGAGAATTAATTAGCACCATTGGCCATTCTACTCCCATATACAGGTGCTTGTCTGTGTCCACACATAGGGCTGTCGCATCTTCTTGTGTTTTTTTTAAACAATATAGTTGCTGTGTTTTCGCCATCCATTTAAGGAGCAAATTTCTTGCTTGCGAGCAGTTTATTTATCCTTAAAATGATCTAGCATCAACTCTTCCGATATTGAACATAAGGGTGGATAAGTTATCCAATCAAATTAAGCCAATCAATAAGTTATCCAATCAGATGGAACAAACAAAGTTGATTTACCAACATGGAAGGAACAGTCTAGAACCACAACTGCTCCCAATTGATAGAAATTAGGATCTTAGCTTATTAATCATTACAAATAAATAGAATATATAATAAATAAAATTAGAATTACAAGATAAGATTAAATATATTATATAGTATATATAATGGGAAAAACCTTTTTGGGTGAAAAACACTTACACAATTCATTATTAAAACATAGATCAAACTTGAGAATGCCACTTCTCCCCATTTTGACATGGCCAATACACCTTTTATGCATAGTAATAGAATTCACTATTAGCCCGCACGGATAGTAGAGTTGGCTTGGGCAGTGGGTTTGTTCCCATTGATCTTGGGTTCGACTCCACTCCCGGGTTCCACTTTCTCATTGAACCTCCTTAAATATAGGAGAATATGGGTGGCAAAATACTTGAAGGGGTATTAGTAATGCACTCCAAAGTAGTTCAGACTGATTTGACATTGAAGTTCATTTGCAGAACATAAAACCATCGATATAATGGTTGTACCAAAAGCGTCTGTATGAATGCAATGCCTGTAATGCACCACTATGCACTGCGAGAAAGCGGACGTTATTTATTTCCGCTAGCCTCTAGCATTTCATTACTGTCTCAACTTCTCTAGCTTTTCTTAGTATAGTACACCAACAGGGGGTGACATGCATTGTATTTATTGGTTGATTAATGCATATGAGGTGCTGGGAAAGCAGCTCTGCATTCTGGATAGTCTCTGCCATCTTAAGAACCTAACAATGTATCTCCTTTGTGTTCATCATGGAATTATGCTGCGTCAAGTTTTGTAGATTCCCCATATTTTGCAGTTCCCAACATATATATTATGAATTGAATCTATGTATTTTTTAACTAGTGTTTTAAGCAGTTCTGAATTTTTTGTGTTTAATTTTGGTACATTACATGAATACAGTAAGGCTAGAACTTCATTGCAGTTACCCACAATTTGCTTTATCAATCTAGTTGACTTCTTAACTAGGATTTTTTGAAATGTTGCAGGTTATGGAGAATGTCGCTTTGGATTAACTTGAATGAAACATTTAAATGTTCTCCAGCATTGTTTTCCAATAAGATTTATAATCACGAGTCTTCAAAATATAATGCACAAATCTGAAGGCCAAGGAATACCGTATAGTAATTACATTTGGGTAAATGACTTGTGGTTGCCTATATTTTTTAATGAATGTGTTCATAGCAGAAGATTATCAAACTTTAGTTGCAACTACGCAACATTAATGTCTATTTTTTAGATCCTTATGAAGGCACTGATTTGGAGTTGGAATCACTTTAATGTGATTTATGTGTCCTAATCTTGAACACGGAATTCACTTAAAATATAATTTAGAGTTCTATGATAATTTCTCAAGAAAATTTTCAAACATTAAACAAGTATGGAGAAACGTGGGAGATCAAAGTACTTAGTTTTTGCATATTGTGTTTGCTTCTTTTCATTGATTCCTCGTTGATTATAATTAGCTTAGTAATTCTTCACCTTGAAAAGCCTGGCATAAAACAGGTTACAAATATGCTTAAACCAGAATGTATGATTTCTGTGGAGCAGATCTCTGTTCAGTTTTCTTACATTGATATTTAAGTCTGTTTTTCAATTTATAAAGCAGAGTGAAAGTTACAGTTCTAAGGATCTCGCATAACATAGAAATTTGAAATTGAATATTGATAATTAGCTATTTAGTTAGCAATTAAATTAGGGTCAATCCTCTTGATGGGTAATTTTCAAGCCTTTTAGCAAATTTAGTGACCAAGTTAAAATATAAAGCTTGAACTAATGTTGAGAAAAATTACATTAGGGAGTGACATTTCAGGTGCTTCAAGGAGTTTTGTTTCAAAGAAAAATTTCATTTGCATGATATACAAATGTCAGTTTTGTTTCAAAGAAACACCTTAATCGTTAGGGAGTGGCATACAAAAGCTTAATCGTTATGTTAAGAGATCAGATTGTTTCTGTTAGAAATTGTGAGTGTTTTTTAATTAATAGTTCGGATTACACTTTGATTTCTTCGTCTTGATGATGGATTGTGAAAAACTCCACAATTTCTACCAGAAACAATATGATTTATTTACATTGATTGGAAATATATTGTCCTTAATGGAGCATGTTTTCAACAGACTAGTAAATGAATGATAACTGGTGATGCCTCTTATTTTTGTGGGAAATATTAATTTTAAAGTTGTTTATTCCTCCTGAATGCAGCTGTATTGGATAGTTCATATATATGTTAAATCAATGATAAAGCATGATTTTTGGAACTAAAATTGAAGATGCAAGAAAGTTGGTTGGACATAGAATGAGGCTAGGAGAACAGTAGTTGAGCATGTTTTAATAGTTGTGATAGCATTTGTTGAGCATGTTTCAATAGTTGTGATAGTATTTGTTGCTTTAATGTCCAATATTATTAATAATATAGCATTAATAGTTCTGACTTTAAAGTTGTTAGTGTTGGTCATGAGTATTCCTTAGATTTAAAAAGCAACAAATCATGTGATGCCAATAAAACACGACTTAGTGCACAACTATCTAACCATTTTTGGGGCTTTTATGGAGACTTCAACAAAAGGCATGTTGATGTGGATCCAAAATTTTAGTACATCGCTGTAAAAAATTGGGAATGATTTTGAATTGCCATAGAGAATTTTGAGACTCAAAATTAGGATGATCAATTAATGGGTCCTCTCTCCCACTTGTTAAAAAGTGGCATTGTGTTAACAAAAATGTTACTTTGCTAAAATATAGTTTTTTTTGTAATTTAGTGCAAGAAACATGTTGCTTGGGGTCAAGAAAGATGTGGTAGAACCTAATAGACTTAAAATTGTTCTTCAAACTCGACTCACCACTATTATGCATAAATTGAAAGTGGTGGGCACATGGCTTGTAGATGAATGACTTTGCATAAAAATAGACCATTCTTGCTCACTTGTTAAGAGCAAGTGGAGTGGACAAGTGTCTCAAAGACTACTTTTTCCATGAAAAGAAGTTTCTTGAATGTGGCAATGATAGTTGTTGGAGGAGTTGTCATGGCATTTGCTTAGTTAAGAGCAAGATAGACCATTCTTGCTCATTTGTTAAGAGCAAGTGGAGTGGACAAGTGTCTCAAAGACTACTTTTTTCATGAGGAAAAGTGTCTTGAATGTGACAATGATAGTTGGAGGGGTTGTTGTGGCATTTTCTTAGTCACCTTATTCATGAGGGAAGAGTGTTTGATGTAGGATGGGGATGTTAGGGGAGAGAACCCAATAGTTGTGCACCCTAAGTTTGTGCTTCTAATTATCCTATGTGGAAATTTTAAATCACTCCCATTTTTTTACAGCAGCTTACTTGGCAAGTCCCTTGCTTAAACTTTCGTTTCAGGGCCACATCATCAAATATGATGCCACATCTACATGCTTTTTGTCAAGGTGTCCAAAAAGGCCCAAAAAAAAGTGAGACCAATACTTGTGCATTCATAGCATGGGCGGTTGAGCGTTGATGTGGCATCACATGATTGGTTGCTTTTTAGATCAAAGGAATACATTTTGTTTAATTATGGCTAGTCAAGTCACAACTATTGGGCATTATATAAACAACTACTATCACAACTATTGAAACATGCTCAACTATTGGGTCCTCTCTTGTAGATTGTTGTGTAATGATGATGATATGGGTGTTTGCTCTTGTGAAGGTGTGGTAGTGGTGATTCTTGTGTGGACATTTGTTTGGGTAGCCAAGGGTAGCCTATATGATGATGAATTTTTTACTAACATTTTTTTTAAAATATTGAGGCAAAGAGTTTACCTCAAAGGACACCTCAAGTCATGCTAGTTCAATGGCTAATAACTAGTCATTTTGTTTTGGGATTTTTGTATGGCTCGTGTTTGTTCTTCAATAAGCTCAAGATGGGTAGAGTTTTGTTTTAATTCTCAAAGAGTGGTTACAATCTAATGCTCTTTAATGCCTAGACACAAGAGTGTGAGATATTAAATGTGGTTGAGAGAAAAGAGATACGAACAAGAATATTTTGGGATTGTTTGGACATTAAAAGTTGACTTAAATTTGTGATTATCTTTTTCGTTGAACACACGCTTAAAATCTTTGTTCAAAGTCTTTGGCTCAAATGCAAAATGACCTAAGAGTTGTGTGTTTTTGATAAAGTAAGCAGCATTTACAAGGTGTCGTACCCTTTACATGGAGAGCCCAAAGGGCCAAAAAACAAACTAGTTCAAAACAAGACATGAACTAGGCAACAAAAAGAGGACATGAACAACATACACACTGCATGTCAAGAGGACAAACCAACCTCAGAAGGAGAGGGACCAGAACTGGCTCCCAAAACTTGAGGTCGCGTTTTGGGTAGTCCCTTCTTTTTTCTATGCACAATAGACCAAGAAGGCACAAAGACACAGTCCACCGATCGAGGGAGGAGCGGTTGCTCAACAACCACCAAAGAAAGGTGATCACGCAGCATAGTCTAAAACGAAGAAGAGGAGTTTTGAGCATTCAGAGAAACAACATAAGAGTTCGTCGGAGGAACAGCAGAAGTGGTCGTCAAAGGACAGACAAGTTCTGTCAGCACATTGACAACAGTACAAGGCAGCATTGGTTCCATCGACAAAACTAAAGGAGGAGCCAGGGGAGACACAACCTCCAAAGAAGAAGTAGACAAGGAAGAGACGTCCACCACAGGAACATCCGAAGAGGGAGAGCCCACTGTGATATGGTCTGTGAGAGCATCCTTCCACCAAGTAGCAACGCCCTTACGACGAGCAAGAGAGCAGCCAGAGGCCAAATGACCAACAGAGAAACATCTCCTGCACCGAAAAGGGAGCCCCTAATAGTCCAAGAGTTGCTTCCAAGGTCTGTCCTCCACCATCAAAACCACATCCCCAAAGAGAGGTTTGGAGATGTCCAAATTGATCAAAATACGAGCCACTGTAGTATGCCCAAGGTCTCGAGACATAGAATCCACCTTCAAAAAGCTACCAATAGCGTTGTCAATAGCTTCAAAACAAGAATCCTCCCAAAACTGGAGAGGGAGATTCGACAGTCAAACCCAAACTGGTCGGATATTCAGAGTCTCCGTAAGAGGATTGAAAGAGCGAGACCAAGGCCAAATGAACAAGGAATGATCATCACACATCCACACCCTGTCCAAAACACAGTCACGATCATCAAGGGAAGAAAACGTTGCAAAGAAAAAACCTCTAGCACTGGGATCGAGATCAATCGATCCAGAAATAATAGGCTTCTAGGAACCGGAGATGCACTCATGGAGATCCAGAAGGGAGGGCCACAAGCCATTAAACCTACAGACCACACCTTGACGCAAATAGAACCCCTCATTCTCAGCAACCTCAGGCCCACAGACCACAATAGGTGAAGCCCAGGCACAGGGTAAAGGCCGAACCCTAGCAGAAGTAGGAGGAAACTAAGAACGAGAACTCAAAACCGCATCAGAGAACGATTTATGATGGCTTCCAACAGGAAGAGAGCCTCCGCCAACACCATGCCGCCCAACAACAACTTTCAGGGGATTCCCATCCACCCCAATCGCAACAAAACCCATAGGAAACTCGTGAGGAGAAGCCCCCAGCGCAACCCCGACAAAAAACAAAGTCTCCTTCCAGACTTGCGAAGCAACCAATCCATCGACGTCCCTCACACTGCACACAACACCATTCCGTACGCCTTTTTCTTGCAAAGAAAACAGAGGAAGTGTGTGTTGTTTTGCTTTTTTTGATGAATTAAATGTTCATAAAATAGAGAATTGTACAACTAATTTATATTTTTATATTTTTTGAATTCTTATGCCTTTCAAATGAATGCAATCTTAATTCTAATTAAATGGTAAAAGTAAACTATATTTTTAGTGTTTTATTTGTTTTATGTGCTACAAACCTAACATAGAAATCAACCAACACTAACTTATTTTCCCTTTATATTATAAATGTAATTTTGACAAGAAGTAGGTACAAAGCAATTCTAATCGGCTTTTAGCTTATCACAAAGAAATGATATTGAATGCTTTGGTGCCAAGAAAGTTGAAATTTGAAGTGGGATTTTGTAATACAATTAACTAAACCAATAAATCTAATTTCTAGACCAGATCTAGATTTTATAATTGAATGCTATAATTCTAGGATAGTTTTAAGAATCTATCTACTCTATCTATCTCAATCTATAAAAATGAATTAATCAATATAATTAGAATGCAAATAAAGACATTTCATAATTGAGGTACAAACAGTTTGAGATTTTGAAGCAATTTGTTGGTGTCATCATGCATCTAACTCAATAACTTTCTTCTATGCTCTTGGCTCTAGAGACTCCACTTGATGGAAGAAAGATGGGAATCACAATGCTAAGGCTATGAAGCAAAAGATTGAAAGATACTATTGTAGTAGTTGATTGTGTACTTATGAGCTAAAAAAGACAAATTGTGAAGCACAAAGGTTGTATAGGACTTGTATTGTGAGGAGACATGTGAAAAGGGGTGGAATATTGATGTAGTTCCCTAAAATAAACACTAAAACCTATTGATGTAGTTGTTATGGAGAAGCAAGAGCCGGAAATTTAAAGAAGTGATCAAAACAATCGTTCAAAATATTTTGGAGAATGATTAATAAGGTTATTTCACAATTAGAGATGCAAACTTGAAGTTCTCCTATTCTAGGCACACTCAAGAGTGGAGTGAACTCAAGTTTTGGGAGCCAAAATTGATGCAATAATGGCACATGCAAAAACTTCATGTGAACAAAAATAAAATTTAGAATTGCTCTAGTGATTACATAATTGCTAGGGTAGTTGCTAAACTACTAGGGTAATTTTTCTCGAAAAGGGGTGTCTGTAACTTAATGAGAAAAAAACAAGTTTTAACAAAGTGACAAGGTATGAAAGAATGATGAATAGTTAACAAATGCAAAATAGAAGGGAGGTTCGTATGAGCTGAATTAATACTTCCATCAAGGTTGGATAAGCTGAGAGAAGGTGTATTCACACAACATAAGTCATGTATTGGACCATTAGGTCATCATTAGACTACCTTGTATACCTATCTATTTTTAGGAACTTACATATTTGCCACCTCAAGAGAGATAATTTGTATGAATGAGTAGGCGTCAATTAAATTTTTGTTGTCTCACATGTGGACTTGCAAAAGTGACAGGGAAGATCACGTGCAATATAAAGTAGTATTATGAATATGAGTAGTGAGAAAATATAGACAAGAGAACTAAACATTGGTGTGGGCCTTGAGAAATTCTACCTTTGCTATGAACTCTCATCACTTATCTAGAACCTACAAAACAAGAATAATTTTTTTGACTCAAGTGCATCTCAATCAACTCAAAATTTGTGAAAAATAAGGACAAGATGATGTATTATAGTAGTGGGGGCATAAATTATGCATCATAGGCTCTCCTATTTGTCTCCTTTGTTGTAAATTATAAGAACTTATCTCAAATCTATATTTTGGCCGAATTGACTAAAAAAAGCACTTTAAAATTCTCCCCATGTACGTATAGAATTCTATGATAAACGAACAAACCTTTGATATGCTATATCATGAAAATATTTAATAAATAATTGACATGTAGTCCCTTCAAGATTTATTTGGCATTTGGTTATCAAAACTCTACAAATTCTCACACGCTCATAAGCATTTTATCTAGAATTAGGGGAAAATTATGTGCTTGTAGGGTTTTGGAGAAAACCCCCATTTGGACACATAGGATTCATCATTATGATCACAATTGACCTATTTATTTATGAACGAAATCCTTTAAAATTTTGCAAAAATAGATATTCATTAAATCCCTAATTTTTTAAAATTTAATTCTTCAATTTTTTTAATTTTTAATTTTTGAAAATGATAATTTTCAACAATAGAGAAGATAATTTAAACATTAAAAAACCATAGAACTAATTATTCTACCATTTAAATATGGCTCCAGTTGTAGCGTCATTCTATTGATCTATGTTTTGGCACACCAACATACTTGCAAGTCATGAAACCTACAAGGTGAAACAATAAAGGTTGTTCCCCTACTTGAAAGGTGGCTAGCCTCAATATTCTTCACCAAATAGTAGTCAAAGAATACGAAGGCTTACCAAAATCTCTTAGTTGGAATGTTCTTTGGCTAGTCCATTCAAGGGGCTACATAAATGTTAAAATAATTAGCATGAAAAATAAACTTAGTGAAAATGAAACACTATTAGCCATCACAAGTCTTTTATGTATTGAATATAGTATGAGTAACAGTTACATATAGATGAGAGTAGTACTACTGCTTATCAAGAATTACAACAACTATTACAGGAAGATTTACATATGCTGCCACAAATTTGTGAATCTGTTATAACTTCATCAAGTTGTCATGCTGAGAGATTTGTTGGGTGCCTTCAAATTTTTGCCTTTGTCTGCATGCCCTGTATATCACCTATGTGGTCCCAAAACTATATGCCTGTTGGTCGTTGTTGTCCCTATCAAAAAGACCATATAATCCATCTAATCTATATTATCCACCCATAGCATAGTCCAATTGTCCAATCCAAAAAGGTACTCCTGGTCCAAAACATGAAGCTTTCCCCCTGTTTAATTAGCTGACTCCTCACTGCCAGTTGGATGTTTCATTCCCAGAAGAGCCTCAGCTACCTCAATCTCTTCCTTTGTAAAGTCTTCAGGCCTGAGCATTGGTGAGGGATTCTCCAACTGAACCTCCTTTTCCATTCTTTCATTGAAGTCTTTTTGGAATATTTCCAAGGCTTGAAGGAAGATCTCTGAGCTTGGTTGTCCCGCCTTCCAAGTGTGACCGAACCTGGCCTCCTGTAGGTTTATTTGCAATACACCATCCTCCAATAGCTTGAGAAATTTGAACTTTGTAACATTCACAGTTTAGTGACCTGCAATGCAATGTTACAAAAAGTGAGTCTTCTTGAAGACTCGGTAAGTGCCCTCAAATTCTCTTTGAATCTTTCATCATTTTGTGCTTTTCAGATGTGCCATAATATTTCAATTGAAACACAAGACCAAAAAAATGTTTGTTCCTTGCCAAACTTATTACTTTTGAATAAAATGACTCTATCCATTCTGAGTGTATCATTATTACTCCATATGTCTAATTTATTACAACACAATTTTTATATTTCTTTTGCAAATATACAATCAAAGAATATGTGCTTTATTGTCTATGGTACCCTGCACAATATGCAAGTTTCAATATCATTCAATTTTGTTTTGCAATCCAACCTGTGGAAGATCAAAAGCCACCTGAAGCTTTCCTTCTTTGGTTCTATTGTTTTGGACCAGTTATTTGAAAGGATTTTTTACCATTCATTGTCATTGAGATTTATATTCCACTTGTTCAAAAACTCATAAATACCCTACTGCTTAGTGAGAGTGTTATAAATAGTTTTTGCACTAAGTTTAATGATGTTGGACCCATTGGTCCACAAAAACTCTTTGAATTGCTCTGGATTGAAGTTACTATTAACCGGCCATTCCAAGCTACTGCAAGCCTCTCTAACAATAGAGTAGGTTCTCCAATGGGTATTTGGGATGTGAAATTCAGTTTTCAGCTGGTTCCAGTCTTTTAGCAGGTCATCATTCAGGATAACTGCAAATTTTTTGATTCCTTTATTGTTCCAACTCTTAGCAACCCTATAGCAGCGCCAAGGGTTTATCTTTGTGTTTGAGATTCCACCATATAGATCTATGTGTATACAAAGTGAAGCCCTGAAAAAACTGAGTGTTACTTATGTGTTCCTTGACATGTTCCTATGCTTTCCAAATACTTCTAAAAACCACTGAGCCTTCAGGGGATATAGGGTATTGACAACTAACAAGGTCACTTAGGGGGAGGTTTTTCCATCTTTTTCCATGTTTGGGAGTAGCTCTTTGTATGTTGCTTTTGATTAATACTTTCCATGGTTCATTCCCAATCAAGGCCTTGAAGATCCATTTAGTAGCCAGGGCTATGCCTTGGAATCTCAGGTCCTTAAGTCCAATTCCCTCGTCATATTTGCTTACCCAGCACCAGCTCCAATTAACTGCATGCCTCTTCTTACTGCCCCTCCCATCTGACCAAAGAAAGCTCTGAATCCTCTTTTGGATTTCCTCTACTTGATAACTGTTAAATAGCCATACTGAGGCAAAGTATAGGTTGTAGGAAGATTTTTTTGGAAAATTTGAACCCTCCTAGCCATTGAGAAGTAGTGCCTACTCCATTTTTCAATCTTCTTCTCAACCCTGTTCTTGATCCAGTTCCACATTTATTTTAGGTTCGGGCATACAACAAATGGTATGCCCAAATACCTAAACTACTTGTTTGTCCCTCCCCATTGAATTCCAAATTTGTTTGCCCACTTTGGAGGGTTGTCCTGCCACCCCAGTAGGATTAATTTAGAGAGGGAGACCTTTGCACCAAAGGATTCACAAAAGGTATTTAGTTTTCTCTTTAGATTGGAGACATTATCTTCTTCCAGCAAGGGGAATAAGGTTGTATCATCGACAAACTAGACATTCAACAACTCCTCATTGTTGGGGAGTGTTAAACCCTTAACCCTTGGTGAGGGTTCATTGGTCTTGAGGAAATAATATAAAGCAGCTGAAGCAATTACAAACAATGCAGGAGCCAATGGACAACCTTGTCTGATTGATCTTTCTAATGCAAATTCTTCTATAAGTGAACCATTCACATCAACCTGGGCCACAACATCCTTGAACAATGTGATTGTCATGTTGCAAAAATCTTGTGGGAAGCCAAAAGCCTCGAGGGTTAGTCTAATAAAAGACCATTCAACCCTGTCATATGCCTTTTCAAAGTCCAAGAATAGGATAGCAACCTTTTTCTTAGAGACCCTTGCCCATTCTAGTGCTTCCCAATTGGTGATGAGGTTCTCCAAAATGTATCTACCCTTGATGAACCCAGTTTGAGTTGAATTGATGAGCTTAGGCAATATGTTGGTCAATCTTCTAGCCAGGACTTTGGCCAGAATTTTATATGACACATTCAGTAGAGTAATGGATCTCCAATTTCTTATTTGAGTCTTGTCACCTTCCTTTGGGAGCAACTTAATAACGCCTTTGTTTATGTCGCTCCCCAGGGATCCAACATCTAAGGCCTTCTTATATACTAGGAAAAGGTCATCAACAATCCACTCCTCGAATGCCTTATAGAATTTTGTTGGAAGTCCATCAGCCCCTAGGGACTTATCATTCTACAAGAACTCAATTGCCTTTTTTATTTCATCTTTAGAAACCTCACGACCCAACTCCTCCACATCTTCCCCATCTAGCTTCTTGGGGATGATATTTCTGATTAATCTTCTTGCAAGCTCACAGTCATTCCCACCATTTTTCAGAGGAAAATAGGTTCTTGTAGAACCTAAAGAACTGGTTTTTTATCACATCTTGGTCACAAACTACCCCTTCTTCCACCTAAATTTGTTCAATATGCTCTTTGAAGTTTTTTTCTTTGATGAGTTTGATAAAGAATTTAGAGACCTTGTCACATTTTTCAAGCCAATTGACCTTGGATCTGATTTTGAGCCCCTGGATTCTTTTGTTTTGAAGCCTTCTCAAGGAGTCTTCGGCAAGAACCAACTTTTTCCCCAAATCCTCATTACTGGGGTCCTTTTGAAGCCCGACCTCAGTGTTTAGCAAGTCCTCCTGAAGAAGACCTCCCTCTCTTATGTTGTCCTTGGCTCTCTTTTTTCCTATAGTCTGAAATAATACTTTCCATCCTTTGACATTTAGGTTCCATCTCTCTATGGCACTTAAGTTTTTATGCATGCATTTGTTTATCATTTTGAGAGTTTGGATGGCATATGTGCAGTCCTTATCTTGAAGCAAGATGGTGTTAAGGAGGAATCCCCCTCCCTTTCTTCTCACCTCCCCCAGTCCCTTCCTAAGAAAGATCCTTATTTTAATGGGGTGGTGATCAAACAGAGTGTAGGGGTGAACTTCAATTTTACAACTGTCCCTGAGAGAGTCAGGAAGAAAGTATTCCCTATTTATGTAGAATTTGTCTAGTTTGCAATATATCCTTCGGTTCCCTTTTTTAGCATTGCACCATGTGCACCATATGCTAGGGAAGTCTTTTTTCTATCCCTCCACTGGATCAATCAGTTTGAGCTTACTCTTCATTTTTTACTAGAAGTACTTTTCATTACCTTTCCATTCCATGTCAATTCCCCCAAGTTTATCTTCTTGGTTCTCGATTATATCGAAGTCCCCTCCAAGGATCCAGGGGATGTTATCCAAATAACACACCCATTTCCATAGATTACTTCTCTCCATAATCATTTGGAGCATAAACTGAGAAAATTCCAAATGAGAGGTCTCCCTTTTTTAGAATTACCCATGCAACTCTATTGCAATGGGAGACACCATGTTTGGTAACATATTGTGCCCAATTTTTGGCAATAATAATAGAGGCCACCTTTCCCTTCTCATGGTTGGTGACAAAGTGAGTTGACTCCCTCCAAATGAAATTGAGGTTTGTTTCCAGCATGAAGCCTACTGCTTTAATTTCTTGAAGAAAGACCACATCTTTTTCCTTGCATTGATTGAGGAACCTTCTAACAATTTGTTTTCTGTCTGGGGATTCCAATCCCCTTACATTCCATGAAATACATTTAAGATTCATTAGAATCGGGGTTTGAAATAGGTTCCTTTTTAGGCTTAAAGTTCTTGAAGCACTTAGGCACCTTCTGCTCTGCTTCCATCCTTTTGGGTAATGGGCTTGCAATGACTGCATTGAGTTTTTTCCTTTTTTGCTTGGAAAGAAGCTTAAGGTTACCTTTTCCTTTTGGGATTAGTGTTTGTCCCTTTCCTTGGCCTCCAAAGGGGGGTGAATAAGTGTATCAAATATATTTAAAAATATTTAATTCAGCATGTATCCTCAACCATGAATCATCAAACATGAACCAAACCAGCTATTGTCAATCAAGTAGCATAGATGTGCACATTCATACGATGAACATCAAATATACATGGAAAATCGGAATGGGAAAAACCACAGTGAGAAAAGCTGCTTGGAGCTACTGTCCAAATCCAGCCTCACAAAAATAATGAATTTTACAATCATGAAGTAGACACCAACCTACCAGAGACACCAATCCCATGTTGTATTTGTAGGCACCAACCTACTGGAGACACCAATCCCCAATACAAAGATCTAAGCACTAGCTCAACAAGTAAGACACCGGTTCTACTGGATTACAAAGATAAAGCTTGTGGAACTTCAATGTTGATTACACAACTTATACAAGATCTAACCTTCCTTCAGACACTCTCTCACATAGCCTATGATCTTTTCATGATGACGCACAATGATTGAGATGCAACTCACATTGAAATGCTCTTGCTTGCACCATACACTCACACATTCACACTCATTATCTCAAGTGAGATCTAAAACTATAATGATTATATACATCTTATTACATTAAGATTATTTCATGTCGGCCTTGTTATCTTTGAGGCGAGTTTATGAGCCATAACATGACATCTTTGTTTATGTTCCTTTGCAATTCGATTTTGTCTTACACGAGCTTTAGCTTGTGAAGGGGGAATTAAGGTGTTTTCCAACAATGGTCCCTTTTCTTCCCTTGTAGGAGGAACTGAAGGAACTATCAAAAGTTGGGAAACCATAAGGGTTTTTAATTTTCACACAAAGGATTGCTTTTATTTAGGAGGCACAACGGAAATCCTCGATGGCCTTTCCGAACAATTGTCTCATGGTCCTTGATAAGATGGCGGAGGGGGAACTATGATATAGATGCCAGAAGATCAGGGTTGAGGAAGAATACCCAATTCAGGCCAAGGTTCATTTGCTACTCAAGGAGTTGGAAGAACAACCATCATAGCCACTAGAGACCAATGAGCCTCACGAGAAATATTGGTAAGGGATAACTGAGTGGTACACTTAGATTTAAACTTTTGATATAATAAAAATAGATAGTATTCACGAGGTTGAATGGGTTGGATTAGTTGAGGTCAAAATTAATCAAGTGAGAAATTTCTACGAAGGTTTAAATTCACTATGATAAATAGTATGTATTTGTCCTTCAAATGGGAATTTAAGATATTTATGAATAACAAATGGGACCACATTCATGGAGTTAAGCCATGGGTGACCTAGGAACTTCACACAAAATTGATATGATGTCAGGATCATAGTGAATAAAACATCAACTTTTTAGGTCCAACTTGAATTGGGAGAGTTAAAAAACCAATCGTAGGGCAAATAAAACCATCATGAGCTTTTAGTGACACTTCTGATTGTTCATACTTATCCTTATATAACTCATGTACATATAAAATTCTTCAATGATCATGTTTACTAAACATATTGGATCAATGAGGGTTCCCCTTGTGGGTTTATCAATAATTCTACCAATGATGTAAAGAGGACCATCAGATGTTTATATAGAAGCATCACTATGTGTAAAAGTTATATCAAGTAAAAAGGTTAATTTTTGCAAGGATGAACAACAATCATGTAGATCGTATTATATATGTTATCAACATCCTCTTCATTATCATTTTCTTCGACAAGATTGGTTGAATGACTTGGTAATGGATTGGTAAATATGTGTAAATTTTGATTAGGGGGTGCTACTTATATGTTATGTTTATTATTTACACCAACCAACTGGATGACATTAGAATTGGCGAGGTCTTGCACTTGGTTCTTAAGATGCATACATCTTTCCATATCATGTCCAAGTGCACAGTGATATTGATAAAAGGTATTTGCATTAAAGTTAGGAGGTAATGGTTTAGAGGTTCAATAGATCAAATGGGAGGAAGATGGATCATGTTCTTATTAAGCAATTGTAACATACTGGCATAAAGAGAATCAAGAAATTCTGAAAATTATCTCTCTTGGCCTAAATTGATATGGCATTGTAGATGTCACAACTTGTGTTTGAATTTTGTTGGAAGATTGTGGAGTGTTTATTTTGATGATATTTTTGTTTTTATTTTTAAAATATTAATAGTTAGATTGAGGGATGGCTTTGAATTGACTATTAGGAGCCGATGAAGGTGTGCCTTCGTATTCTCTCTTGGATGTCGATATACAAAGAGAGAATATGAGATTTGTCCATAAAGAGCTTGGTATCGTCCTATAAAATCAGTCACCTTTTCCTTAGGTCCTTGTTTCAATGGATTAAATTAGTCAATGTAACTTGAGTTCCAATGTTTGCTTGAAAATATTAAAGTAATCCATTAACAAGTTGAGTAAAGGAAGTAATTGAATTATTAGGTAACGAAAAAAACCAATCCAAGGCCATGTCAAGTTCAATGATCGATGAATTTCTTTTGGTAAGAGATCATCTTCAAAAAGGAAATCACGACATAGAGCGGTAAAAGTTGATATGTGATTATTGGGATCTCCTCTACCAACATACTTCTCAAAGAAAGGAATCTCAATGTTTTACAGAATAGGTGTTTTTAAGATAGCGAAGGATAACAAACCTTGTGTAAGATAAGTTGGTGGATTAGCATTGGATTGAGTTTGTTTCATGTTTGAAATTTTTTGTTATGAAGATTATATGTTTTGTAAGATTTGATTTAGCAAGATCATTTGTTGACATGTTTTGAGAATTTGTGGAGAGTGTAGGGCTATTGTTGATGATTGGAGGATTATTATTTTGAAAGTTGATGAGAGGTAAAGTAAATGGAGGTATGGTAGAGGAAGGAACAAAACTATAATGATTCCCACAAGAAATTCCTAAGGGTGAAATCACAATACTGTGTCTCACTTTTTGGCCAAGATGGACATTTCTATCAACATTTTTAACTGAATTTTCACCTTTTGAGACCTATAGCAGCTAAACCATTAAGAATTTGAAGATTATGCAAACTAGTGATTTGTGAAAATTTGTGTAGACTCTCTCTCTCTCTCTCTCTCTCTCTCTCTCTCTCTCTCTATATATATATATATATATATATATCATGAATCTTTCAACATCTCCTTTAATAACTAGTTTTAAACAGTAAACATCATTTTCATAAAGTAATGTTTATGTCATCAAACATAACTTTCTTTCTAGAAAGGATAAAATTCTATTTTTTTAAATATAGATTCTTAACATCAATATCTAGGGCAAGGATACTTTTTTCATAATTTTTTGTTACAATTTTTTTAATTAATTTTTGAAGTCATTGTAATTATAATTTGGACATAGGTGTATGTCGTCAAACATAACTTGTTGTGTGTATATCGAAATCCATTTTTTAATTTTTTTGGTGAAACAAGAACATCAATACCTAGGGTAAAGGTATTTTTTGAATTTTTTTTGTAATAGATTATTAGTTTTCCACCTTTGTAGAATGAAGAACTTGATGTTCAATGAAAAACCTATTTTCAATCAAATTTGAAAATTAAATACATGTAAAATGAAAACATATCAAAACTATACTTGTTGGAAAGATCGTTTTGAGGGCTACGATCTTGAAAAATATAATTTCTAAATGACTTTACTTAATCTCTCAAAAGACAAAGATAAAATGTTGTTTCCAGCATTTTGATAAGTTCGAAGGAGACTCCATTGTGGGTATGATTTAATACTAGAGGGGCTCTATCTAAGGGGGTTTGATCTAAGGGGGCCTTATCTAACCCTCTTCAATTAAAACCCTTTATATGAAATTTCTCAAGGCTTAAATCATTAGTTTTTCTAAAAATAAGTGATTTCAATTTCAAGCAAAAATCAAGATGTCCCAAAAGTGAGACACACTATTGTGATTTTACCCATAAACTAGAGTTAAAACCATTATTATATTATGTGGTGGCTACTACGATGGGAGGGGTGAAAGTGGGAATAGAAGGTATGGTCGTAGGGTAGGGAACTTATTTTTCCATTTGATTTTGAAAAAATTTCAGGTTTTGAGTGCATCTAAGATGTTGTAGGGATGTTTGCATACACTATAACTAACTGAATATATCTTTGAATTATTGAAAAGGTCACTTTCTAAAATTATGAGATGCAAATCATTACTTTTTCAATGTATGACATGAAATGCACTTTGAATGATAACACTTTCAAACAACCTAAGATTTCACTCAAATTTTAGGACAATATATATGTAAATCAAAATCTTGCAATTGTAAGATATGTCAAGTTCACCAAAATGTGTTGTAGGAAAAAGGGATCTAGGGTCTAAAATCACACTTTAACATACAACATTGGCGAGACACAAAAATGATCATAAAAAGCCACTTGGTTGTTATCCTCAAGGAAGAGCTAGAATGGTTGATCAAGGTTTTGTTCCCCTTTGGAGTGATGATTAGGATTTGGATTGATTGAAATTCATGTGATGTGTGTGATTTTGTAAATGTAAACTAGGTTAACTATGCAACTACAACAAATTGATGTGAATTTAGAATCACATAACTATTTGATAGAAACTGAAAATAGAAAAGAAGAGGGCAGAGACATAGGAACCGAGCATTCAAATCTGAGCTTAAATTGTCTAGTCAAGGGCATGGGCGCACTAGACTAGAAATCAGGGTTTTTGGAATCTCAGAGCAGGTATAAGTGTGTTACAGTCTATAATTTTAATTCCCAATTTTATCTTGATGTTAGGCCTTTAACTTTCTCCAAATCCACTTCAAATCCGCAACTTGCAAGAAAGAAAGGAGAGAAAGGTGTGTTGTATAAGGGCTTGCCTATGTCAAACCTCGTTTTGGTGTTTCTACCTCCACAATGGTTATGATGATATTGGATAAAAAGTGCTTACCCTAGGTCAAGCAAAGGTAAATGGATAACACAAATAATAAATCCAAATTTTTGCAACTTACCACTTAAATTTTCTTTCCTTGATGGAATGAAGTCATGTCACACATCTCATGCAAGGAGAAATCGATACTTGATTGAAGATCCTACAAGTGTTAGTACAAACAAAATAATGAACATAAAACATAAGACAATCTTACTTGATAATGCATTGCTAACATGAATCTTGACTGATTAAAATGTTGTAAAATGGCATAATTCTACTCTTGAATTGCCTTGATTGCTTTTTAGGATGCTCAAATTGAAATTCAAATTGCCTAGGTGTTAAAATGGTGAAAGAGACATATTTATATGAATTCCTTCATTTCCCACAATAGTTATTTTGAGAAACTGACAAATGAATTTAAATTTGCAAATATATTAATACCACCAATAAAATATTAAAGTATGTGCCAAAATAGGGTGGTCAAGGGCGAAGGTGCCCTAGACCAAACCCATTTTGAATTTTTGATGCTCATTATAAAAATAATTAAATTTTAATTCTTAATTTTATCTTGATTTTTCGAAAATGATAATAAAATGAGAAAATGATAAGCACAATTAGGTCCAAGCACTTAAGGGGGAGCCAAACATATGTGAAATCGTCAAGGTTGACAATTCATGATGCTACAGGAACCATGATGGCTTTCTTTGTATGCATACACCACCTATTACTTCTAGTAATGGAGAGCCCACATGATCTAGTAGGAAAATAATTTTGGCCAACCACCACAAATGATAAGAGCTAGCTCACGATCAATAGGCCTTGATGCAAGTGGGGTGTGTTTTAGACATGAGTTGGAGAGGGTTGCATTAGATAGGCATCAATTGAAATAGACAATCAAACACATTTGAGCAGAATAGAAAAGTGATGGCTCTTGTGCAAAGATCATCAAAAGAGAGTCTAACTTTGACTAATAACAAGATCAAGACTCCAAACCATAGAACGTCACTTTGCATCAAGAACTAACCACAATGATTTTGAATTTTCCACAATGATTTCATAATAGCCAACTAAGGAAAACCAACATTTTCAAAAGTTACGAAAATGCAAGCATTAAAGAACCCAAAAAGGGGAGAAAATGAAAATGGGAAAGAAGAGGTTATGGGGCATGCTAAAGGGAGTTGATAAGGCTTGGATAATAGTATTTATATTACAAGTTAGAGCCAATCGCCACTTTCCATGTCATTAGGATTCTAAGGGCATCAGTCATCAAACTCTTAATATTGATATGTACATAACTTACAACATTGTACCTTTAGGTTTTAAAAATCTGCTTGGGAACCTCACTTTTTCCCTTGTAAGAGAACCGAACCATTGAAAAACTATGAGTGTGTTCTTTGTCCATGAATACAAATATTTATCTAGTGCAAATATAAATGCACCATGATAAATAAATAAGTGTGGAACATTCATTTCAAAATACACTAAATGAGGGGAACATTTATTCTTTAATACAACTTGGGTTCCACCTAGAAAATTACAATCAAAGAAAGGACCTTGACCTTTAGATACTAATACCATGTTTACTAAGTCAAATTTGTGCCCTAAATAATTTGGTTTCCTTATTGAGAATTATAGAGTGATACTAAAGTATAAGATAATTTATTTTGTGAATTATCAACTTATAGAAAAATAAGATATTTGTTTTTATTAAGATAAAATGGTTTTGAAGGGACCAAAAACCCTCTACACCAGAATGAACATCATAAAGCCAACACAAGTTCTCGAATGGGACAAACACAATACAACTACAACCAAGTTATCAAGAAAAAACCAACACATTTGCAGCCAAGTTACCAAGCATAAGATAGTACCCAAGGATCTAACCTAAGCAATGCATGATCCTACCCTATTCAACCTCACACCCTTAATGCGCAATTGAGAGACAATTTTGATAAGACCTTTCTTCCTCCTTTGAACAATTGTCTAGGAAATGTTATCTTCTAAGTCCTCAAACTTACATGGGGGAGAGGATGCCCCCTCAAAGGGCCCATCCTTGGGTACAACACAAATAGAGGATCATCTAGTAGGAGGAGCCAACTAACAAGCAATCGATTCAAGAGCTTGTTAGGACTCCCCAATTAGAGTTGACGAGCAAGACTTTCTAGAGCCATGCTAACCGCCTGAGAAACCCCCTTGGGAATGTGATATGTTACAAGGGGGAACAAGAAGAGGTGACCCAACATCTTGAGAAGACTCCTCATCCTTAAAGGACCCATCAACAAAGAGTCAAAAGCAGTAATAGTAATAGTCAACTAATCATTGTGATCATGTGTGTGTGTGTAGGAGACCCAACATCTTGAGAAGACTCCTCATCCTTAAAGAATCCATCAACAGAGAGTCAAAAGCAATATAATAGTAATAGCTTTGAAAGCCTCCAACAAAGAGGACCAAAATGCCTAACAAGCCCTTGCAAAAAGTGGGACACCAAGATAACGAGACCATGATTCTAGCAATTTTGTGTTGAGAACGTGTGTGAGAGAACATGTGTGTGCTTTGAAAGCCTCCGACAAAGAGGACCAAAATGCCTTACAAGCCCTTGCAAAAAGTGGGACACCAAGATAAGGATGTCATGATTCTAGCAATTATGTGTTGAGAACATGTGCGCATGCACGTGCACGTGCCCGTGCCCACACACGCGCATGCGTGTGCGTGTGTGTGTGTGTGTGCGTGTGCTTTGTGTTGTCCTCATAAAGGCCTAAATAAGGTTCTTTGATTCATGACATTTGGTCTACAGTTCACAAGCAATACAAAACTATTCACCTAACACAAACTCAAAAGTTTTCATGAAAAAGCATCCTCATTTTAAGATGAGAAGAAAATTGGCACAAATTATTGTTGAGATTAATTTCCAGTGAGGTACCATTTATATAACAGTTCAGCCACAAACAATTTTCCCATTTCAAGACCTACACCCATTGTATGAATTACTCTGTGCACTTGTTTCCTCAAAGATGAGATAATTTTAAAACATTAATGTTGGACTAAATAAACTACCATATTATTCTAAATAACAATCTCAACCTAAATGAGAATCGCTATCATGGCTCTTTAGTACAAATTGCTAACATCAGATATAAGAAAATAGAAATAGCATATTACAATTTATTACATTTGATTCAGGTTTAAGCAAAATAGAAATCCAAGTATTGATGTTGAATAAAATATATACATTATTAAATATAATTCAAAACAAACAAACAAAAAAGAAGCTAAGATTCTTGTAAATAAAATTATGAGTAGCCAAGATAATATTTATCCAAGAAAGGATTGAACAGGAAGTCCAATTAGGAAATTAATCACTTGTAGTTGTCCTCTTTCAAAACAAAAATTCAAAAACAACCTTTAGTACTTGAAAGTATGACAGGCAAAAGTCCAGAACTAAAAACAAAGAACACAAGAATTGATAATATAAAACAAGAGGGTTGAGAATTCTACTGCCAAGTATAATTTGGATTACTCTACAGGATCTCTTGCTCGAAATATTAGGATCTGAATGACGAGTGGAAACAAAAATATTTTGTAAAAATATTACAGTACAAAATCTTCATTACATGATAAAATCATATGCCAATCTATATATATTCATGAATTCTACAGAATCTATCAAAATAAAACCCTGCATTGCAGTTTTCCCAGTTTCAAATCATGTTTGAAAAATATACAATTTGAAAAATATTAAAATATACAAACAGGAATTCAAATTCCACAATTAATAGCAGTTTATTGTACTGGAATCTTGTTCAGTGATGAAGAGCGATTAAGGGTAAGCAATCTCCTTGGTATCAAAATCCTTCTCCACATGGTTCATGACAGCTTAAATATTCACTGGTTCTTAGTATCATTTGTAATTTAGTTCCTTCGTGACAATGCTGCTGCAAGCCCAGCTGCAACTACCCCTGCTGCAGCAACTGCAATACCTATGCCAATCACACCATCTGCCACACAAGACCTGTCAGTTGAATTAATAAATGGCATTAAGCTACTCTATATAGTAAAACTAAGGAATAAAAAATCGAAGCTATATATGACACCAAAGAGATGGCACCAACTTGCCCTGATTGATTCTTCCATAATGATATTGTTCAAACTGAAAACATGCTTGGAATATGATCAACGGATATCTCTGGGCATTTAGCAACCTTTCACCTTACCTTTAGCAATTTTGTCTTCAACTATTTTTCTCAACGTCAATGCTTGCCTGAAGTCTGGAGCAATCTGCAAGAAACAGAAGAAATCACCATAATTCTATGCTAACAATCAGGCATATATAAAACTCATGTACACATTAATGTCTGTTTCTTGTATTCTTGACAGAGGCATCATTTTTGTTACAAGCTAATCTATAATAGACAATTCTATATCCAGTCTACTTGTTTGAGTGTTTTAAACTATTCCAAACAAGGCACATATTTCTATTTTATTTCATGCATTAAAAAACTCATTTGATGAGATTTCATATCAAGAGGCACACCATATGTTTTGTCAAATGCAGCTGCTAGCTTAACTAGAAATATGACAGAAGTAAAGTTGTTAGCATACACAAACCTCTAGTGCTTGGCCTATGTATTGCCTGCTCCTTCCATAATCCTCTGCCCTGTAGTAGCCTACTGCTAGAAGATAGAGTGTCTCCCTTTTCTGTACGGGTCCAATGTCGTTGTTTAATGCAACTGCGAACAGTAGAGTAACTATTAAGTTTGATCAAGCAGATTTTTGGTAACTAAAAAGCATCCACACGTAAAATATATTAATAGATAAATGCTCCACAAAGATAAGGAGAAGATCTTGGAATTAAAAATCCATATTTGCATATCTCATCACATTTAAGTGGGCAACACTATCATTGGAAGAGCAGGCAAATGCTATCCTTGGTTCCATATCTAAAATCTTAGCCATTAATATTGAAGTAGTAGTGCTATAAGCTTGTGCTGAAGAAAAAAATATCCATGGAATAATTAAAATCCCAATGGAAAAGAACAGGTTTTATTGAGATACTTCATTCATTCTTACCCCCTATTGCAATGATATGGCTTCAAGCACAGCACTTGGCATCAAACAATGCAACATGAATTTGTAAAGATCAATTTGGAGTAGCTAGACTGGATTGAACAGAATTTTAACTCAATAATGTCATCCCATATGTTTTGCATGTACACTACTTGTATCCTAAAGTCCCCTGGTTGCAGCTTCCGCATACAACAGATATAGGTCTCAGCGAGTACTGTGCTGACCTGAATCATATGTACTCCTATTGGTGGTGTCGTTTAGGGAATTTCTTGTTAATATCACGTTCCGCACTCCCTCATTGACTATTTCTCTGAGAAAAAGGTACATTTCATGGTGTCACCATGTGGCTCCCCATTGCACCATGACCAATCTTGACAAAGTCACAACACATGATTTGCTCATTTGTTCACTGAAAGAGTCTACCTGCTATTTTCTAAATGTTTTAGTTCTCGGGCCCTCCTTTCTATACATGTGAGGAATGATCCCTTCCTACCCTTTGAACATCATATATTAAAAATAAATCCCAAAACCATTTTACACACCATGACAGGGTTTAGGGTTTTAGCTATCACTATGCACTTCAAGGACCTCACAATGACACTAGAAGGACTATAGATCACTTTCAACATCTCATCTAGGAGCTGCACTTTGCTATTGTGTTTTCCTCCAAGTACTCCTCCTTGCTGCCCAGGGTCTCTTCACTTGGCACACCAGTTTGGGTTCACTCAAGGAGTTGCTAGTCATCCTTACACAAAATCATCAACGCTTTTTACACTTATATTGTCAAATGGCTTTTTGACTCTAAGTATTTGATTAATGGTACTAAGTCACTGACATATCTCATTGGGACTATTTGTAAAGGTTTTATAGAAATGTTACAAGACTTCCCCATACCCGATGAGTCATTAGGCAAGCTAACCAAAATGAGGCCTAGGGACTCATGACCTAAGTACCTAGTGAGTTTACCAAATTCACCAGACTCGGCTAGACCCAACTAGTAGACTTGGTTGTGAAAGCAAGGGGTAGAAATGGAAAAGTGAAGGAAAAAAAATTAAAAAGTTACTTATCCATTTATAATCACATTTCATTTTATTTGCAAGCATAAGGAGGAGAAAAAATGGAGTATTGGAGCCAAAATCACATGTCAATAGAAAAAAAAAACTAACACACAAGTTGAGCAACAAATATTGATTTAATACCATTTGGATAGGCTTGTAGCAACCCTCAATGCATCTAAAGGAGCCTATGATGCATTTGGAAGAGCCACCATTGATTAGGAGCAGCCCACCATTGATTTGAAGCAAATTTGAAAAGATATATTTTTACTTTGAATTTTTTTGTTTTGTTTTTTGTTTTATAAATTTCATTTGTCGTCTACATTTGTTTCTTTTTCATTTTAGGTTCATGGAATAAAGGATAACTCTTAACTATTTTTTCTCTTTTTATGAACAAACCCTAGCTATTTTTTTAATATTTTGATTTTATAGCTGCAAAACCAAACTGTTTTTACTTTTTTATTATTTGATTATCTTAATTTAACTAGAAACCCTAAATGTTACTTTATTTTCCATTTACTTGTCACTGCAATGTAGTTTACATTCAAAAATTGTTTTAATGTCAACCGCAATTAGAAAGAACCCTTGTTGGAAATACATCATCCCTAGGTTAAAAAAGGGGGCGTGATTTGTACACATTGCAGGACAAAAATTTGTGGGGGAGCCATTAATTGATTGAAATATCCCTCACACAAATACCATGTTGAGATGTTAAAGTGTGCATAGAGATGCCTTTTGAAGTTGTTCTTGAGGTGCAAAGTAAATCAAAGACCTTTGAGCAACAAGGGGAATTAAAAAGGAGGCAAAGGGAAAAGATGGCAAAAATTCATGGAGACTCTTCTTTGATTCCTTCATTTCCTGAATCTTTAAGTGATGGAAGTGGCAGTGCTAGTGCTAGTGTTGGGCCTAGAGTTCATGGATCTAAATCAAATTCATATATGGTACCACGCAATAATCCAAGTTCCCAATGTCATTTGACTACACGGGTTAGAACAAGGACAAACATGGTGTAGAAAAAGGTGCAATCAAAGACTTTTGGTTTTATTATGTCATTCCATTTCACACAACTAGGTAGGTAATTACTATTTTTACTTTAAAATATATTGTTTGATTTACTTGTCTCTTGAGTATTTGAATTTAGGGGTTTGTGGAATTTAAACTCTAAATTTTATTTTGTTTATTTTATTTGTTTGTCTCCTCATTGACAAAATATGGTAGATGCCATTACTGTTTATGAGGCAAGCATCAAAGCCCCTAATGATAAAGAGATAAAGGGCTCCATTTTGACTCAAAAGGTGGCCAATGTGAAGGCCACAATTGATGAAAATGATTGTACTTCTCAATCCATTGATTTAGTGATTAAAATCATAGTTGGTAGACTTGGTGAGTACTTGCCATTTTTTTGCCTTGCCAAGTTACTCGTACGTAAACTCCCCAATTTGACAACCGAGTTTTTGGCAATTTCCCGCCATTTTTGGGAAGTACTTGCCAAAAACTCGACAAGTTTGACAAAAAAACTCGCCAAATGCATAAAAAACATGAAACAAGAAAAAAATGCAAAAAAAATAGTCAAAAAAGTCATGATTTTGACCTAGAAATGCATGAACACCCCTGACACTTCCTCACACAACATTTGAAGAGCAAATATTCTTCACAAAAATGCGCCAAATACCTAATTTCTCCTTTAGGTGATAAAATTGTGAAAATGGTGTGTGACATTAAGTTTTGTGTGGTTTCAAAGGCCTTAATTTGGGCTTGGTGGCAAGGGCTCTGCCCCTCAACCCCACCTTGTATCACAACAAGAAATGTGCCAAGGATGTTGCCCTTGACCCCACAAGGGTTGTTTCCCACACCCACGAGGGGCATTACCCCTTGACCTCATTGGGGGCATTTCCCCCAAACCCCCTTGAGGGCACTACCACTCAACCCCATTTGAGTCTCTACTCTTAGACCCCACTATTTATTGAACCACAAACACAACCTTCAATACTGAGCGAGGTGCTACAACGAAGTGCAAGAATTAGATCTTCTCCCCAAGTTTTCACTAGACTAGGGAAAAGAAAGCTATAAAATGTTGTAATATGCAATTTATGAATTATGATGATAATTTTTAGAGGCGATCATCATAAATTCATAAAGCATCTACCTAACAATTATATCAGGATTTCGCATGATGATGCAATTTTGTAATCAATTTATATTCAAATGAATCAAATTTAATAGAAAACACTTTTGTACTCATTTATGGATTCATTGAATACATTTTGTCATTGAATTTTGCAAAAAATTGTGTTTAAAGAAATTTAAGCAATTTTTTAAGTTGCCAAGTTTTTCCCAATTCTTTGTTGAGCCGCAAATTTTGGGTCTGCTAAGTTTTTGCTGAGTCCAAGTCTACCAACTATGATTAAGATTTCTGATTTCTAATTTATTGGTTAACATTAGTATTTCAAATTTCATCATTTCTTACATAGCACAATTTTCTTGATATTCGTTGATGCTTCAAGAAACATAAAAAAGGTTGAATTCCTTTGTGAGATTTTGGATGAAGTCTTGGTCAAAATGTGTAATGTCCCTTTCTTTGGTCCATTCCAACATCCTTGGAAACTCCAACTTTCTTGGAGAGCACCAACTTTATTCAAAAAGTATTCCAATGTCAGAGTTTTTGGAGCCAAGATGAGAACAATGGTACTTTCTATGTGCGGATCTAATATTTTGGGAGCACTCCACACTTCTTGGAAAAGTATGCCATCTTGGGAGAGCACCAACTTTCATATAGACTTATATCCTATGCACTTAAAGTATTGGGGGTGTGATCAAAATTCATATATTTGACTATTTTAATATTTTATGTAACTTTGGTGGTTGTGCAAATAATAATTAAATTATTAAATGGTTAAATATTTAATTTGTTGGAAAGTGAAATTAAAAGATAACTTATATTTAATTATTTAAAAAGGGGTTGTTATAAGGAGACATAAAAGTGACTTTTTTTTTGGCCCAAGGTAAAATTGAATTAAATGGGAAATTCCAAAAGTCACTTTTTCAAAAAAAGCAACAGAAAAAGCAAAAAACATTTTTTTGAAAAAGCAATGAAAAATAAGTTATTATCAAATTCTTTTTTCTTGAAAGGCTGAACTTTGTTCATCTTCTATGCCTAGGAAAAAAACCCTAAGGTAAGAATGTTTTCAAGAACAAAAACCCTACTAGCCATTTGAGAGAAATTTCATCCTGTGTGCTGAACATATTGGGTTTGGGGACAAAAACCCTCACATTCATTGGAACAATTTCATATAGAGATTGTCAATGTGTTGAATGTTATGACATTTGTGAAGATTTGCATTGAAGAATTGAAATATTGAAATATCATTCCTAGGTTTTCAAGTATTGTCAATAAGTGGAGATTGAAGATTTATTTTATTTGCAAGCAAATGCAAATTGATTATCTTGAGCGAGGTATTTGGTAGCTGCCACACTTTACACAAGTTGGTCGTACCATTATGATAAGATCAACCAAAGACGCAAAAATCTGCAAAAAATCGCAATTATTCACGATTTTATTAAAATTGAGAGATGGGGTGATTTTTTCCCCCAAAAAACAGATTTTTTCACATTTTAAACTGAAAAAATCGTATATGAAACCTAGGAAAATTGCAGAAAAAATCACGTTGATTTTCCCATGAAAAAAACCCTTTTTTGCACCAAAACCCTATTTATTTTTCCCACGCAACATTTTCAGGCACATTTTGGAGGTGATTTCTACTGCTCGGGCCAACTCATTTCTGCTGCTCACAATTTCAAGCACCCGCGATTTTTGTTGCTCGGATATTCCCATTTCTGCTGCTTGCGATTTCAAGCACCTGTGATTGCTGCTACAGGTAGGCATTTCATGTGACCATATTTCTTTGAGGTATTTTGTAAAACAGTTCAGTCCCTTGTCTATGCATCCACATTTTGCACGCACCTACTAGACCGTTTCCAACTATAGTATCTGACATAAGTCTCCCTGTTATTATGCTTTGACAAGCAAATGCATAGACAAAGCAGTGAATTGTTTGATAAAATGCCTCAAAGAAGGTCATATCAAACAGTTCATTGCCTTGTCTATGCATTTGCTTGTCTATTTTATCAAACAGACCACATGTCTTTGAAATTGAGGCATTTTAAAACAAACAGTTCACTGCCTTGTCTATGTTACCACATTTTTCATACATGTCTACCAAACAGTTCAAACAGTTCACTGCCTTGTCTATGTTACCACATTTTTCATACATGTCTACCAAACAGTTCAAACAGTTCACTGCCTTGTCTATGCATTTGCTTGTCATGGCATTCCATGAAACCACATTTCTTTGAGGCATTTTATCAAACAGTTCACTGCCTTGTCTATGTTTACTATTATGCTTTGAAAGATTTTTGCCAAGCATCCATAGCTTGTTCAAAAGCACCTGTTTTAGCAATAGCAGCAAGGCAGTGAACTGTTTGATAAAATGCTTTGGTAGACATGTATGAAAAATTTGGTAGCATAGACAAGGCAGTGAACTGTTTGAAAAAATTCCTCAAAGAAATGTGGTCTTGAGATGAATGCCATGACAAGCAGATGCAATTGGCAGCTGTGCCAATTGCATTTGCTTGTCATGGCATTGCCAATTGCATTTGCTTGTCATGGCATTCCATGAGACCATATTTCTTTGAGGCATTTTATCAAACAGTTCACTGCCTTGTCTATGCTTACTATTATGCTTTGATAGATTTTTGCCAAGCATCCATAGCTTGTTTGAAAGCGCCTGTTTTAGGCCTTTGGCCATAGAAGCAAGGCAGTGAACTGTTTGATAAAATGATTTGGTAGAAATGTATGAAAAATGTGGTAGCATAGACAAGGCGATGAACTGTTTGAAAAAATGCCTCAAAGAAATGTGGTCTCATGGAATGCCATGACAAGCAAATGCAATGAAACCACATTTCTTTGAGGAATTTATCAAACAGTTCACTGCCTTGTCTTTGAGGCATTTTATCAAAAAAGCACCTAGTTATTAGTTATGCAATGTGAAGATTTGCTTTGAAAGATGTGCAATGCAATGTAATCAGTGATATGAATATAAACGACAAAAAATTATTTTCTAGAATTCATTAGTTAAACTCTTTATTTTATTTGCTCTCTATATCTCTATGCTATGGAAATGCCTTTCAATTTCAAAAAAATAGTTTTTATCTCTTGTTCTACAATTTTTTATGTTTTTTTTAAATCCGATATTTTCCCGATCTTTTCCTGATTTTTTCAAAAAATCTTATACTTTTGGTTTGCCAATTTTTTCCCCAAAATATTTTTGCTGCTATGAGATCAACTACAAGTGAAAGGGGAAAATGAAGTGAAAAGGAGCTTCTGCTCATAATAATTCTATGTATGCTGACTGGGAGGATTATTACTTGTAAGCTGGGTGCCATCTCTATGCTAAAGACAATTGCGGTATCAAATTTCAAGTCTGCAGGGGTAAAACAGCAATTTTGGGAGCACCTGTATTAGCTGGTGGAAAGAGTGCAGGTCTAAGAACATTCCAAGACTACAGGGAAAACATAACAGCAGTTCTGGAGGTAACTGTAAGAGCCATAATGAAAGAATGCAAGTCTAAAGGGGAAGCAGATTAAGACAAATCTGAGTTACAGTGATTTTCAACAACATTTTCTTATATTGACCAGCATCCCTGAGGTCAGATTTGCCTCTAATTAATTTGTGCTTGTAGTGTTCTCATTTTTAGCAATGCAATTAGTGAATTTTATGTATCAAATCTGAGAAACTCATGATGTATGAAATTTATAGTAATCTTCTATAGAAAGGAACACATCTATAAATCAGTTCCAATTTGATTGTTAAATGACCATCTTGTCAAACACTTACAAAATACACAGATAGATAACATATTTCAGTGGTGGCATTTCATCGAACAATTGTCAAAACTCAAAAAAAAATAGCCCAGCACATTACACGATGAGTGAGGAGAATGTTGTGCAAATAGTTAATGATAATGCAGTAGATTATGTTGTTGAAGGTAGACTTCTCACATATACGCACCCATTCTTATTCTAGACTCCTTGTATTGCTCATTGTCTTAACCTCGTATTAGAGAATCCTAACAAAATTCCATGGATCGGAGCATGGTAAAAACATTTGCAAATACACATATGACAACACTTGGGTCCTCAACCTTATAAGGAAATACACAAACAAGGAGTAGGTTCATCCTGAAATAACCCACTTTGCAACCCACTTTATCATGTTGCAATCTTTGCTTTAGTCAAAGACAACTTTGAGACATATGTTTGTTAGTAAGGAATGGCCTACATCTTCATATGCTAAGACCAATGTAGAGGTTGACATGATTGATTGGGTTTCCAATAAGTACAACTTCTAGCTTCTAGCAAAGGAGATTGCAAAGGCAAACTCATATTTCCATTCTATTTTTGTCCATATTTCCATAATATTGGTTTTTTTTTCACTTATTTATGTTAGTGTTTGATAATAATTACAATTCATGGAACCTTTAGTTGTTCTCCTCCAAGTTGTTAATGGGAAGAAGCCCACAATGGGCCATATAATGAGGGCACGAATGGGGCCAAGGAGGTCATTAGATCCATTTATGCTGGAAATGAGGATAAATATCATCCCATATGGGGCATCATTGATCAACTATGGCACCTTCAGCTTCACAAGCCCTTACATGTGACTGCCTATTCCTTGAATCCTGCATTCCAATTCCACCCAAATTTCAAGGCCAATGAGGACGTTTTGAGTAGGGCCTACACAAACATAAAGTGAATGGTACATGGTCCTCAACTGAGAGTGAAGATAATCTATGAGATTGAGATCTACAAACTTGGACAAGGGGACCTCTTTGCAGAAAACACATGCAAGGCAAGTTGGACAAAATCACGGCCAGGTAAAAAATCCTATTAAGGGTGTAATTCAAGTTTGACTTCTTTTCTTTTTCCTCTTTTTCTATTTTAATGTTGAAACTCAAAATTAAACAATGCAATTGAGTTTTTTTCCCTTCTCATTTCAAATGCATGATGGGAAAGGTTTGGTGTTAAGGTGCCAAATCTTCAAAGGATTGTAATTTGTGTCTTGAGCCAACTATGCAATGTTTCAAGTTGTTAGCACAATTGGAATATGTTTGAGCACATATGCTCCAAGAAGTGCAGCAAATTGTTGATACAAGGGTTGAATGATCTTGTTTATGTTCATTACTGTTAGTTTTATGATCAGATGTAATGCATAGAATTTAAATCAAAATTAGATATAATAACACAGCAGATACCCTGGGAAAACCCTCCTCTTGAGGGAGAAAAACCCAGCAACAATATATCACTTATATATTGAATCAACAATAGAGTCTCCCTTACAATAGGGGCCGATATGAAGGCCTATAACATGCACCACAATCTGATGCAATCACAAAACCAATATGCTGCAATCTACAGATGAAATCTCAACCTCTAACACAGTCGATCTGCCTTGAAGAATAACACGCCAAGTAGTAATGCAAGAACAATGAATGAAATCAATGAATGGAGTGAACATCAATCGAACATATATACAAGAGGAGAGGGAAGTCATGCCTCTTCAAATCCAAGAGTCGGCCCAATATGAAAGGACGTGTTTCCAATATGTACAAGGTCGGCCTCCATAGAAGATCGCTCCTCTTCATTAATATAACAAATATTAAATATCAACAAGAGACGTGTCTCTTCAATCATCTCAAGTCGGCCAAGAGCAAGGTATTGAATATAATGATCTCAATTCAAATAGCCATTAGGCTATCATTTGAATTGTCTCCAATCGCGCGGACCTGGAAGAAGCAGCCCGACGCTGCTAATAACATCAACACTCCCTCTCAGCTAGGGATGATACTTCCAGATGTACAAGACATATCACCTCATTGTGATGTCTACCACAATGGCTACAACCATATTTGGAAAAAGAGAGATATCACCTCATCGTGATATTAGATATCACCTCAACATGATATCAACCATAATGGCTACAACCATGTATGGTATGTACAAGTGTTCATCACTTGCGTGATGTTGTCACCTCAATATGACTTTCACCATGGCTCTCCCAGAGGGTGAAACACAAGTACAAAAAAAAACCATCATGGACTCTCTCACGTGATGCTCTAATGGAGTCACACACATGACATCCACCATAGCTCTCCCAGAGGGTGGAATCAAGGGATTTCACCTCGAACTTCTCTTACAAAGAAGAACTCATTACTAAGGGATTTCACCTCGAACTTCTCTCACAAAGAAGAACTCATTAAAGGGGATCGCTGATACTGAGACTCCTTCTCAGTTAAGGCTGTATTCTCCACCATACCAAGCTTATCTCGAAAGTACACAAACTTTATCCTAGAGAGAGGATTGGTGAGAATGTCTATCGTCTGCTCATCAGTGCTAATATACCTCAACTGTATAGCTTTCCTCAATACCATATCTCTGATATAGTGGTATTTGATCTCAACATGCTTGGATCTATCATGAAACACAGGATTGACAGAAAGCTTCACATAGCTCTGGTTATCACAATGAATGATAGTAGGCTCCATTGATTGTCCAAACAATCCTGCAAGGAGCTTACAAAGCCACACTGCTTCTCGAGTTGCCACACAAGCTGCAATATACTCTGCCTCTGCTGTACTCAATGCTACAAATGACTATTTCCTGCTACACCAGGAAATCATGGCAGATCCCAAACTGAAGCAACATCCAGAGGTGCTCTTTCGATCAGTGACACTCCCTGCCCAATCATAATCAATATAACCATGCAGCACCAAATCCACATCTGAAGAATATCTCAACCCATATCCAACTGTGCCACACAAGTATCTCGGGATATGTTTTGTTGAACAAGATGTATCTGTCTTGGTTCACACATGAACTGACTAAGTGCACTCATTGCATAGCAGATATCCGGTCTAGTGTTAATTAGATACATCAATGAATCAATCAGTTGCCTGTACATCGTGGGATCCACTAGTTCTGAACTAGCTGCAGCCTCCTTCAACTTATGTAAGTTGGTCTCCATAGGTGTAGACATAGGTTTGCAATCAATCATACCAAACCTCTTCAAAATCTCAATGGTATACTTGCCTTGACTTAGAATCATCTCATCTGGCTTTTGCCAAACTTCTAAGCCAAGAAAGTAATGCATGAGACCAAGATTCTTCATTTCAAACTCAGAAGCTAACTCCTTACATTTTAGAATGAGGTGTTCTTCTCCAGTGATAATCAAATCATCAACATATAGAACCAAAATCAATGCTTCACCATTTATTACCTTGAAGTAGAGGTTAGAATCAACATCATTCTTTGAGAAACCCAAACGCAACTGGTAACGATCAATCCTTTCGTACCAAGCACGAGGAGCCTGCTTAAGACCATACAAGGCCTTCTTCAGCTTGCAAACATGAGACTCCTTCCCATGTACCTCAAATCCATCGGGTTGCTCAATGTAAACCTCTTCTTCTATTACACCATTCAGAAAGGTTGTCTTTACATCCATTTGGTGAATCTTCCATCCTCTAGATGCAACAATAGAAATAATGGTCGTGACAGAAGTATAACAAGCCACAGGAGCAAAGGTTTCTTCATAGTCAACTCCCTCCTTTTGTGAGAACCCTCTAGCCATGAATCTGGCCTTGTACTTCTCAATGCTCCCATCAGCCGCATGCTTGATCTTGAAGAGCCATTTAGAAGACACCACAGGATTGCCTTCGGGTCTAAGAACAATGTCCCAAACATCATTCTTAAGTATGGATTGATACTCTTCAATCATAGCATCTTTCCAAACTTGATGGCTAGAAGCTTCCTCAACACTGGAAGGCTTTAACTCAATAATCTGACTCATCAAGGCTACATAACTGGAGAACTTATTAGTTATTAGGTCTCTTACTTTCTCTGAAAGTTCCTCTTGGGGCTGCAAAACTTTCTGCCTCCTGCATTATTTTCCTGGCCCAAAGAGGTCTCTTCCTTCCAATCACAATATCAGTAGGCCCATCAGTAGGCTCCATGGGCTCAGCTGGATCATCATCTTCTTTAGGTTCTGGAACCTCCCTCTGATTCTCAGGAACATGGTCAACTTCCATATCCTGAGGAGGCTCTTCTTCATCGATCTCCATATAAGTGCCCTTGGATCTTCTGAATGCAATATCCTCCTCAAATGTGACATCTCTACTGATCTCAATAGTCTTCTGACCAGGAATGTAGATTTTGTAGGCTTTTGATGTCTCACTATAGCCTACCGAAATTCCCTTCTTGCCAAAAGGTTCCAACTTTGTCCTCTTTTCCTTTGGTATATGAACATACACTAGACACCCAAAGATCCTCAAATGACTTACTTCAAGTTTCACCCCAGAGAATGCTTCTTCAGGAGTTATGTTCTCCAAGATTTTGTGAGGACTTCTATTCTGGACATAGACAGCAGTCCTAGATGCTTCAGCCCAAAGAGAGATTTGCAGGTCTTGGTCATGAATCATGGCTTTGACTGCTTCCACGATAGATCTGTTCTTTCTCTCCGCAACACCATTCTGTTGAGGATTATAAGGAACACTGAGCTCCCTCTTAATCCCTGCTTCAATGCAAAAGTTACAAAAGATAATAGAAGTATACTCTCCTCCGTTATCGGATCTCAAGACCTTGATCTTCTTTCCGAACAAATTCTCCACCTGAGCCTTGAACTCTTTGAACCTCTCTAATATCTCCTCAGATTCTTTAGATTTCAAGAAATAGATCCAAGTCTTTCTAGAGTGGTCATCAATAAAAATAATGTAATACAAGAAACCACTCGAAGACGCAACAGACATTGGACCACATAAATCAGAATGAATAAGATCTAAGACACATTTGGATCTACTTTCACTACTATGGAATGGACCTTTTGTATTCCTACCCAAAGCGCAGCCTTTGCAGGTTCCTTCATGCTTCTGGTTAAATTTGGGAAGGCCGGTCACCATCTTCTCCATAATAGGTAGCGCTCGAAAGTGAAGGTGAGCCAATCTTCGATGCCAAAGATCACACAAACTTGAGGAGTCATGCACTAAAGCCTAAATGCGGCAAGTGCATAGCCTATAGAGACACCCATGTCTAACTCCAATCACTCTGAGTAGTCTTGATGTTGGAGTTCTTTGCCCATATAAGAGCTTTGCCTTCTGAAAAAGCAACTTGATAACCCTTGTCTTCCAAGGTTGAGATGGAAACAAGGTTTCTCTTGATGCCGGGAACAAATAGCACATCATCCAACTGTAAGGAATCACCGGAGTCCAAGTGAAGAGATGAGGTCCCAACTCCTTTAACAAAATAGCTAGCGTCATCTCCAATAATGACTTGTTCGCTAGAATCTTTCTCCACCAAATTAGATAGATGCACCCTAAATCCGGTGATGTGGCAAGAGGCACCACTATCAATCAACCAAGTGTTGGTGTCAGTAGATACATTGCTTAACAATGCCGAATAGAATAAGTAATCACAAGAGTCCTTCTGAGGAGAGGCATCATCAACATCTGCAATGGTGGCCTGTTGTTTAGGCTTGGAGGGACAATGCTTGGCAAAGTGACCATACTTGTCACATCTAAAGCATTGGACTTTGGATAGGTCTCTCTTCTTCTTGAATGCGGGAGCACCATCATTTCCTTTGTCTCGATTCCTCTTGAAGAATCCTTTCTTCCCATCTTTTCCTTTCTTCTTCGAAGAGTGAGAGGCGAGAACATGAATATCTTCATTAGTTGAACTTTGACCAACGCCTCTAGCCATCAACCTTGACTTCTCTTGAATGTAGTCGGCCCTCAAACGATCAAACTTAGGAAGTTTGGATCTTAAACTGATTCCTTGAATGTAGGACTCCCATGATAAAGGAAGACCATTGAGAGCAAGCATGGTCAAGTCCTTATCATCAATCACATGACCAACTGTAGAGAGCTGATCTCTCAATTCCGAAATCCTCATGAAATAGGCAATCGCTGTTTCTCCTTTCGCCATCTTCACATGATGTAGTTGTTGCTTCAGTGCAAGTGCCCAGTTGGTGTTGTTGATTTCGTACATCTCCAATGTTTTGAACATGTCCCTTGCCGTCTTCAACTTGGAGACAATTGGAACAATATGATCTTTAACGGAATCAACCAACATCTTCTTTGCCTTGATGTCTTTCTTCCTCCACTGCAACTTCTCTTCTTCCTCCTCTGGTTCGGGAACTTTGGTCTCCACAAACTCAGCCAAGTCATTCTCTTCCAAGGTGAGCATGATTTTGAACCTCCATGATGTGTAGTTGGATGCTCCCTCGAGTCTATCCTCAATTTTAAGACCGTTCACCATCTTGACTAAAATAGAGATAGACAAAGATATGAAAAAGAGAATAGAGAGTATCGCTGCAATAACAAAACTGATCACGATCTTCTTCAAATCTGGCTCTGATACCATGCTAGTTTTATGATCAGATGTAATGCATAGAATTTAAATCAAAATTAGATATAATAACACAGCAGATACCCTCGGAAAACCCTCCTCTTGAGGGAGAAAAACCCAGCAACAATATATCACTTATATATTGAATCAACAATAGAGTCTCCCTTACAATACGGGCCGATATGAAGGCCTATAACATGCACCACAATCTGATGCAATCACAGAACCAATATGCTGCAATCTACAGATGAATTCTCAGCCTCTAACACAGTCGATCTGCCTTGAAGAATAACACGCCAAGTAGTAATGCAAGAACAATGAATGAAATCGATGAATAGAGTGAACATCAATCAAACATATATATAAGAGGAGAGGGAAGTCGTGCCTCTTCAAATCCAAGAATCGGCCCAATATGAAAGGACATGTTTCCAATATGTACAAGGTCGGCCTCCATAGAAGATAGCACCTCTTCATTAATATAACAAATATTAAATGTCAACAAGAGACGTGTCTCTTCAATCATCTCAAGTCAGCCAAGAGCAAGGTATCGAATATAATGATCTCAATTCAAATAGCTGTTAGTCCATCATTTGAATTGTCTCCAATTGCGCAGACCTGGAAGAAGCAGCCCGACGCTGCTAATAACATTAACAATTACAACCTTCATCTCTATCACAAACAAATCTTGGGCACTGATTTATATCCCATCACTCTAAAAGAGGTTGATCCGTAATCAGATTGGACCACCAAGATTGATGATCTTGTCTTCAATGAGGACCTTGCATGGGTTGATCAAGCAAATCTAGAGGTAGAGAAATGCTAAATTAGGGGGATGTCAACCATCCTCAAGGCCTACTCTCACCCAAATGCTAGAGGGCTTAATCTACCCCACACCATTCTCGTATTCCTTGCAAAGACTAGTCTTCCAACAGAAAGGAAGGGGGAAAATATTTGGTTTGAAAGGTCTTTTGAGTGATCATGGCTCCTACGCAAGAAGATATCTTTAGATTAGCTTGTCAATTATGAAATCATGATAGGAAAGAATATGGGGTATCCCTTGTTCATGAAAGTTCCAGCACCTTTTGAGGAGCTTAGATACCTTAATTCACCTTTCCCTAGAGGTTGTAGAGAACATCTCTTGGGTGCCATGGAGGTTAGAAGAATAAATCACCTACTCACTCTATGAATAGCAATCCATTTAATATAAACCTAAATCCAAAGGATGATTTTGTTAAGAAATTAGTTAATTTCTCAACGTATCATTTTTTGTCAACCCTCTGTGTGGGAGTAGTAATGGGGACTACAAAATTGATGCTAGTCAAGCCATGGAAAATTTCCATAGGAACCCTTTATCTCCATAAAAGCCTATCGTATGCCTATTTGACTTCTTGAACTTCCTAAGGTTGGGGAAACTACCACTAAAAATCTATCCAATCATAAAAATACCTTCACAATAGCATGCATAGATCAGGAACATGATGATGAGTTCTTATTCACGTGATGATGAACTCTTACTCGAGTCCTCTTCAACCTTGCAAGAGGATGCGCTTTAATGGTTCCTTGTTCTTCATTCTCATTTTGTCTATAGCTCCAAACAACTCTTAGATATTTTGTACCTTTTTTGACATTGCAAGGCCAATCTATCTAGTCATTCTATAATTTTCAACAATGAAACAAGTTAAAACTGAGTCTAACTTTGAGTTTGTCTAACATAAGCCCTTTGTCATCTTAACTATAGGATGAGGTTCAAACACATATAGATCTTTGATATATTTTCTCGTGCATTGAAGCAAGAGGTCCATCTTGAAGTCCTTACGTGTGAACCTATTTCTAATGAAGATACCTTAGAAGTTGGCCTCAGGTTACAAATGTTTGAGAAAAAAAGAAACCCACAAGGTGAATGTCATTAGTAAAAATGAAACTAAGGATGAGAAAGAGAAGGAAAAGGAGTTTGACCCATCATAGTTTTGTGACTAGCACCATGTTAGAGGCCATTCTACTAAAGAGTGTACAGCTCACAAGCACTATATTACCAAACAAAACAAGAATGGCACTTTTTCTAATAACTCTCAACTTGCACCACCTACTTGCAAGTTAAACATTTTGAAGGAAACTCCACCAAAGCATAATGATAATTCCTAAATGAAGCAAAATAAGCACAAAAAGGAAAAGAAGATTTAATCTCATTCCCAATCCTCTTCTAATTCTGATTCTTTCAACTCACTTAATGAGTTCAATCATCAAGATGTTAGGCTTATTGGTTCAATCAATATGTAGCATTATGAAATAAATGCTACCAATTAATTAGGCCATGATGCTAACCATGTTGGAGAAAATAGCTTAGTTAAATTCCCTCAACCTAAAAAACCAATCAAGGCACCAAACATCAAGGCTTGCATTGACTTGCAACAAAATATCCCTCTGCATGCCTTAGCTTCACCAATATTTTGTTGAGAAATTATCATCCCTATGTGTTGGAATCATCATGTTAAGCCTCTTGCACATGTCCCAATCAAAGGGCTCTCATTATCAACAAGCTTGGCCTTACTAAGGAGAACCTTGTCCAAACAATCTTAAAACCCTACATACTTCTTGTGGCTCTCCAAAAGATCCAATTCATAGCTTTGATTCTTCAACACTTAGTTGAAAAGATTCTTGCTTAGCAAGCAAACCTCTTGCACATGTCCCAATCAAAGGGCTCCTCGACAAGATTGGCCTTGCTAAGGAGAGTATTGTCCAAACAATCTTAAAACCCTACATACCTCTTGTGGCTCTCCAGAAGGTCCAATTCATAGCTTTGATTCTTCAACGCTCAATTGAAAAGATTCTTGCTTAGCAAGCTCATTTTTTCATCTACATTAAACCTTGGATAGGCTGCTACAACATTAAGCGTTGTTTTGAACAAAGGAGCCACCCTAAACATCATGTTCATCTAAGCATACAAGACAATGATCTAACAAGCTTGACAAAGTTGGTTACAAATGCGCTGACATTAACAACAAACAAGTTCAGCCAATTGGTAATATTACTCTCAATGCTGAACTTGGATGCATCCAAGCAAAGTTTTCCACGATCAACCTTGATCTTTGGTACAGTCTCCCTGTCACTCACTTTCCCAACAAAGTAACTCATGTATGAAGAGAAGGTTTGCACAATCCTAACAAATATGGATACTTGACCACAAATCTCATTCCTACCATCTCTACCCAAAAAAAATCTTAGCATCTCACAATTTCATGTGAAGGATCTACCAATTTAATACGAGGTATTTATTGTCCTTGCTTCCTCCTTTTGTTCTAGTGAGTACATAGAAGTATTTTTCTTTTGCATACACCTCTCACTCAATGTCATCCCTATATCTCTTTGACCATCTCACCATTACCCATTGGGATATGGTATCATTATGTTCTAGGTCAAGTATAGGTCAAGTATCTAAAGTGCAAATTAGAATAGTTAATGCTTCTCTTAAAAACTATACTATCTAGGAGTGTTGACTCAAGTGCAACATAATAGCACTTAATGATTCAACACCCTTTAATAAGACAAGCTTACAAGGACCTCATGAAGATAGTAGAAGCAAAGCATGCTCTTGTAAGATCAGAAGTTGCCCACTTCACAATCTCCACCTTACATTTATGCACTCATTTTGGTGTCAAATCCCTTAAATGTTTTAGGACCATTCCACTTGTTTTTTCCTTTACCCTAATCTCAAAATGATAATGCAAGTGGTCCCAACCTTAGGATCAACTCATTTGTTCACCCTAAAAATCTGAGCCCATTACTCAAGGACACTTGCACTAACACAACAATAGTGTCTAGACACTTGCATAAACCTAGAACTAGAGTTCATTAGTCAAATTTCAAAAAGTAACTTTCCTCGTAAGTTCATGCCCTAATCCTTGTTGATGAAACTTGCAGCTGCGAACCTCTTACTTCCAGGCTCGCATTTTTTCATTAAGAAAAATAAATTAAATATAGCTATGGCTATTTAATTTATTTGTTCGAATTGAGATGAGAATAGGCGCTTCACAAATGAATGATAATAAACCATCATTTATATTACTTAATGATTAATATTTAATTATTGAATGGGGCCGACTTTATGAAGAATCACGATTTTATGGAGGCCAACTTAATAATATTAAAAGACACGATTTTCTATTGGGCCGACTTCCTTCATGAAGAGTCACAACCCTCTCTCCCTTGCGTATAAATACAAGATAAGATTCATTCATTCGATGAAAAAGTTCATTCATCATAATTCGTATTCCTCAGAAGAAGTTTGCACTTACAGCAGGTCGTCATTCTGTAGCAGCAGATCGATTTAAAGGAGAAACATATTCACTTGTATTTGCATCTAAGAGAGGTGCCTATTATTCATTGTATCAATATTGGCATTGTGTTGTGCCTGAGTTGTAAGCAGATTGCTGCTCTCATTATATCAATATATAAGAGATATATTGGCTGGGTTTTTCTCCCTCAAGTTGGAGGGTTTTCCCAAGGTATCTTGCTGTGTTTATTGTCTTAAGTGCTGCATTGTCTGATTGCTTTCAGTTTATATATCTGATCATTAAAAACTAACAGGGTATCAGAGTGGGTATAAGAAGATCTAGATCAGATTTTATTCAAGCAGAAATATCCTCCATTATTGTTCACATTTCAGTTTACATCTATCTTATCGTCAAGATGGTGAACGGGCTCAAGGTCGAAGACAAACTTGAGGGTGCATCAAACTTTGCATCTTGGAAGTTTAGATTGATGCTTGCCTTGGAGGAAAATGAGTTAGCTGAGTTCATGGAGAACGAAGTTCCAGAACCAACCGAAGAGAATGAGAAGCCTCAATGGAAGAGAAATAACACTAAGGCTAAAAAGATGTTGGTTAATTCCGTGAAAGATCACATTGTGCCAATCATCTCTAAGTTGCATACAGTAAAAGATATGTTCAAAACCTTGGAGGAGATGTATGAAATCAACACAAGTCAGGCTCTTGCATAAAGCAACAACTTCATCATATCAAGATGGCGAAAGGAGAATCCGTCATCTCATACTTCATGAAGATCACCGAGTTGAGAGATCAGCTCTCTACCATTGGGCATATTGTTGATAGCAAAGATCTGACGATGCTGGCTCTCAATGGTCTTCCTAAATCTTGGGAGTCATACATTCAAGGAATCAGTGCAAGATCAAAACTTCCTAAGTTTGATCAAATGAGAGCAGATTGTATTCAAGAAGAATCAAGGTTGGCTGCAAGTGGCATTGGTCAAAGCTCTACAAATGAAGACATTCATGTTCTTTCCGCTCAATTCTCGAAGAAGAAAGGAAAAGGAGGAAAGAAAGGATACTTCCAGAGGAATTGAGATAAAGGGTCAGATGGTGCCCTTGCATTCAAGAAGAAGAGGGATCTATCTCGCATTCAATGTTTTAGATGTGACAATTTTGGTCACTATGCAAAGGATTGCCCAACCAGGCCTAAGCAGCATGCTTCATTTGCAGATGTGGATGAGATATCTCATCACAAGGATTCAAGGGAATTCCTATTCTATTCTGCCTTATCAAGCAATGTCCCAATAGATAGTAACACTTGGTTGATTGATAGTGGCGCCTCTCGTCACATCACTAGGTTTAGAGAACATCTCTCAAATTTGGTGATGAGAGATTCAAGTGTTCAAGTAATAATTGGAGATGATGCAAGTTACTCTATGAAAGGCGTCAGGACCTACCATTCACTTAGAATTAGGAATCACCTTGCAGTTGAGTGATGTACTATTTGTACCTGGCATCAAGAGGAACCTTGTCTCAATTTCAGCCTTAGAAGACAAGGGGTATCAAGTAGCATTCTCTGAAGGAAAAGTTCTTGCATGGCCAAAGAACTCTAACATCAAGACAACCAGTGTGATTGGTGTTCGACAAGAATATCTCTACAGGCTCTCCACCCGTCCTCTGCAAGCCTTGTTACATGATGCTTCAAGTTCATGTGAGCTTTGGCATAGAAGATTTGCTCACATTCACTTTCGTGCTATTCCAACCTTGGAGAAGATGGTCACCGACATTCCCAAATTGAGCCAGGAGCATGAAGGTACTTGTCGAGGATGCGCATTGGGCAAGAACACTGAAAGACCCTTCCATAGTAGTGAAAGTAGATCTAAATGTATTCTAGATCTTGTTCATTCTGATTTGTGTGGTCCAATGTCTGTTACTTCTTTGAGTGGTTTCTTGTATTATGTAATTTTGATTGATGACTACTCTAGAAAGACTTGGATTTATTTCTTAAAGACTAAAGAATCTAAGGAAGTACTTGAAAGATTCAAGGAATTCAAAGCTCAAGTAGAAAACTTGTCCGGGAAGAGGATCAAATTTTTGAGATCTGACAATGGAGGAGAATACATCTCTGGAAGCTTTCGAAACTTTTGTGTTGAAGCGGGAATTAAGAGGGAGTTTTGTGTTCCCTACAATCCTCAACAAAACGGTGTAGCAGAAAGGAAGAACAAATCTATTGTAGAAGCAGCTAAGGCCATGATTCATGATCAAGATCTACAAATCTTCCTTTGGGCCGAATCTTCTACGACCGAATCTTCTACGACAGCTGTGTATGTTTTGAATCGAAGCCCTCATTGTATCTTGGAAAACAAGACTCCTGAGGAAGCTTTCACAAGTGTGAAGCCTAAAGTTAGCCATTTGAGAATATTTGGTTGTCCTGTGTGTGTTCATGTCCCTAAAGACAAAAGGACAAAGTTGGAACCATCTGGCAAGAAGGGAATATTTGTGGGCTACAGTGAGACTTCAAAAGCCTACAGAGTTTACATTTCTAGTCAGAAGTTGATTGAGATCAACAGGGATGTTGCATTTGAAGAAGATATTGCATTCAAGAGATCCAAAGGTCATCATATGGAGATAGACAATGAAGACCAAGAGTCTTCCCAGGATATGGATATTGACCATACTCCTGAGATTCAGAGGGAGCCTACTAATCCAAAAGAATATGATGAACCAATTGAGCCTTTGGAACCTACTGATGGGCCTACCGACATTGTTATTGGTAGAAAGAGACCTCTATGGGCTAGGCGAACAATGCAGGAGGCAGAAAACTTTGCAGCTCCTAGAGGAACTTTCAGAGAAAGCAAAAGACCTCGGAAGTTTTCAAACTATGTTGCCTTGATGAGTCAAATGATTGAGTCTGAGCCTTCCAATGTTGAGGAAGCTACAAGTCAGCGATTATGGAAAGATGCTATGTCTGAGGAATATCACTCTATCCTCAAGAATGATGTTTGGGTCATCGTACCTAGACCTGAAGGCAAATCTGTGGTATCTTCTAAATGACTCTTCTAGATCAAGCATGCAACAGATGGGAGCACTGAGAAGTACAAGGCTAGATTTGTGGCTAGAGGATTCTCTCAGAAAGAAGGGATAGATTATGAGGAAACATTTGCTCCAGTTGCTCATTATACATCCGTCAGGACCATCATTGCTCTTGCAGCATCTAAGGGATGGAAAATACACCAGATGGACATGAAGACAACATTTCTAAATGGTGTAATTGAGGAAGAGGTATATATTGAGCAACCTGATGGCTTTGAGGTTCATGGGAAGAAGTCTCATGTTTGCAGGCTGAAGAAGGCATTGTATGGCCTTAAGCAGGCTCCTCGTGCTTGGTACGAAAGAATTGATCAATACCTGATGAGTTTGGGTTTCTCTAAGAATGATGTTGATTCAAACCTTTACTTCAAGGTGATTGATGGCAAAGCATTGATCTTAGTTCTATATGTTGATGATCTAATTCTTACTGGAGAAGAACACCTCATTTTCAAATGCAAGGAGCTAGCTTTTGAATTTGAAATGAAGGATCTTGGTCTCATGCACTACTTCCTTGGTCTAGAAGCATGGCATAAGCCGGATGAGATTATTCTGAGTCAAGGGAAGTATACCATTGACATTTTGAAGAGATTTGGTATGATGGATTGTAAATCCATGTCTACGCCTATGGAGACCAACTTTCAGAAGCTTAAGGAGGCTGCAGCTAATTCAGATCTGGTGGATCCCACTATGTACAGGCAGTTGATTGGATCGTTGATGTATCTAGTCAATACTAGACCAGATATTTGCTATGCAGTGAGTGCACTTAGTTAGTTCATGTATTAACCAAGGCAAATACATCTAGTTGCAGCAAAGCATATCCTAAGATACTTGCGTGGCACAGTTGGATATGGCTTGAGATATTCTTCTGGTGTGGACTTGAAGCTGCATGGTTATACTGATTCCGATTGGGCAAGGTGTGTCACTGATCGGAAGAGCACCTCTGGATGTTGTTTCAGTTTGGGGTCTGCTATGATCTCCTGGTGTAGTAGGAAGTAGTCTTCAGTGGCACTAAGCACCGCAGAGGCAAAGTATATTGCAGCATGTATGGCATCTCGAGAAGCAATGTAGCTTCAAAATCTCCTTGCAAGATTGTTTGGACAATCATTGGAGCCTACTATCATTCATTGTGATAAACAAAGCTATGTGAAGCTTTTTGTCAACCCAGTGTTTCATGACAAGACCAAGCATGTTGAGATCAAATACCACTATATCAGAGATATGGTATGGAGGAAAGCAATTCAGTTGAGATACATAACACTGATGAGCAGACGACAGACATTCTCACCAAGCTCCTCTCTAGAGTAAAGTTTGTGTACTTCCAAGACAAGCTTGGTATTGTGGAGAATGAAGCCCTTGTTGAGAGAGATTCTCAACTTCAGTGATCTTCTATGATTTGCTTTAATGCATTTCTCTCTATAAGAGAGATTTGAGGTGCAAGCCCTTGTTTCCACCCTTTGGGAGTAACCAAGGTGGATGTCATGTGTGTGACTCCATGACAACATCACGTGAGAGAGTCTGTGATGATTTTTCTTGTACTTGTGTTTATTCACCCTCTGGGAGTATCTATGGTGAATGTCATGATGAGATGACATTGAGTGATGGGCACTTGTGCACATATACCATACATGGGTGTAGCCATGATGGTTGATATCACGTTGAGGTGATAAGCTCTTTTCCACACATGGGTGTAACCATGGTGGTTGACATCACAATGAGGTGACATGTCTTGTGCAGCTGGAAGTATTCCTCCCTAGCTGAGAGGGAGTGTTGATGAAACTTGCAGCTGCGGGCCTCTTAGTTCCAGGCTCGCATTTTTTCATGAAGAAAAATAAATTAAATATAGCTATGGCTATTATTTATTTGTTTGAATTGAGATGTGAAGAGGCGCTTCACAAATGAATGAGAATAAACTATCATTTATATTATTTAATGATTAATATTTAATTATTGAATGGGGCCGACTTTATGAAGAATCGCAATTTTATGGAGGCCGACTTAATAATATTATAAGACACGTTTTTCTATTGGGCCGACTTCCTTCATGAAGAGTCATGACCCTCTCTCCCTTGCGTATAAATACAAGATAAGATTTATTCATTCGATGAAAAAGTTCATTCATCATAATTCGTATTCCTCAGAAGAAGTTCGCACTTACAGCAGGTCGTCATTCTGTAGCAGCAGATCGATTTCAAGGAGAAACATATTCACTTGTATTTGCATCTAAGAGAGGTGCCTATTATTCATTGTATCAATATTGGCATTGTGTTGTGCCTGAGTTGTAAGCAAATTGCTGCTCTCATTATATCAATATATAAGAGATATATTGGCTGGGTTTTTCTCCATAAAGTTGGAGGGTTTTCCTAGGGTATCTTGCTGTGTTTATTGTCTTAAGTGCTGCATTGTCTGATTGCTTTCAGTTCATATATCTGATCATTAAAAACTAACAATCCTTACTATGTTTTTAAAGGTCATCTTCTTGAAAACTGAATGTAAACCTATTTATGACCTCTCTTCTCATAACATGTCGTTAGAAAACGTGTTACCATTCTGCTCTCTTCCAGCACAAAGGTGATTTGCAAAGACTCCATCAAAGAGCAAGGTAGCAAGATAGGAATCTAAAATTTGAATATCATGAAGCCCATTGTGCCATTAAAGATATAGATTCTTGATAATCTCCTTACCCTCTTTCCATTTCACCATTCTCCCCATAGGAAGACATTAGAAGCCATTCGCCTTTGTCTCCCCCAAGCCAAAGTCTGAAAACCCTTCTCAATACCCTCCTAATCAAATCTGAACCACTCCCCATCCTCTTCCCCTCCTTTGCATCCTTCATTGTGATCTTTGTCAACCTCTTGTGCCTCCATCACATAACACACCACATGTGCTTACTTTTTACCCTGGTGTTTTGTTTTGTAAACATATATTGCACACATTGCTCACACTTTGTCATTGGGTCCGACTCTATACACACCTAAATTTTCCATATTATGCTTTGTGGAGGTTGAAATACACCAAATAGGTGACTAAGGCAATCTCCTTTACAACACATCATTCTTCCCTTGTCCCAATATTGAGCTAATATTTACTCGCACTAAATATCAAACATGCACACTCTACAAGCGGTTGAAGGATCGGTGGATTAAGGTGAGCAACTCCTACAAGTTTTAGAACCTTTGAAGCCCTAGACACCTATGCCTTTGAATCGTAGTAGCATTTTTTACCTGTATCTGCACCCGCCTTACACAAGTGTTCAAAGATCAAACTTCTTTGATTGAGCTGAAAATCATAGGGGACCATTTTACTAGCCTCCTGAAGTTTTCTAGTGTCAGATTTACGATATTCCAGGTGCATCTACACTTTACATTTCCTAACTCCTATAATTTTCTATTGTAGATCAGATTTACTTAGTTTAATTTTGTTATTTTTGTAGTTCATTGATAAATCTGATTTATTCATAAGTACAATAGAAAGTAAAAAGGCTATTTCTTGTATAATACACTTAGGAGTAGCTCATTTTTAATCTTTCAATTGATGAATCCAACATTCTTCCATGCTTATTTTCTAATTTCTAAGTCTTACAGAAAATTAAAAACCAGCAACCACCCATTTTCTAAGTTCATTTCATTTTCCAACCTTTTCAAACGCCAATACATTCATTCTACCTATCCTTTATTCTCTTCTTCTTACTATTTTCCTTTATTCTCTTGATCTATCTCATCACCACATTCCATCTACTCCTCTCAAACCCCTCACAACACTTGATTTTCAATCTCCCACTCCTTCACCCCCCTCCTAGCCTTGGCTTTCCTTGTCTTATCCTCATGGCTTCTCCCATGTCCCTAGCCTCTCTCCATACATCCCTTCTTGATTCCACTTTTTCCGATCAGATTTTCTTTACCCGCCTCATTGTCCTTGATCACCTTCTAGAATTCCTAGACTTAAGACTCTCCTCCTCTTTCTATTGATCACATATTGGCAAGTCTTTCCCACTATCCCACCTTCACTTGTCTCCTTGGCATGTACCTCGATGACTTAAAAACCTGTGTCCTTTCATGTCACTTTCTCTATTGATAGCTCTTTTCCACTTTCTCCTCCCTCTATTTACATATACTATACCTCCTATTGACCTAAACGATGATGCTTGTCCCATTATTCTATCAACATTCCTTTTCCTATAAGTCATGTTGGTGATCCATGTTGTTCCACTTCTCCTTCTCTTACTAGATATATCTTAGACACCATTGGATGGTGAGCATGGTTCCTCGCTTATTTCTACTATCGCTATTGATCCTCCTATCAAATTGGATCCTTCCTGATCTAAAGGCTCATGTTCCTCTCTTGATCATATATTTTTTATGCCTTTGGCGAGTCTACCTAACTAAGGATGTGGCTTATGTTCCTTACAATGGATTACACATGACCTTGTTGCATACTTGCGAGCTAATACATTGGATGAATTTATGATATTCGCATCGATAATTCCCCTTATGCTTCTCTTCCCACTCCTATATCCAAGTCATCCCTTCTAGACATGGATCCACTTCATTGTGCCTCTAGGCATTCTCTCACTTCTAAGCCATCTTTGCTCACTTTCCCTCCTATACTCCCTCCATGGAGTCCTCACTTCTTACTGCTTATGAGTTACCACTTCCTTCTTCCCCTCCTTGTGTTGTACCAACTCACCGCACTTATCCTCCTACACCTCCTCCACCAAGCCCTCCTTACCCCTTCTTAAGACCTACCTCTTCCCTCTTCTCCTTCCCATGTTGTACCTCCTTATCCCTATATCATGTATTCCCCTCCTCTTGATTGAACTTATGTGTAAACTAAATTAAGAAGCAAGATGTGCATTTGAATACTCACACACTAGTTCGCATTCCCTACCTTCATGGTTGCTTTCTCCTCTCTATTCTATGATTCTCGCATACACTTCTCCCAATGGCATGGGGAACATATGCTTTGATCAATATATGATCAAGGAGATCCTATTTAGCAAGTGAGAAAATTTTGTACTCTTTGCTTGACTATTACTTCCAATGATCCTATCTTGGCTAAATTCTTCCCTAGTACTTTGACAAACAATGCATTGGATTGGTTCTACATTTTTACTCCTAATTTCTTACACTCCTTTGCTGATGTTGTACATGCCTTTAGACTCCATTTCCAATTTGACATGGATCCTAAAGTAACTCTCATTCAACTAGCACACTGCAAGTAAGATCCTAGTGAAAGTGTTAAGGACTACTCACTTCTTTTCTTTACTTGTTCACATGGGATTTCATCCTCTCAATTTGATGCTTCTTTTTCTAGATAATCTCTAGCCTCATATTCAAGAGAAAATACCTATTGGCCTACAAGCATCTCTTTTTTATATATATTGGCCATTGAGGTTGAACAAACATTTGCAAGATTTGGGGACACTTCTATTTTTACTCCTCTCTTATGGATCCCACATATGAACCTTCTCTAAGCACTTCTCCTATCTTGCAAGATAAACATGAAGAAATGATTCTTAAGCATCTTGCAGATCCTTCTAAGCCTATCTTATCACTTCTCTTAAAGGCTAAGTTAATCACTCTTACTCCTCTTGCATTCAAGAAACATTCTAAGCATGGTCGTTCAATTCTTTCTTGCTCATATCATAGGATGTTGGACTAATGTACCAATTAGTGCAGAGATTTAAAGAACAAAATACAAGATCTTATTGACAAGAGTGCCATCATCATCTCTCCTTATGATGCCCCTCCCCCTTCTTCTCACAATAATAATTCTGGTTTGGTAGAAGAACCAAAAACAACACATGACCTATCATTAACCTATTATACACAATGATGACCATGATCCTCTTGATATACTTACACATGCTCATCCTTCTTCAAATGCTCATACCCCTTTTATCTCTACTTCTACGTGTAGTATGGTTGTGGAGCTTGTACCTCTGTTTGAAATTCCTCCATGTAAAACCATTGAAAATATTTTCACAAAAAGTTCTCTCCACTCTTCTGAATTTACTTCATATGGTGCTCCTTGCATGCCACACTTGGCATACTTATCACTCGATTTTGCAAATATTGATGCATTAATTGATGAGTATTACACTTCTTCCATTGGTTGATCCTACCTTGCCTTCAACATCTCTTTTTATGCTTGTTATGCTTTATAATGTGCTATATGTTGTCCATTCTTTTATTTGTCCCACAATTCTCCTATGTGAATTTCCTACTTTTCCTACATCATCATTACTTTATGTATTTGGATTCTTCTATTTATTGATACTTACTCATTAGATATCTTTCTTATGTGGTCCTTATTTGTACCTTCTTCTACATGACATCCCAGTGATGATGAAAAGTATTGGGGCATCTCTTAAGAATCTTATTCATGTTGACCCACATATGTCATGCTTATTTCAATTTTTTTTTATCCCACCTCTTTAAGCCTACTTTATCTTGTGTTGGTGTTCGATACCTATTGGGGTTGATGACATATATTGGTCATAATCATAGTGCCCTACCACCCATCACATTCCTAACCCAATATGCATAGAGCACTTAGTGTTGTGATCATTCTTGTATGCTTTCATCTATAATATTCCCTCTTATTGCCTATTATATCTACTAGCCTACTATACTTGCTATTTTGCAATATAGGGTTTCATTGCTTGTCCCTATTTTCTTTCTTCGTGGGGACAACCTTTTATGTAGATATTTTTTCCTAGGGGCATCTCCCCCCTTTCTGTCATTACAGGCACTCTATCTCCTTTTCAATCTTCATACATGTGTTTCATGACCAATTTCTCTTTACCTTTACCTTGGGGCAACCCTATGTTTATGTTGAGAGGATGCATTATCTTTGATTGCTCCCTATCCTTTCCAATGATCAAACACATCTATTATATCATGTTGATCTCTTATTCCTATCTAGAATACTCTCTCTTTGCCCTTTCTTGGGGGGATTATCATATTCTATTATTTAGGGGTGTTTCTTCTCTTGTTCCCCTTTTTGAACCAACCTTGCAATGTTCATTCATCTTACCCTATGTTGTATCGTGTCTCTTACACACTTATTCTTCTTATGTGTACACAATGTTATGTGAGAATAGAGGATGATGATCCTCAATTACTTTATATATATATTATCCTATTAGGAGTGGCTCCACTCTCATAAAACCCTTTGTCCCCACCTATGTACAAGTGTTCTATGTTGTATTTTCTTTGCCCAACTTCTATTACTATTTCAACTTTAATTTCTTTTCCATCTTTCCTCTTCCTACTATCTGTAATATTATGTCTTTTTGCCATTTGTTTACAAATCTATCCTTTCCTCTTACATCTTTATGCTTCATATGATATATCTTGCATTGTCTCACATAAGCACATTTCTTCCTTTAATTTACTTACTACTGCAGTACCATTGTTGATCTATCTATCATCTCTCTCCTTTATCTTTCTTTCCTCTTTATCTCTTCCATGCTATGACCTTGGACATTTACAAGATATCATCTTTATGCTGCTCATAGCATGTTTACCTTTTATTACTCTCACACTCATCATTCCCTTGGGCGTATCTCAGCTTGATCCTTAGGACTGGAGGCACCACCTTAATCATACGCTCCTCTTTTCCTTAGGTTATTTCACCTTTTCTTATTCCTATTACTCTCACTTATCTATAGTTGTTGACAATTAGCTTACATTTTGCACACTTGCTTGCCATTTGAGGACAACCTTTTTTTATTACTCGGGGCATCTCCTTGCATGCTCCTTCTATCACTTGAACTTTATCACTATACCTTGGTATTTTCCTTTCTCCCTATTTACCTTAAATTGATCAACTCTCCTTTTGCCAATCAATTTAAGGAGACATACTATATAGATTATCTACACAATGTATTTTTTAGCATTATCACTCAGCCTAGCTTGGTTTGATCTCTTTAACCATTAGGTGGCTACCACATATAGCCAAGCATGGTACCCTTCTTGTCACATTTCCTTTTTTTTTATATGGCCTAATCCATTGGGTGGCAACCTTCATATATTTGGGTGGCAACCACAACCATAATCTTTTTACCATTTTATTTTGTTTTGGCCTAGCTTGGCCCATTTATTTGTTGGCAATGGCATCACCAATCTTACCTCTATCTCTCTCACATCTCAGTGGTTACGTCATAATCAAGCCTTTGTCCAAGTGCCATTCTCCTATATGGCTCATTTGTAGCCATCCTCTCTAAGAATGCAATCCTTCATGGATTTTCTCCTATGTCCTTCTCTAGTGTTGTCATAGCAGCCATATGAATAGTTTGGAGTTGTGTGTTCGTCCCTATTACATTTAGCATTTCATTTTGGTTTAGTATTTCATTTTTATTTTGTAGCTTTGCTTTCTTTATCGGACAATAACTACAGTTTCTTTTGCTTGGGTGCATTGCATGATAAATGCTAGTGCATGGAAGTGAAGGAAAACCGAAGAGGAGATTGAAAACATATGCCCTCTCACATATATCCTTTTCACATATCCTACCTGTATTGTACTTTAGCATGCTTCTTCACATAGTATCATTAGTCCACTAAAGTGAGGGCAAACATAAGGTCAGAAATTGCCTACTTTACAATCTTTGCCTTACATTTATCTACCGATTTTGGTGTCCACTCCCCTAGATGTGTTTTAGGACCATTCCACCTATGGTCTTTTCCCTAATCACCGAAAATAATGTAAGTGGTCCCAACCTTAGGACCAACCCATTTGTTAACCCTAAAAATCGGAGCATGTAACTTCCCAAGAATAACTATGTTGATGCAATGTTAATATTCTTAGTCAAATTTCAAAAAATATCTTTCCTCACTTATTTGTGCCCTAATCTTTATTACATTTTCAATAGTTATCTTTTTTTTTACCCCTCTTGCAACAATACATTATTTGGAATGTTTATTACCAGTCCACTCTCTTCCAACACAGGTGATTTGCAGAGACTCCATCAAAGAGCAGAGCAGCAAGATAGGAATCTGAAGAATAAAGAACATGAAGCCCATTGTGCCATTCAAGCCATGGGTTATTGATAACCTCCTTTCCCTCTTCTTGATAATCTTCAAACAATTCTTTCATACTGGGATTCCCTGATGGTATATCTCCTTTCTTTCCTTCATCTTGCTTTAGTGCATCCTATTTTCCTCCTTTATTTTTATCATGGGTGCTATTCTTTGAGCACTTCCACCGTTCTAGGAGTTTTTGGAACTGAAAAGGATGTTTCGTTTTCCTCTTTTTCAAGTCATCATCCTCATTATTGGAACCAAAATGTCTAACATTGTCCCCTTCAATAGGAATTTGAAACTTCTACTACTAGCAGATTTGGTAGCACATCCACTAGTCCTATAACTTGTTGGATTGGAGACAAGTTTTATGGGACATAGTGATCATGTCCCCTATTTTTCACCGACTATAATATTATTAGTATTAATTAAAAGTGTTTCTTAACACTAAATTAATAAATAAATAAAAATGAAATAAAGTATATTATAAAATTAAAATTAAATATAATAAAAAAATTAGAACATTTTCAAATTTTAGGCACCCAAGAATAGGACCCAAAGTCCTGAACAAGAAAGGTACAACTGCAGGTTTGAGTGTTCATTTTGATCACCTGATTTTCATATGTTCCAGCTGATATTTTGAGATCCGTCACTCCAAGCCAGATGAACCCTTAAAGGCAATTACAGATACTAGGATGAAAACCCTACCTTATTTTGCAATTTTACATAGAAAATTCAGAAGTGCTAATTAAAGATCCTTGCTCTCATTTCAGATTTAAGCAATTAGGTCTGCAAGCAAATCTTGGAGGATCATTTGTGATTTCTTTGGAGCACTATCTTCTTCCCTGCTGTTGAGGCTTTAGGCGACCAGATCTGAGTGTTGATCACCATTTTAACACATCTCTTGAAGCGCATCACTGGGAGGTAGCCATCATCAGACCCAACTGAACTACCAATCCACTCAAGGGCGAATAAGGTCATAAGTTGAAGGGAAATCGCCACCCAGAAGCTGCACCAGATCACACTTCACAGGGATAGCTGATCATTGGACTGCTGGATCAGGATATTGTGCTCAGCATTGAAGGACATCGCCATCCAGAAGCTGCATCAGATCAGACTTCGCAGGGATAGCTATTATTGGACTGCTGGATTATTAGTATATTGTGTTCAATATAGAAAGAAATTGCCAAACTATACCTGTAAGTTGTTTAAGTACAATAACAGTCCTAGCTGTACCTACAGTTTGAGTCATATCGAATCAAGGAAATTTATCCATGTATGTTTTGAATCCTACAGTCATTAAACAGCAGTAACTTACTAATAGTCCAGCTCAGCTAGGGTTAATGTAATTAAATGATCTGAGTATTCTGATGTCTGAATTGGAAACTTTCAATTTCAAAATAAGAAGCTTGATAGCAGATTGTCTTCATATGGTTCAATTTATTTATTGTCCAGAATAACTCAGCAGTAGAGATCTGCAACAAGGTTTCAGTTTGGGATTCATTCTTGGAGTTTTCAGCTGATCTTGTAACTGCTGTTATAAACAATTTTAATTTCTAGATTTGAATGTAATTCTGATCTAGGGTTCAGACTGTTGTAAATCAGTAGATATGTAAGTACAGTTGAAGGATTTGAGTGTGCACGTGATTGATAAAATGCTGCTATGAAAATTCAGGTTTTATAACTGCACATGAGGATTTACTTCCATGAGTTTGCAGACATTTATTAGATTCCCAGTTGCTGTTTCAGTTTGCATTTGTTCAAAATTCAAATATATCAAAAAATTACAAAAAACCCAGAATACTGTATGAACCCTAATCAGGAACATCACTAACTCTGGTATTCTAGCCAGTCTAATCCCCCCAAACACTATCTGATTTGATTAGATGTAGGTGACGCCTTCTTTTGATTGGAGAAGATTTGACAGATTGAAGAATTTGACCAAAACAATCCATAACCAACAAGTCATCAGGCACATGATATGACAGCTTGAAAGGTTATCTTATGAAGCCGAATGCACTCATGCACAAATAAGATTGGTATGAATGTAGCAATCTACCCAATATTTTATTTCTTTCAGCTCTACTTTGAGAAACATGATGCATAGTCATTTATTGATTCAAGAGCAATTTGAACTACTTATGGTGTGCTTTTGTTCGAACTTATGTCTATGAAATTTTGGAGAGCATTTAGATGACTTCTTTGTTGTCTAATAACTCATGAAGAACAAAAGCTTAAGGACTGTTGATCAAGCGAAGCAAGGGTAAGACCAAGTCATCATGTGAAAAACAAACATCTAATGAATTCCATAAGCTGTTTGTGGAGGAAGATGCTAATAAAGTCAGCCAATAAAAATGAATCATGTCCCTAGAACTCTGTGAATGAAGATGAACATTAAAAGCCACATGATAGTGATTAATGGTTCACCACCCACTATGCTCGGGAAGGATTATTCTATGACTATGCCTTCTTAAAAAATTCATCTCTTTGCATGATCCAATCAATATGTGCTACTTCTCGAGCACCCAATCTCTTGTTTGTGTACTTCTACAATTTGTAGCGCTCTAATTGAGGATTTCCTTGGACTCCATCATCAAAACAAAGATCACTTGAGGAATGCACAGCATAAATTTGCCAAAATCAAAGACTAAGCATGCATAATTTTCCTCTCGGTTGACCTCACCATGACGTTCATTGGGGGCATGACCAGTGTTACCAGACTCGTCAGAAAACCAGCAAGTTTGGTGTGTCCCAAGTCTAGCAAACCTAAACAAGGCCTACCTGCTAATTCTGCAATCCCAAAGAGCCTGTTCCAAACTCATGACTCTAGCAAACTTGTCTGATCCAGAACAGCAAAAACAAAATAAAACCTAAAACATGTAGCATAAACACAAACACACAAAGCAAAAACAAAAACACAAGTGATTTTGGAGCAGCAACACAAGAAAAACAGCAAAGTGAATTTTATGAAGAAAGCAACCCATATAATTTTGGAGAATCAAAGAGTGAATTTGAAGCAGAAAATTTGAAGAGGTGTGTCTTTCTTTTTCCTCTTTTTTTGTATTTTTCATTTTAAGAACTAGACCTAAAACATGTGACATAAACACAAACACACAAAGCAAAAACAAAAACACAAGTGATTTTGGAGCAGCAACACAAGAAAAACAGCAAAGTGAATTTTATGAATTCAAAACAACGCATAGTAATTTTGGAGAATCAAAGAGTGAATTGGGGCAGAAAATTTGAAGAGGTATATCCGTCTTTTTTTTTTTTGGATTTTTCATTTACTATTCCATTTTTCTTCAAGTTTCTATTCTGTAACAAGATTAAAAAAAATGGAGAGAAAATTACTATGAACATATTCTCCTCTTCATTGTTCCTTTTTCTTTCCTTCCATAGTCGATTCCTTTTCCCCATCTCTTACTTCTTTAATCTACAAACATAAAAAAAATTACCTCTTCTTTCTTTCAGCCTACTTGCAAATCATCATAATGTTGGTGCTAATAGGAAAGGACCCTTCTTGGAAACATGTCACCCCAGTTGCTAAGACGAGAATAAGTTTGCAATTATTGCGAAAACAAACTTAATGGAGAAGGCATAATTACCTACAATTCCACCTTGCCTATTAACCTGCCCAAGACACTTTGTTATCCACACAAGCCTCACCTGAAATTGTGCAACAGGTGCAAACTCAATTAGAGACCTTGAGGAAGAGAACCTTTGGAAAAGGCAAAAAGAAGAGATGGTGCCCCATGGGCCAAGTAGACACTTCTAAACTTCCTCAATTCCCTTTGAGTTCGAGCAATCGTGTTGACCTTAGAGTTTGTGGATCAAGATTGAATTCTTATATTGTACCACACACTTGTCTAGGTTCCCAATCATTGATTTAAAGGATGGGTTGAAATAGAGACAATACCAAGTGGAAAGGAATGCAGTTGGGGATTATTGGTTCTATGTTCAATTCAACCTGATGTGGCCAACTAATTAGCTTCGATTTTTGTTTGAAAATATATTTTTGATTTATTTATGCCTTTTGAATCTTAAAAGTAGGTGCTTTTTAAATTTAGAATTTTTTTTATTTATGACCTCTTTATTAGCAAAATCTGAAGGATGCTATTGTTTTTTCTTGCTTGGATTTCCAAGTCCCTAAGAATCAAGAGAAGAAGGGCCCAATTTTGAGTTGTAAAAGTGGAAAAAGTGAAGTCCATCATTGATGAGCAATGTAAAAAATAGCAGACGAAGCATTATAGCATCATATTTGATTCTTGGGCAGATAAAAGATAGAGGATGTTGTTGAGTTTCCTTCTTCCTTCCTCAGGTTTAAATGGTTTTCATGAAATTCATTGATGCTTTAGAAAAGGTGAAAACATAGAACAGTTTTGTGAGATTTCATAGGAAGTTGTAGCTAAGGTATGTGATTTTATAGGAAGTTAATGAATCAATGAAGGTGAAAACTGCTTTTGTAAGTTGTGCAAGTAATTACATACAATGTAGCAAATTATGTTGTTGGTGTACTCCTTGTGGAGAGGCACCCATCTCTTATCTAGAATCCTTGTTTGGTTCATTGCCTTGACCTTATATTGGAGGATCTTGGCAAAATTCCTTTGGTCAAACTAGTTGTGGGTCACGGTCGCAAAATCTACAAATATATGCAACCTTGCTTGGATACTCAAGCTTAATGAGTATACATACAAAGGAGTTTGCTCATCTTGGCATAACCAGATTTGCAACCAATTTTATCATGATACGATCTTTTCTTCAATTGAAAGCTACTCTAAAAGCATATGTTTGTCAATGAGGAGTGGTCACAATCTTCATGCTCAAGGACTAATCTCAATGTTGAACTTGCGGATTGGGTCTTTAATTAGCAACACTTTTGGCTTCCAATGAAGAAGATTGTTAATATGTGTTCTTATTCTAATCCTCTTTCGCCTACTTTACTAGTTTTGTGTTCTTTGTATTTGCTTATGTTCTTTCCTTGAATCTTCCAACTTATTTAAATTAAATTTTAAGAGGCCACAAATCCTTTAATTAGCCTCCTTTATGTTGTTGATGGGGAGAAGCCTGCAATAAGATATGTGTACAAAGGCATAGATAGAGCCAAGGAGGCCATCAAGACCATATATGGTGGGTTTGATGACAAATATAGTCCAAAGTGGAAAATCATTGACCAATGATGGTACCATCATCTTCATTAGCCATTACATGTAAGTTATTTCCTAAATCCAGCATTCTAATTCTTTCCAGATTTCAAGGTCAATAAGGAGGCTTCGATTGGACTTTATAAAGTCATAAAGCATTAAAAAATCTCCAAAGAGCAACATTTGTCTCCAAGATTGAGATCTTTAGATTTACACAGGGGGCCCTCTTTGAGCATGATTTTTGCAAGGCAACTTGGATGACATTGTAACTAGGTAAATTGTTTAAGGTTATACTTTTAAATTGCTTGTGTTAAAGTTGAAAAATGAACCTGAGTTTTTTTCACTTCTTTTATCATTTCAAATGTATGGTGGAAGAGGTTTGATGCTAAGGTGCCAAACCTTCAAAGGATTGTTGTACATGTCTTGAGCCAATCATGCCACACTTTAGGATGCGAGTGCAATTGGAGTATGTTGAGCACACACTCAAGAACACATTAGTTTGACAATGCAATGGTTGAATAAACTTGTCTATGTTCATTACAAATGTAATGTCCCCAGTGTTTACTACATCAGTATCGTAATTAAATAATTAATTTTGAAGTTGTCGAAAAAAATTAAATTAAAAGACAACTTAAATTAATTATTTTTAATGGTGTGCAAAAGTGACTTAAGTTCTAGAAAAGTTAAAGTAAATTAATCCCCTTTCGGATGAATTATTAAAAAGAATAAAATTAAACAGGCAAATGGGAGAATTCAAGGTGGTGAGGAGTTACAAAGAGGAGGAGAATAAAAGCTTTTACGAGTCTTTTTGCAGGCATGCTGATTCTGGGTTTTCAGAACAAGAAATTGCTGGTTGAACAGAGTTCACCACAACCATTTGGAGGACGGAAACCCTCTGAAGGACAATCAGTTTCGGTGCTGAGATTATCCACCTTGACTAGTACTGGTGAAATCTGCAGATTTCGCAGTTGGTTTTAGCGCATGAAGTTTGTGAAATTTATGATCTCTTATTTTAAGACAAACTTCATAGTGCTGAGCTGAGCGAGATGGCTTGAGTCAAGGAGAACCGTCCCGTACTAAAGAAACTGTCAAGGAAAGTTTCTAGTAATAATCAGCCCCTACGTGGTCTCCAAAGCTTCCCACGCAGCTTTGCAAGAAGCAGCTTTGCAAAGGCATACTAATCAGTGCCAATAGTAAAGGACTTCAATTTATTTGGAGGTTTGATTTTTTATATGAATAAAGGCCAAGTTTCAAACCATTGATCATTCTTCTTTTCCTTAACCGTGGTAGTTCAACGAAGCGGCGTACTGTTCAGGAGTCTTTGAAGGGGGGGCAATTGATTGGTAATCAGATTTTTACGAAAACATATATTATAGTCTGCTGTTGGGTTGAGGTTCAATAGCCTTAATTAATTGTCTTAGCAAAAGTTGAATAGGTTGACGTGGAGAAGTTGAATAGTAAGCCAGGTTTAATGGAAGTATGAGCCCAATTTGAGGAGCCCACTGGATAATAAACATTTGCAGAACTTATTATTTAATATGAGTTGCTCCCTTAAGGAAGCACGACTTTCTCAGAAAGAATCGCAGGGCATATTCAAGCCGCAATTTATATTGGGCATGTGTGGAGGATTCATGTATTTAAATTCTAGTCAGACCATATTCAACAAAGCGCCATAGTAATTTATTGAAGAACCATATGCTAGTGAATTCCTAAAGGAATCTGGAGAAGGAGTTTAACACCGCCGCCATAAAGGAAGAACTCATACGGGCTCCACAAAGGTTAACAGGCATGAAGACTGGGGTAGACATATTAATACTAAAGAGCTATTGGGACCATTACTAAATACATCTGTTTGCGAAATTGGTGGGCCCCTTAAGTGTGGCAAAGTGTGATGAGCCCTGCTAGCTCTCAACTCAAACCCCAAGATTTCTTAAGTCTTAATATATTTTATTTGTTTTTTAGAGAGAAAGTTTATAGACAGAAGAGAAGGGGCGCATCATATTAAAGCTCATAAACTGAGAAACAAAGCTAATTTCTACAGAATGTAAATGCAGAAGGTATTATTTAACAATAACCAATAGATCACAAATGCTAAACATACCAAAAAGTCTCCAGATATTTTACATAAAAAGGTAAGCCAACTTGCCAGCGAAGAATGGTGAAAACTGGCATAAATGGACTTCTAACCTCCAGAAATGACTTCTCCCGCTCAGAAACCAAATACAATGCAGTGATAGTGATAGCCGCCTATGATGAAGCTCTAACAGGAGCCAAAAGGAAAGCGCCCTAGTCTCTAGCTTCACACGCCCTTCTCCAAAGAGGCACAAATCCCAATGCAAATGGTACGGCCCAATGAAGTCTCTGAAGAATCCAAACTGTAGCCGCAAATCTGCTGAAGATGGCAGCTCTGGATGAAGTAACCCTACTCCTTATTGCCAACAACTGAATACTAAATAAATAAACCCTGATTGAAGCATGTAGAGCCTTTGTATGAAGCTCTCACCATTTGCACAAATTCGACTGGTCTCTCACAGTCTCAAAAGTGCTCAACATTGAAGAGATATCGTTCTCCAATGGAAGATTGCTCAAAACCCTGATCACAGGTGAAAGCACAGGAAGAAACCAAAGGCAAAGTCGAAATAATCATGAATGATGTTCTCATTGCCAAAAATGCCTTATATGCAAAAAAGGCACGACTTCCAAGAAAGATACGCCCTTCTTCATATTTTAAATCTTTTAAAATATATTTAAGTCATTTCAATAGTTTTTGACTTAAATACTTGGGCACCCTTTTATATTTTAAGTGATTAAAGTATTAAATCACCTTTATAGAATATTTAAGTGATATAAAATGTATAAAGTCAATTTGACTTTATAATAAGGCATTAAGTTAATTAATTAACTCAAATCACTTAAAAATCCATAACTCTCTCAAAACTCCAAATATTCCTGTGCCGTCAGAAGCTATCAACCCCTGAACTGCTAACACCTGCGGTGAACCAATCACTAGTCTTTGAAAACGAGAACGACCAAGCTCTCCAGAAAGTACCACTGACCCTCTAACCAATCCAGCTAGCCCACGAGGGTCCAATATAGGGCTAACACACTGTTCCCAAGAACTGACTAGAGCGGGGACATCACAGTCCGCCCGCCCCAAATTTGCTTGCCCACAAGCAAACTCAAAGCTGGATGCTGAAGAATATTGTCACTCTCCCAAGTAGCATCCTCTATCGGTAGATCTTTCCACTTCACCAAATATTCCCTGATAACCCGTCTCTAAAAATGACGCTCTTTGGAATCCAGAATGGCCTCGGGTATCAAAATCAATTTCCCCTCATCATCCAAGGGTGGTAAATCAATAGAAGGAGTCACCTGTTATCCCAATGCCTTTTTGAGGCGCAACACATGGAACACATTGTGAACCTTACTGTCCACTGGAAGATCTAACTCATAAGCCACTTCACTAACACGTCTGACAACCCTGAATGGTCCATAGTATCATGGCTTAAGTTTCTCGGCACCCTTCTTACGAAGGGTGGACTGCCTATAAGGCTGTAGCATCAAATACACCAAATCATTGATCTCGAAAGATCGCTCCACTCACCTCTGATCAGCATATTGCTTTTGTTGATTCTGAGCTTTCTAAATATTCTTCCAGAGTGCTCTCATAATGTCCTAGTTCTCCTCCAATAGGTCACCAGCACTAGGTACTCTACTGTCACTCAGCAACAAATCTAGAAAACTCGGAGCATCATATCCATATAACGCTCAGTAAGGTGTCATCTGAATGCTCATGTGATGAGTGGTATTGTAGCAATACTCACAAAGGTATAACCACTTCACCCATGCCTTCTACTATCCTGAACTGTAATTCCTCAAGTATCCCTCCGCCCATTTGTTGACTATCTATGTCTGCCCATCTGTCTGTGGGTGGTAGCTGGTGCTCGGAGTGAGTTCTATCCCGCAAAGTTTGAATAACTCCTGCCAGAAGTTACTCAAAAACCTGTTATCCCTATCACTGACTATACTCCGAGGCAAACCATGCAATCTGAATACCTCACGGAAAAACAAGTCCGCCACCTATGTAGCTGTGTGAGTAGTAGTGATTGGGAAGAAATGAGCATACTTCGTCAATCGATCTACTACTACAAAAATGTTGTCTTTCCCTTGAGCTTTCGGCAAGCCCGTGATGAAGTCCATAGACAAGCATTCTCACTTCCTCTCAGGAATAGGAAGCGGCTAGAGTAAACCTGCAGGGTATGTATGTTCTTGCTTGTTCTGCTGACAAACAAAGCATTCCCTGACATACTGAAGAACAAAAGACTTGAGACCCTTCCAAGAGAATCTCTCCCGTACCTGCCTGTAGGTCTTAAAGTAACTGGGATGTCCTGCCATAGGTGAATCATGGAATGATCTCAATACCATGTCCCTCATCTCAAAACCTGGGACAAGAAATATCCTCCCTTTGTAAATGATAAGATCATCTACAAGTGAGTATCTATCATCCTGTACTGTCCCATCCACTATGCTAGAAGCCCACGAGTTCTTATCATACTCAAATACTATCATGTGTCTCCAGTCCTCTGAAATCAGTGTAATGGAGCTCAAGTGAGGACGATGAGATAATGCATCAGCAACCACATTCTGAGTGCCCTTGACATAGGAGATGTCAAAATCATAGGACTAAAGTTTACTGACCCATTTTTGTTGCCTTTCGTTCAAATCTCGCTGTCCAAGAAAATGTTTCAGACTATTGTGATCGGTTTAACACTAAATTTACTACCAACCAAGTACTGCCTGAATTTGGCCACGGCATGCATGATGGCCAACATTTCCTTATCGTAGATACTATAGCTCCGTTCAGGACCTCTTAGCTTCCTGCTCTCGAAAGCTATAGGTTGTCGATCCTGCATAATGACTGCACCAAGACCCTCACCACTGGCATCACAATGTAGCTCAAACGGCTTGGTGAAATCTGGCAATGCTAGTACTGGACATGTAGTCATGAGAAGTTTAAACTTCTCAAAGCACGCATGTGCCAAAGGTGTCCACATAAAGGCTCCCTTCTTTGTCAAATCAATTAGTGGCGCAGCATGTCGCGAGAATCCACTAACGAACTGACGATAGAAGGCACATAATCCTACAAACCCCCTGAGCTGTGTCAATGTCTCAGGTGTAGGCCAATTGATGATAGCACGAACTTTCTTTGGATCCATGCTGACTCCCTCTCTACTGATAATGTGACCCAAATACAAAAGCTCAGCCACGCCTAAAGCACACTTGGACTCCTTGGCATACAAGGACTCCCTGTCAAGTATACTCAATACCTCATCTAGGTGAACAATGTGTTCCTCCCATGATTTGTTGTAAACCAGGATGTCGTCGAAGAACACCAATACAAATTTCCTCAAGAGAGGATGGAAAACCCTATTCATAGTAAACTGAAATGTAGCTGGAGCATTGGTTAAGCCGAATGGCATAACCAAGAAATCATAGTGTCCACAGTGACATCTGAATGTAGTTTTCTCAATATCCTCTTCTCTGACTCTGATCTGATGGTAACCAATCCTCAAATCAATCTTCGAGAAATAGCAAGCTCCATGAAGCTCGTCTATCAACTCATCTATCTGTGGAATAGGATACCTGTTCTTTATAGTTTTCCTGTTGAGCATCCTATAGTCAATACACATCCTAAGTGTACCATCCTTTTTCTTCACCAAAACAACTGATGAAGCAAAGGGTGACTTACTCGGCCTAATGTGCCCCATAGCTAAAAGTTCCTTAATAGTTTTCTCAATTTCATCTTTTAAACGTTTGGGGTGCCAGTAAGGAGTGATCATGATAGGTTTCGTGCCCTCATCCAGCTCAATGATATGCTCAATACCTCTATCGGGAGGTCTACCTGGTGGAATAGCACTGAAAACCTTTGCATGTTTGATTCGGAGTTCCTGTACATCCGGATGGTAAGAAGAAGCTTGCTGCTCTAACTGAGAAGGCATTAACTTGCACTCAGCAGCCCATTCTACCATGTTATGTCGAATCAAACGTTCCATTCTCCGGAGTGAAATTTCTTTTAGATTGTTGTCCTTGATGGCTTTAAGAACATGATTTGTGCCATCAACTTTGAATTTCATCTCCATATCACGCAAATTAAGTGTGAACTCTCCTATAGCATGAAGCCACTTCATGCCGAGAACTATATTTGTTCCTCCCATGTTCACAACATAAAAATCTGCCTTAAACTCAAAATTGTTGAGTTTCAATTGTAAATCAGGAATCATCCTCTCACAGTTGAGAGTGTGTCCGTCTGCAACCTTCACTCGAATGCCTTCAAACTGCTGAGTTTGAATTCCCCTTTTTTCCACTAACCGTGAATCAATAAAATTGTGGGTTGTGCCTGTGTCCAGAAGAGATGTGACTCTTTGACCCGCTAAAATCCCACGGAGCCTGAAAGATCCCTCTCTCTACATGTTGGACATATGAGCCTCCTTTAGCTCACTTTCCACCTCAATCTCTGCCTCATTTTCTGATTTTTCTTCATCCGTGTCATAGATAGCAGCTTGCTGATCAAAAAAATCAGTCAACGTTTCTCCCTCATAAAACCATTCCATGTGCCTGTTTTGCCCTTTAGGCTTGAGGGGACAGTCATAATTGAAGTCATATGGGCCCTTACAGTAAAAGCAGAGTTTCCTTCTACGTAGATCATTCATTGTGTCACGATCTAAAGGAGCTGTATATTTTTTCTTTTGATCAGCATTATCAGCCTTCTTTGGATCAGATTTGTTCTCTCTGTAGGAGGTAGAAGGTTTCGTGCCAAATTGTTTACGAGGTGTAGTGAGCTCCATACTGCGAGCTTTCCTCATGGCCTCCTGTAAAGTAGGTGGATCAAATGCTTTTATCCAGCCTCTCATGGGCTCAAAAAGACCCTCAATAAACAATATAATCAGCCTTCTCTCTGAGATACCTGTCACCATCACGGATAGTCTTTGGAACTCTCCAATGTACGATTCCAAGCTACCCAACTGTTTTAAATGTTCTAGATCCCTGAAGAATAGTTCAGGATCACGTCTACCAAATCTCCCTACCAGTCTATCAGTAAATTCCTGGTATGAGGTAATCCGGTCATGATGAAGTGTTACCATGCCATGTATCCACCAGTCATGTGCCACGCCATCAAGATGAAGAGCTGCAAATCGAATGGCATCCTCCTCTGGCATAGGACGTAATGTCAAGAATGTATCCAATTTACTCACCCAGGCACATGATGTAACAATGCCACTGCCATCATAGTTCACTAAGGTAAGCTTATTGGTAGCCTGACGTAGATCATTATGCTTGTGTCTAGGCCTCCTGTCATTCCTGTTTCTGGTGTGTTCTCTCTTCTGGCTCATAAAACGGTCAAAGTTAAGGTGATCCTTAACTTGTGGAGGCATTGCATCCCATTCATCATGCATAGCCAGGATGTTGTCAGCAAAGTTCCCTTCACCACCTTCCTCCACCTCTTCTTCCTCCTCAACATCATTCCTAAGAAAAGTAGGGCGTGTAGGTCGCTCAAAGGTGCGTGCAGGAGCAATATTCCTGTAATGGTCTCCATGAATACTTCCTTCCTGATCTAGATCCTGATTCGGCCTTCTCAAAACTGTCAAATTTTGCACATTGGTACTAAGTTGTTGAAGGATGTTTGCCACCTATTCTTGGCCTGCCACCATACCTCTCAGTACTTCTTTGGCTTCCCGTCATTAAGACGAGCATCATCATTCCTTTCAGCCATATTATCAAAATCAAAATCTTCTTCATGTTGGTACAATGGAATTGCCTAAAAAGGTTCAAAAGTGTTCCTCTGTATTCCAGGGCCCTTGCGTGTGTAGTGCCTGTCAAACCTATTCTGGTGTGGCCACATAGAATTGTTTGGTTCCCACAAGCTGGCAGGATTAATATGCTTTGATACCACTGTGATGAGCCCTGCTGGCTCTCAACTCAAACCCCAAGATTTCTTAAGTCTTAATATATTTTATTTGTTTTTTAGAGATAAAGTTTATAGACAGAAGAGAAGGGGCGCATCATATTAAAGCTCATAAACTGAGAAACAGAGCTAATTTCTACAGAATGTAAATGCAAAAGGTATTATTTAACAATAACCAATAGATCACAAATGCTAAACATACCAGAAAGTCTCCAGATATTTTATATAAAAAGGTAAGCCAACTTGCCAACAAAGAATGGTGAAAACTGGCATAAATGGACTTCTAACCTCCAGAAATGACTTCTCCCGCTCAGAAACCAAATACAATGCAGTGATAGTGATAGCTGCCTATGATGAAGCTCTAACAGGAGCCAAAAGGAGAGCGCCCTAGTCTCTAGCTTCACACGCCCTTCTCCAAAGAGGCACAAATCCCAATGCAAATAGTATGGCCCAATGAAGTCTCTAAAGAATCCAACCTGTAGCTGCAAATCTGTTGAAGATGGAGGCTCTGGATGAAGTAACCCTACTCCTTATTGCCAACAACTGAATACTAAATAAATAAACCCTGATTGAAGCATGTAGAACCTCTGTATGAAGCTCTCACCATTTGCACAAATTCGACTGGTCTCTCACAGTCTCAAAAGTGCTCAACATCGAAGAGATATCATTCTCCAATGGAAGATTGCTCAAAACCCTGATCACAGGTGAAAGCACAGGAAGAAACCAAAGGCAAAGTCGAAATAATCATGAATGATGTTCTCATTGCCAAAAATGCCTTATATGCAAAAAAAGGCACGACTTCCAAGAAAGATACGCCCTTCTTCATATTTAAAATCTTTTAAAATATATTTAAATCATTTCAATAGTTTTTGACTTAAATACTTGGGCGCCCTTTTATATTTTAAATGATTAAAGTATTAAATCACCTTTATAGAATATTTAAGTGATATAAAATGTATAAAGTCAATTTGACTTTATAATAAGGCATTAAGTTAATTAATTAACTCAAATCACTTAAAAATCCATAACTCTCTCAAAACTCCAAATATTCTCGTGCCGTCAGAAACTATCAACCCTTGAACTGCTAACGCCTGCGGTGAACCAATCACTGGTCTCTGAAAACGAGAACGACCAAGCTCTCCAAAAAGTACCACTAACCCTCTAACCAATCCAACTAGCCCACGAGGGTCCAATATAGGGCTAACACACTATTCCCGAGAACTGACTAGAGCGGGGACATCACACAGAGTCACAAGGAGTTGGGATTGAAAGAGGTCAACGGAAGTAAATATCTCTTGTTAATATCCGTGCCAAGCTCCAGCCACTGAATGGTGCAGAAATTGTAAGAATATCGGACTTCTAAAAATATCTTGGGTTGCTGCTTATTATTGGGAGTTTGGGAAAAGGCTTGGTCAGAAAGAAATGCGTAACAATTAGTAGCGGTGGTGTGATAAGTTCTCCCTTTCGATTTTTACTTAGCAAATGGTCGGGTGATGTTTTGAAAGGAAGACATGTGCTGTTCGAATAAACTCCAGCTGACCATGATTTCTTGAAGAAAAAATATTGGTATTATTTAATGAGACAAGGGCGCTTAATGTATATTGCTCATTAATATTAAAGAAGCCATACCTTCACTTGGAGATTGCACGGGCATGAGTGATGTCTGGGAGATAAAGCTTCAGCAACCAGTGCATCTTGTTAAAGCAGGACTGTAACAATCCTTATTGTTGCTTATCATCACTACAAGGCATGGATTTAACTGAACATTGGAGCCAAAATAATGTCCATTTTCTTTCTGGTGCGGTTGGATTGTAATAAGGTCAGAACCTTACATGTTTCTACATCCATGTACTAAGTCTGTGTGAGGTATATTAATGAATTACTTTTGCAACCATGTTCATTTTTACTAGTAGTCAGTTGTTTCTCAAATAAGTTGTGAATGCCAAGCATAACATGAATATCATATGAGAACTTGTCAAAGCTGCCATCATAATCAAATAAAATCAGGAAGACAATTCCTTTTATGTACTTGCAAACTAGTTGTGAGATTTCCTTGAAGTTCATACAGGAAGTTTCTTCAAATATAAAAAATTTTGGGGGTAGGACATTACAACAAACATTCACCTCTATGACAAGCAAATCTTGGGTTTGTATTTATCTCCCATTGCACTAAAGGAGGTTGACCACCATTGGATTAGATCACCAAAGATGAGGATCTCATGCTTTCTAAGGATGACCACAAATGGGTTGATCATGATGAGCTTGAGATACAAACAGTAACAAATAACAATGATGAAGGAGATGAGCGTGCAAGCAAGTATCATGGTTGCAGCAACATCGAGAACCAATCTAAGACATGAACACAGGATCCATTATAAAGCTAGTGATGTTGGGCTGGGTATTGCAAGCTCCTCCCTACTATAGTCCATGACTCCATGTTGTAATTTTTGTTTTTTTGTCATGGATATTCTAATCCATAATTTTTATAAACCAAAAACACTTACAAGTATCTATATATTCAAAAAAAATCCTTCAACTCAAATCTGCTTTTGTAACCTCTATATATCATTTTTTGAAATTGTTGAGTCTATATTGGGTTTTTGTGTCAAGTCCAACCCCAAATCAGCTTGCAAGTTCTGAGTACAAAATTAGCCTATCAAATTTATGCCAAATCCAAAGTCTGGTAACTATGGGTGTGACATCTTGTAATGTCCCCATTTTCCAGAGCATCAGAGTTCGACGGACTTAGCCTATTCCTGGCCCTCATAGGCTAATATGTCTGGTTAGAGGGTCCCTTTTGGCAGTGAACAGTGGTCTCTTTCCTTCAGAGTTCAGTGTTGGGTCAAGCTCAACCTTCGCTTGACTCAACTTCACATACTTACTATTTATAGTAAGTCACTGTTCAAGGTTTCTATTTTTAGACGGACATCCGATCACATGGAGAACAAGGAGAGTCGACTTTTGGCTCAGACGGCATAGCAATCAGACAAGTATTTCAAGAGATATTAAAGTTTAAGTGACTTAAGTTATTTATTTAAATATAATGTTATTATAAAGTTATAAAGTAACTTTATAATAATAAAGTCACTTTATTTTTATAAAGTGTGGGAATATATCTTTTATCCCACATTGGCCAGGAAAGTGTTTGAGCTCTCATAAGAAAAGAATAAAAAGGGACTTAAGAGCTCATTCTCATCATCCAGGATATGATATTTGTCTTATGATTTCTCTTTGGCGTTTGGGAAAGGGAGCCCTAGGGTTTCTGCCAGCATATCGGCTTTGGAGAGCATAGTTGCTTCATTGCAACAGCATTCTGAGGTTGTGAAACTATCAACAGAAGGTGCTTAACTGTTGGCTTCATCCAGAGGTCAAATTTGTGCTTCATCAGATTTACAGGAGAATTTCAACATAAGGGTTTCATCAGCTTTCAATATCAGAAGATTGTATTACAGGTGTGCTCTATTGTAAAAGCTTTCAAAAAGAATCAATAAAATTATCTATTTGCTGCAGTAGGGTTTATATTTACTTTTTCCAGCATTTTATTTCATGTCTGACATCTTATTTGAAAAAGCACAAAAAAATTACAAACCCTCATCATTCAGCAACAGAATCAGAGGTTAGAGACAGGTGGGTCTCTTACACATCTTGACCATTCCATCACCAAGTCTAACCATGGGACAGTGCTCAAATTTCCCACTGCTAGTAGCAAACCTGAATAAATTAAAAGAATTCATAGTCTAAGTGAGAACGATTTTCCTCTACACTATCCTCTCCATGTGGTCCAAACAGGTATAAAACCTTGAGCATTCCATCACCAATGGTGCTCAGAATTGCCATCATCATTGTCAAACCCAATGCCATTAGAAGTGTTTTGTACTCCAAAATAGTTGTGTCAATACACACCATGTCCATGTTGAAAACATTTGCAACCTAATTTTCAGATCTAGGCAACTTTAGTTTGTATAACCATATCATCTACAGCTGTCTCAACTTTAACTTATGCAAATTTCAAACTAGGCTAGGGTTTTAAAATTGGAGGGAAATTGGGAATGACACATTTGCAGGCAGATGTTAGATGAACAAGGTAAATGAATGGATGAAGATGGTGATAACAAAGTGAGATGAATGAAGGTAGAACAAGTAGTGTTTAACACTAAGTGGAAAGATGGAAAACCAAAAAACATTGAGATATCTCTTAACCTTAAGTGAGAACTTGAGAAGAGGATTAGGAATATGACATATATCTATGACATTAAAAAGGGTTGCTTGAGGGCAAGCAAATTGAGGGGGGAGGGCTGTCATGTCCCCTCGCGCGAACATGAATTAATCCCCTTACATGGAGAATAAAAGGCGGAATAACCAAGTGATAATATTAGACATAAGATTGAAGGCATTGAGAGTAGTGATTATTAAAAGGCAATCGGCATTATTAAGGAATAATATTATCAAGCAGGAAACAACAATCACCTTCAAGATCAAGCGGCCAACACAGACCAAATACAAACAACTCTGAACATGAAGGGCCTAATGTTGCATGCTAGAAGAAAAGGGGATACCTTAGAATGCTGTAAATGTGTGGCTACTAAGAAAAGCTGGAAGCAACCTAAAGAATCTTCTATCACAAGTCCATTGAGCTATACAGGTCAAGGCCAGCCCTGCAATTAATGAGAATGGAGCACTAGGAGCACAACTGTTAATATCATCAAATGTGTCTTCACGAAATGTAGAACCCAAGAAACTCTTTTTGTTCAAGACCTCTAAAAAAATGAAAAGAATCATATGAGTGGAGGTAACAAAGCAAGTTGGGAATCAGTTGACTTGCAGAACGAGTGAGTAAAATATCATTAAGTGATAAAAGGATTAGAAAGATGAAAGTTAAAAGGTAATAAATTCTCTAGGGGTTGAATCCCTTAGTAAATACTCCACTACAATTAATTAAGGAGTGGTGTGTAAGAGAATTTGGTGCCAGCCTCTCAAATAAATTCTTCCATTTTTTGACAAAAAAAAGATGAAGCACTCCTAGTTTTCTCCACAATTAAGAGCTTTCAGGACTTTCAGTCCTCATTTTCTGCTTGCTGCAATATCTCAACATTTCCCAACAAAACAAAAATGTTTCTGCCAAACCTGCCATATGACCCACTAGCACAATCAGTGATATTGAATCAGTTCGACCATTTTGGACTCTAAATGTATTAAAGTACAAGTTGACATTTTTTCATTGTTACCCCAGATTAGCTAAGTAATCTTGAGCAAGTTAAACACATTTTGCACTAACAGTTATTCCAAGTCTTTTATAACATTGTCATTTCATGACACGATAAACCTTGTGCAATTGCTCAAAGCTCGAGTAAGCCAAGTCAACCTAGCATTCTTCAAGTAACTTTCTTGATTCTTATAGGGAATACACCTAATCACAAGAAGTCATTCAACTAGTGTAGTGTCGAAAATTGCATACCCTTGCAATTTCACCTATATTTTGTGTCTACTTTGGTGTCCATTCCCTTAGTATCTTTGTAGGCTCATTTCAACCCTGGCATCAGCCTTTTTCCTTCTCAAGGTGCTCAGGCCTCCTTTATCGTGGTCACATTTTTGTGTCACCTTTGTATTAGCCCTATGTTTTCTTGTCTCCTACCATTTTTTTAGCATAAATTGACTTAAGACTAGCACTTAGCATAGAAGTCCACACGTCACACTAGCATCCTACGACAATTTGTCATTTGAAGGTTGTTTCTAAGCACTTTTCCACTTGTAACCTTCCCAAGTTAGTGGAAATGGATTGGGATGATTACAAACGGCTTATCAGCCTCATCCTCTTTCCTCCTCTTCTCATTTTTAAATCTATCTTTTCATTAGAACAAGTTTTCTCTCTCTCTCTCTCTCTCTCTCTCTCTCTCTCTCACACACACACACAACACTCTCAAACGTTTCATAGCATTCTCCCTAACTCTCCTACTCTCTTTGGCTTTCTCGAGCCTCTCAAGTAATATCATTCTTTTGTTTATTATTATTGCAAGTATTTCTTTTCTTGTGCCCCTGAGCACCTTGGGATTATCACATCCTTCTTTCTTTCATTTCAATTTACACTATTGCACATTACAACTCCGACCATTCCCAAACACACTTAGGATAGGAGCATTTACACACACTCTTTTTATCTATCTATCTTGGATGTCCGTGGAGGTAGAAATACCAAAGTGGGGAATTGAGTTAGGCAAACCCCTAAATAGCCCCAAAACATTTTCTTTTTCTCTTTATGTTGTAGGTTTTGTTGAAGAAGAAATAGCTTCAGTCGATGATCTCTTCTCTTATCTTTGTGTTTCATTTTTTAATTTTATTTCACCTTAATTTTTAGATAGGTTTTATCATACTTATTTTCATAGACATAGTTTCTCTATACTTTGAATTCCTTTAGTGTTATGTGTGTGCAGGTGAATTTCCTGTGTCTAGCTGTACTTTCAATTTCACGTCTGGACTAGACAACAGCATGACGCGAGGACATCCGTGTGATGCATTGGCATCCTTGGCGAAGACTTTCAAACTTCAACCCCGAGTTCCTCATTGCTTGTACTTTTCATTTTCGTAGTTAAAAAGTTATAGTTATTTTTTTGTTTTCATATATTTTCACAAGTTTGTTTCCTTTAAGCATCTTAGTTAGTTTCTATTATTTTTTCATTTAAAAATCATATTTCTATAAAAGGAGAATCAATATGAGTTTAAGGTAAGCTTAAACTATTGATTCATCTAAGTGTAATCGGTGAAGTTTACTCTCAAAGGACCCTTATTTTCCTTTTGTTAGAGTCAAATTTCCTTCATTACAACTAGTCAAGCAGACAAAAAGTACTCAATAGCCCTAGGAATGCAGGGTAGAGATCAACTTTTATTCAAACAAGCTTGCCAACAAAAGTTTCACCCTAGGACTTTGTTTATGGAAGGATCACTGTTACACCCCGTTTCTAAGATAACCAAATTACTTTTACCTTTATGAGTAAATATGATTTTAATGCAAGATTAAGTCTTGATGATGTTCAACGGATGAATGAAATGTATGAATTTGCATTATGATGAAATTACTTTTTAAATGCTTTAATGATGCTTATGATATATGATGAATATGATTTATATGTTATCAGCTAACTACAAACATGTTGCTCTAAGTTGGATGCAGAAAAGGTTCAAACCCTCCAGAGGGGGAGGGAGAGTATCACTCAGGAGAGGAGGTTGGTATGGGAACCATTGGTATTATATATCTAAGTAGACGCACACACTCACTGCACAGGTTAGAGGAACCTTGTTGAGTCAGTCTAAGTTTTGTGACGGTAAGTGCTAAACCTAAGTTGATAGCTTTTTGGTTGATAGGAGAGTTAGGTTTGGTTGTCTATAACCCTCCTTGATGGTTTAGCCAATTTGAGTTAAAGTGTTAAAACTCTTGTGATTGAGCATATGTTATATAGTGTGTATTTAAATATATATATATATATGGATACAGATATATAGAATATATATGTATATATACGGTGGCGCATATATACGTATGTATGAAGGTATTAGCATACGTAGATAGTAATATCTATGTATACCCATACGTAGATGCATAGTACATATGCAAGCACCCGAATGGATAAATAAATATATATATATATATATATATATGTATGTATGTATGTATGTATGTATAAGTGATTGCTATATATATAAACATATATATATATATATATATATATATATATATATATTAATATGTATATATTAATATGTATATCTATACCAGAGTGAATATATATATATATATAATATTGCTAAAGTAAATATTCGTATTTTGCAGCCATAATAAATGGCAGATCGACCATTTGGAGTTTTGGAAATTAAGCCAATTGGTATGGCTTTTGGAAGAGTTTTGGAAAGGGTGATAAGATGCCATAGTTAGTGGCAGTTTAGTAAGTTAGTATTGAAGCCACGTAAAAATGGCAATAAGGAGACTAATTAGCATGAACTCCTATCTTTAAGCAGCCCACAATTTGGGCAGAATGTAAGCTAAGAATTGCAAAGCAATTGGCTTCCTATTGTGCCAATTGTGGAGAATTTTTCTGAAGTTTTTAAACTACTAAAATCGAATCTAGAACTTGCCAAGCTAGTTCTAGCATTTGTGAAGGAAATTGACTTGTTCTTGAAGACTAATTCAAAGATGAAAATGCAATATCCTGTAATTGTATTCATTCATAGAGAATTTGTGAGAATTTGTAATTGAATCGACTTTGTTAAAGATGTCAGTCATGGCAATAATAAGGGAGAATAGTCGACTATCATGAAGGCTTTTTCCCACACCTGGCATAGTTCATGAATGGTGGCAGTTTGGAAGAGCTATCCAAGCCCAACTGTAGCTGATTTCTATTATTAGTAAACCATTGTTTGTATAAATTCAAAGCAGCTGCTCACTATTTGGTGTTCAATCATTTGATAATCTGAGTTTTGTGCATTCACTTGTTATTTGAAGAGCAGCAACATATTTGAAAGTTAGAGAGCATAGAGTATTCGTGAAGGACGTGAGGAGACCATAGTTTGAGTGCAAGTGCATTGGAAGTCTATATTCCATTTCATCTTAAGTGAGAGGAGAGGCTGAGTTGAGTAGCCGTGGTTATCATTTGAAACAATAGCAAAGAAGAGAGCTGAGAATAGAGAAGGCAGTAGACTGATTCATTGAGTGCTTTGGGCAAGGAGTTGCAGGAAACTCGATTTGAGCTATTTTAATCTAGGCATGCCTAAGATATCTCTCTTTCTTATTTTACTACTGTCTGAATATGTTTGTGCTATCATTGTATGTGTATTGATGCTATTAGAAAGTGCATGAGTGCATGTACAAATGGCTAGATTACCTAAGCATAGAACTAAATTAGAATACAAGAGACAAATTTGATTAGGGAATCAGAAGAACATGAAAATTAGTTATCATGAATTACATTATTAGATTATGAAGCATTACGTGATTATAAGCATTATGTAAGAATATATTCGAGAGAAAGCAAACCCATTGGAAGGTTAATTCTCTCTGAAGCTGTGAGAAACCCAAACCACTAGCTCATTAGAATAACATGGCAAGAGAAGCTAGGTAGAATAATATGCTATTATTCAATTAACACAGTATTGTATTTGAATGAGTTTATATCATTTTTCAACAAGAGGGTTTCAACACGTATTAGAAGTAAATACGTCCCCATTATCTTTGAATGATATTACTTATACTTTGACCAAGAGTCTTGTTGGTGTGTGTTTTAAATATGCCACCGAACACAGAATAAAATGCCCAAAGACACTCTATCCTCTCTTGAAAAATCACCGCGTATGCTAAGATTGCGAGAAGATCATATGGCGATTCCAAGGTTTCTTTTGTCAGGTCTTGACGTGTGGATAAGATCAGTGGGCATTGTGATTTGCTGGTAATCACAAGGGGACTTACGTTAGAATTTATTTGCAAGCCAAGGACTTAGACGGTTTTGACATTGAAGGCTCTTTCTTTTTTGGGTTTTCTCAATTTTAGGATTTCCAAAAAAAATGTAAAAATAGATAAGGGTTTAGGAGTGCTAATCTAATCCTAAGAATTCAAGAGACGGCAATGATTGGGTGAAACAAGGAACCACACTTTGTTTCGCCTCCTTGGGACAACTACGTAAAATGGGTGCAATCTTCTAGGGGTGTGATTATGATTTTCATGTCCAGAATAAGACTGAAGTTAAGCATCCACAATTTAAGAGCTCAGGCTAACTTTACGCATTGGATACAAATCATCTATCCAAAGAAAGTATGAGCTAGATTTCACCAATCACCACTATCAGATCTATCATTCATTAACCACCATATAAATTAAATGCTAATCTAATTCTACTCTAAGTTTTGAAGGAGAAATATGAAAACCTTGCACACTATTTGAAAACAAAAGTGGTTCTAAGCAAATCATGCACTAGAGCTTTTATCAACGAAAATAGTCTTGTCGCAACAATCTTATACTACTCACTTCACACTTTACAAATGAGGGGCGAGCTCAATTTATAGGCTCCCCAATTACAATTCAATGGCCAAAATTGATTTAGGATCAATGGCCGAGATTACAAAATAAAACCCTAATTAGGGTTTGTCATAATTAACTACCTCTCGACCAATGAGAAAATTACATTTTGGGACACTTGTCCTTCTTGCTAAATATAAACCAACTCCATGGATAAGTCGAGTTCATTGAACCTAGACATGTTGACTTGGAACAATTTGATTGGTTGGAAGATGACGAGGCGCCACCTCAACGTGTTGGATGTCCTCCTTGGTCTCCTTGTTCTTTTTCCATGCACTTGCCTTAGAATATCTTTCTTTGCCAACGACTTTGTCCTTTGTGTTTGTTCCTTCCTAGCTTTGATCTTGGATTTCCTTCAGGATTTTGCTTTCTTCTACTTGCATTTGAATCTTTGAGGTCTGGAAGTTTCCCCTTAGAGCAAATGTCTAGACTTGAAGTCATTAAACTTTTCTTTCCTGACTGCTTTGAAATTCCTTCGAGTGCCTTGAATTTGGAGAAGAGCTCTCCTATGCTTTCGCCAAAATGGAGGAAATTGGAACTTTCTCTGTGAATTATTTCCCATACTTAGCCAAATTTTGGCTATTCAATTTCATTCTGTAATGCCTTCATGTGGACCATTCAACACTTAGCCAAGATTTTGGCCATCTCTATGCTCGAATGAACTTTGCCTAATTCTGAGTTTGGCTCGTGCTAGGTAGGGCAGACTCCATCCTTGGGCAAGAATTTTATTCATTTCCTCTTTATTCCTCTTCATTTTTCTCGTTTTCTTTCCAACACTTAGTCAAAATTTGATCCTTTTATTGTAGGAAAATTCCACACTTAGCCATTTTTTTTGCTTCCTCTTGGCAAATTTTACCATGTTTGTTTCTGACCTTGGCTGACTTTGGACTTGACATGCCATTTTTCTATTATGCTTGAGCGGACTTCCGGACTTCCTCATTGGAAAGCCAATTCTTTTTCTTTCTCCTTGGCGGACTTGGCTGTGTCTTGGACAAGGAGGACTCTGAAGCTGGCTTGAATAAGTGCATGGCAGACTTCAAAGTTGGCTAGACATGCTCTGGCGGACTTCATCTTTGGCTAGACCATGTGCACTTCCTTTTGGGCGGACTTTGTCTTCGACCTGCCATCTTCACACTAGGCGAACCTGGTGAATGCTTAGACATTCTCATGGTTGGCGCACTTTGCCAATGCCTTAGAAATTTTCCTTGCCTCCAAAGTTGGGCAGACTTCTCAGTAGATTTTCCAATTTTCCTCTTGGGTGGGCAGACTTGGAAGCTTCTTTGCCATCTCACATCTCTCGTCTAGGCACTTCAGGCCTTAGAAATCTTCCATCTTGCTTGAGGGCGGGCTTTGGAGTCTTCTTGCCAATCACACCTTTTCCATGCCTTCGAAACTTTTACCATGCTGGAAAGGGAGGCGAACTTCAAGATTTTTATGCCAAGGGCGGACTTTGAAGCTGGCCGAACGAGATGCATTTTCCTCTAGGCACACTTGATCCTGTGGCTGGACATCTTGATGGCTGACTTCACCAATGCTTGGACATGCTTCCTTGTTGGAAGGCCGACTTTGCCTTGTGCCAGACATCTGACTTAGTCAAAATTTTCAAATTTTCTCTCTCCTTCTGGGTTGGGCAGACTTGGAGGTTTCTCTGCCATTTTGCATTTATGTCCATGGCTTAGAAATGTATTTCATGTTGAGAGGGGCGGACTTCATACTTGCTCTGCCAGACATTCTTCATTTTGTGTCAAAGAATTTCGTTACGTCATGCCGAAGAGTGACTTTCGTGCTTGCTTAACCTCATCTCTCTCTAGGCATTTTTTTAATTTTTCCATGCCTTAGAAAAATTTATCTTCCAAAGTTGGGCGAATTTCTTATTTTTCCCAGCCAATGGCGTATTTTATCCTTCATTTGTCTAGGGCGGACTTCACCCTTCTCCTTGCCATGGCGCATCTTAGCTTTGCCTTGTCCAAGGGCAGACTTGGCACATATTCATTCCATTTATCTTTCCCTTCCTCTCTATGGCGGACTTGGGCTCTTCCTTGCCCTGGGCGGACTTTGGTCTTACTTTGCCTTGGGAAAACTTCAACCTTGGCTTGCCACTTACTTGGCTTGGGCGGACTTCTTGTCTTGCTTGCCATTGACTTTTTGGGGCGGACTTTGACCTCACCTGGACAGGGGCGGACTTGGCAAGCTCTTTGACATGGCGGACTTTTGGCTCTCTCTGCAAAGGGCGGACTTCATGCTCTGGCTTGCCAGTGGCGAGTTTCTCCAAGACTTGTGCTAGGGCGGACTTTGAGCTTGGCCTGCCATTCCCTTCCTTTGGCTTGCCAGAGGCAAGGGCAGACTTTGAGCTTGGCCTGCCATTTCCTCTCATGGGCGAGCTTCTTAGACTCTTACCATTTTTCATCAATTTTTACCTTTTACCTTGATTTTCATGTTGATTTCTCTCAATCTGGAGGAGTGTTGACTTCATGATCAGTGGGACCTCGAAATAGAAACTTTTCCCAAAATAAAAACTTTCCAAAAATAGAAAAAGGCAAAAAGCATCCCTAAAAAATAGGAACCCCAGAATGGCCTAAAAATGCCAAAAAGCAAAAAAACAGAATCCCTAAAAAATAGGAAGTGTCAAAATTGACTCAAAGCAATGGCGTTCCTCGTCTACCAGGCCTTCTGAGCACTTCCATGACATCTAGGCACTGAAACGGGTTCAAAATATCAACTTGACTGGGATGACTCTCAAAAACTCAAACTCCTCATTGTAAATAAAAAGATGATAAGCAGTTGCAATGCCAAGGCAAGAAACCAAAAGCATAAAGAAGTGGGTCCCCATTTGCAATGGGGCGATGTGTGAAATAGGTCACAACAAGTCTATATTATCATTACCTATTCACGATAATCTAATCTCAAAGGAGAGAACTTTACGTCTTGGCAAACCAAAGCCATAATGCGAGGAGATTTTAAGGTGCAAAAGCAAAAACTCCTCTCAAGTAGGAAATGTTCTTCAGATTGGATATTAACTTATCATGCATTTAAATATGTGAATGTATGTGTCATACTGAAGGAAAAGATATATGATTGTCTATGTACATACAAACGTAGGTACCTTATATAAATTAAGCAAAGAATAACTTGGAAGGAACCCTCGAAGAATCTAAAGATTAGTCGAATGGTTCTTAGTTGAGTTATATCAGAAGTTAAATAGCTTATTATGCTAACCATTTATTGGACACTAATATGAACATAAGATTTTATATCGAATCAAATTAAATGATATTTAATATCATGAATTACCAGATTTGTTATGGCATCCTAGAAGGTCAGAGCCACACTAGACATAACACAATATGAAGAAGTAATCTTCAAATCAAGTTTAATTCTAGATTATTATACATATTGACATGTTGTCAGTGCTTTAGATTGAGACTAGGTGTCTCTAGCCAATGATATTATGTCATCAGTATAAACTAATTATGCATAAACTAGGAGAGTCGTTACTCCCATGATTAGCAAGAAAGAACTTGAATAAGAGGCAGTTGCCAAACCTGGATTGTTACAAGTATGTAACAAGGTATTCAAGAGATTGTGTCAAACCTCTTTGGACGATTAAATCAGTATTAGTGTGTCAATCACTTTTGAATGAAATCTTATTTATGATTGTTAACCTTGGGGGCAAACCAAGAGAAGAGTTAACCACAAGTCAATAGAGTTTCCAAGTCGAGTAAGGGGTCGGTGAACTTACGACACTGCTTCTTAGAAAGTGGATTGATTATATATATCAAAACTTTGACCAAAGTAGGTGTAAAATTCGTTGCTTACACCTTGTCGGTTCACTGTGATCCGGGATTGCATAGCTAGTCAATAGTGTCATGCATGGTTGGAGGGTATCCATAGTTGTATGGCCATACTAGATATGTAGGACACAACATCAGATACTCAAATGTGCATTATTAGAGGTTTCCATACCAAAATCTTCGTTGAAGGGTAGGGCCACTTCCGGTTAGGAAGATGTGCGGGGGACCGCTAAGTCCGTGGTTGGAGGAAAAGCGCTTTAGTGATGCTCTCCCTCTTGCAGACAGCAACCAAGGCTTGTGAAATAGAAGAAGTGTGATCCAGATAAGGACACCTTGACCTTGAACTCTTGGAAGTTATGAATTTGAATATGAACATGATCATGGATCAATTGTAATATGTATTTGAAAGGATGAGTGTCATTTACTTGGAATTATGTAATGTTATTTCATTTATGCAATGACATGTGGAAATTGTTTATGCAATGTGCAATTATGTTATTGAAAAGGAAAAATTTCATCTCTTGTCTTTTGGAAACTTGTATTATTCACTTTTTGAGTTAAAACTTAGGTGAAAACTGTTGAGTAAACATTGGGTATGTTACAATCACGAAGTCACAATTCCACTAGATTGGCTGGATTTACCTAGACGAGTTGCCTAGACCCTTTGAGTTGGTGAAAGCTTCAATCCTTTGCACCAAGTAGTTAGACAGCCTAAGTACCTTAAATGACCTAGGTTGGCTACCTTGACCATATTACAAGAGGCAAATGGTAAAATATTCGATGATATTTACATTAGAGAAGAAAGCACTTTATAATTTACAAAGATTACAAAGAACAAGTTTCTAAAAGAAACTACAGAAGATCAACAAAACGATCTTATCTACAATATTATACAACATCGAGCATTAACTAAATAAATACTAAATATTATTTTAATACCCTCCCTTAATGCTCAATCTATCAACTACACCAAGATGCCCCCTGAATTTTACAAACATATCTGAACTGAGCGACTTGGTGAAAATATCTGTTGTCTGATCCTCTATTGGAACATACAGCAACTGAACTGATCCATCTTCAACAAGCTTCCAAATGAAGTGACGATGAGTTTCCACATGCTTGGTTCTTTCATGGAAGACTGGATTTTTGGCAAGTTTGAGAACTCCCTGATTATCACAGATTTTGAGAACTCCCTGATGGAAGATTGGATTTTTAGATGACTGATCCTATGTTTGCGACTAGTCCAAGCTTCCTCAAGAGTCTTCCCCTTAACAACCTGTGTAGGAGACCGATTAAGGAGATAGACTGTAATGTAGACTGGTTCTGCCCAAAATTTATTAGGAACACTCTTGTGTTGTAACATGGAGCGGGCCATCTCAGTGATCATGCGATTGCGCCGCTCGACAACACCGTTTTGCTGAGGAGTGTAGGGTGTGGTTAATTGGCGTTTGATGTCATGCGTATCACAAAATTTGGAGAAAGCAGTAGAACATAATTCCCCCCCATTATCTGACCTAAGAGTGATTATGGAACAACCAGACTCTTTTTCTACTAAGGCCTTAAACTTCTGAAATACAATAAACAAATTTGATTTTTGTCTAAGAAAGTACACCCACATTTTATGACTGAAATCATCAACAAAAAGCAAGAAATACCTGCAACCAGTAACAGAAGATGTATTCATTGGCCCACATACATCAGCATGAGCCAATTGTAGCATAGATTACATACTCTCCGATTACTCTCCGAGTAGCCGAGTAATTTCCAAAAAATTTGCACACCGAGTAATTTCTGCTTTTACTCTCGAGCAGTATGCAGATGGATTTTCTCCTATCAAATTATCGAGTAATCGCCAGTAGCTCACAAAAAACCCACAAACTTGGCAAGTTTGTATGTGTATAAATATGTCTATGTGTGTATATTTATGCAAACTTGCCATCCTGTGTATGTTTATAGATATGTATGTGTGCACAGTGCAGTCTTGAGTATACACATACATAAATATCCACACACATTTGCCGAGTATTTTCCGAGTTTTCCCTGAGTCAAAATTTTTGGGCTTGCCGAGTACTCTCCGATTCCGAGTATGTAAACTATGAATTGTAGTACCTTGGAGCTCGCCATGAGTCGCCATCCATGAACGGTGTCCTGTGCTACTTCCTAGCTTGACAAGCTCCACAAATGCCATGATGCTAAGTCTGGATCTCAAGTAAACTAGCTACAAGTCCCTCCTGAGCTAGCTGAGAGAGATAGTGCACATTTAAGTGCCCATACCGCTAATGCCAAAGACTGGTGATGGAAGAATTTCTGGCTGCCATGGCTAAATCCGAAGAATCACTTGTATCCACAAGTCTATATAGACCATGATCCTCAATACCAACAGCCACAGTGGTGTGAGTCTCCCGATCAACAATCAAACATGTATGTGTACAGAATACCACATCCAAGTGAGGAGAGTGCCGCATAATCTAACTGACAAAGAGAAGGTTCAGTTCCATGCCAAGAACGTAGTATACATTGAGGATTATGAGATTCCTCCCACCAAACTGAATCTGAACAATGCCCTTACCGACAACTGTATACTCTTCACCTCCAAAAATAACTGAGTCACTGAAAGGGGAGGAGTCTATGAACCAATCATGTCGATGGGTGAAGTGTCGCGAAGCACCTAAATCAATGTATTAGGCAGAGGATTTCACATGATCTACAGGTCTTTTAGCCATAAAAGCGTAAAAGGAAAATTCCTTCTGCTCAGTGTGCTCGGCAACATTTGTTTTCTACTGAGACCGTCCCTGCTTCTTCTGTTCAGAAGCCATACGCTGACAACAATCCTTCTTCATATGACCATATTTGTGGTAGTAATTACACTGAATGTTCTTAATAGGGCTATCTGGAGATTGACCAGAGCCTTTTTGTTGCAAAGGCTAACCTTTCCCTTTATTCTTAGGCTGAGTTTTGACTGCAAAAGCTTGCTCTGTAGAGGATGAAGAGGCACTACTACCAAATTGTTGTTTCCAACGTTCCTGCTGCAAGAGGATGGTACAAAGCTCTGGAAACTTCAAATCAAAAAAAGTCGATGTAATGTTGAGGGTTTCAACAAAGTGCTCATAAGACTTTGGTAGTATTTTCAAGGTGATTACTACCATGTCCTCTTCCTCCATCTTCCAACCAATCGCCTCCAACTGATCACGGATGTCCTGAATCTTTGTCAGATGCTCTTGTAAGGACATTCTCGAAGAACAACTAGTTCTTTAAAAAGAACGCATGCCTCTTGTCGGAGGTTTCATGCAAGTTTTTCAAATGCTCCCAAATCTCAGCAGCTAATTTGTCGGATGGAACTTGTGGAAGCTGATCATCGGTAACTGAAAACTTAATGAGCATCACCGCTTCACGATTTTGTTCATCAAACTTTTCCTCGTTGTTAACCGCCATTTTGGGACGAGTAGCAGTGCCTAGAACAATCTGATCAAGGCAGCAATATTCGAAGATAGTCATCATTCGCTACTTCCAGGTATTATAATTTATGTCATTGAATTGATGACTATCTTCCAACATTATGTTGGTCAAAGATGCCATTTTGCACACAAAATCCGACAAATATGAGGCACGAAATCCCAAAAACGCAAAAATCTGTCAAAAAGAAAATATTTTTTTATTTTAAAAAAATGGCACGAATCCCGAGGCACGAATCCCAAGGCAATGTCTGATAGAAAAGACGTCTCAAGGAAAGAGACAAATCTGAAAGTCGAGCAAGACGAATAAAATCGCCTCCAGCAGATAGAACGACTTTCTCAGGCAAATAGCAAAGTCGACAAGTCACACAAATCTGTCGCCTATAGACAGAAATAGGAGAAATGGCTTCTTTAGAAAATATGTGCACAAACGCTCAAGACTCCACGCACAGGAAAGCACGAAGCATGCATTTCTAAAGTCAAGAGGACATGTGCAAAGAAAAAAAGCAAAAGTTTTCAAGGACACTCCTCAGAGATGATGCACATGAAGCACAAGATGAACTCACGCCACGCACCAACACACAAACTCTCAGTCACGGGAGATGAGACGATAGATTGACCACTGGAGACAATAACAATCACAATCACAGCGTATGAAGACGTCTTCAAATTCTGGAGACAAGAGGATCACGCGCACACGGGAACAAGAGTCGACGCACACATTGAAACAAGAGTCGACCCCAAATAGAAATTCTTGCCGCCTAGAACACATGCATGATCACTCAACAAACGCACAAACACGGGAAAGCAAGGAATCGTACAGCTCCAAAACACGCACACCGGAAGAGCAAAGTCGCTCCAAAGCAGAGAACGCTCGTCTTCACACAGAAATTCACACAAAATGCTCGAATACGGAAAAAAAAATAAAAATGAAAATATCAATTGCTCGATTGAATGCTTGCTTTGATACCATATTACAAGAGACAAATGGTAAAATATTCGATGATATTTACATTAGAGAAGAAAGCACTTTATAATGTGTTGGCGTAATAACTAACACCTCTGGAGTGTAAGTTAAAATGGACAGCTATGCACACAATGTGATGAGTGCTCTTCAAATTAGGAGGGGAAGCTCCCTCTTTTGCTGGTATGCGTTCTAAAAGTAAAGTAATCTAAACCTATTTTTTTCGACTCAACTGGGAGAGGCACAAGGTTAAGGAAACCAAGGACGTTGCAGCTAAGGGTTTTATTTGGTTTCGTAGGTCTTTAACTACAACTAAAACTAAATACTTTAATCTATCCAATTTCCTCAAGAAAACAGAGCATGAGGAAAAGGAGCAGGAATGGTTTTACACGATAAACCGGGTACAAATTCACAACGTGAAGGCAAGGTGGCACAACAATTTGCTTGGCTGAATAGGCTTATTATCACACACATCACATGATAAGCTTTAGGTACAAACTCTCAACATGAAGGCAAGGTGGCACAACAATTTGCTCAATTCGAATAGGCTTATTGATAACGAAACATAAAGGATAGCCAACTAGGACAGTAAATTGCATAGGCGAGACACGCGTACAATATACGATCAAACTAGCCACTATATTTAACTAAGTTGAGCATTCACCATAATAATTGCATGAAACCCAAGTGGCATAACAATTCATTATCAAAACAAATACTCATGAACAAATACAAAATAAGCAATATTACAGGCAAGGTGGGCACAACATATATTACTCTCTCGTGCAAAAGTTATTTACAAATGAGCCGAAAGCTCTTATTTATAGACATCAAAGGTGTAGGTAACCCTAAAATCACCTTGAGTCAACTACAGTCTTGCAGTGCATGCAAGATCTTATTGCTAAACCCTAATAAAGGAAACTATACAGTTAACTGGAAAGCTACCATCAGTTAACTGATACAAACAATGCTAACTGGACAATGTGCAACATGCACGTCCTTATTGAAAGAAAAGCTAACTGATAACTAACAAGTGTCAACTAACACTAACTAAGAATCCATCCTCCTGCGAAGATATCTCCAAAAGTGAGATAAGCGTGCCTGATGTCAACAAGGAAAACTCAAGAACTGACGTTGAGTTAACTGTTGCCCGTGACTCATCCTCGTAAACAACTGCAAGATCTAACTGGATGTCTACTCTAAGTCCTCTCCATTTAACATCTCCTCCAGGAATTTATCGATGGTATCATCATCTGGCACTCTGACGCTGTCCATGATGATCAACTGTCTGTCCAACTCCTTATCTCCATCCTGGATTTCCCTCTAACTGTCTCTAACCTTTGTGGTCACCTTTTTGAAACTGATAGTCAACATTGAGAACTCCTCCAACTTGGACGCCTCTAGGTCTCCACCTAGGTTACCATGAACCATCTCCTCGAACTTAGCCTGAACTGCCTCCAACTCGGCGTATGTACCATTCTCACGCCAATAATGACATGGGATCTGGGTGATGTATTTGCTGATAAATCGAAGAGTTGTAGCAACCTTCTCCTGAATCACGCCCATCTTAGCAGAAACTTTGTCATACGTTTCCACTCTGAAAAGATACAACTCTCTCCAAGTGAAAACCTTCCTTTTATCTTTTGTTGCCTCAATGGCGTCATAGGCACCTACAAGCTATGATATAAGAATCAAATCCTTCGGCTTACACTCGGCTATGAAGATCTCAAGCTCATGAATCCTCTGGTGAAGACTATGTGCGTCAACCCTCAACTGATATAGCTCTGTAAGGAGGTGTCGACCAGCAATGATGAAGTCCTCAATCCAGGTATCTAAAAATTTTCCTCGATTAATCAAGTAGCGAATCCTCTGTTGATCTGCGGCGGTCTCTCAAAGCTGCGGGAGTAAAGGTGTTTGCCCCTCGTTTATATGAAGCAAACTCAAAATGTACATGTGGAGTTGCCTAATTTCAGCCTTAAGAGCTGCCTTATCTTCACCGTCCTTTATGACACATTCCTCCAGATTACTTGCGACGACCCTGAATAGGCTCACGTCGGTGTGTCGAGTACTCTAACCTAGATTTGTTTTGACAAAGGTAAAGTCACCAACATCAACTTCATCCAAGTTCTTGCCTTTTGGAGGTGTAGCAACCTCTATGATGATCTCGGCTTCAAGATTCTTCTCAATGTTGACTTGCTTTCTAGCCCTCTTATTCAACCTATTCTGATAAGGTTCACCGAACTTAGATAAGTCAAGCTCATATGACAGCATACACCTCTCTCTTCCCAATGACCTCTCAAGCCAAGATGAATAAGCAATGCTATCCTCTCAAGGTGGAGCTGCTTCTACTGTATCAGCTACTAGTGGATCCACTGGTATGAAGGTCTCGTGTACCGGAGACTCAAGCTCCGAATCAATATCTATAGGGGATGACTGCGGTGAGAAAGGTGGACCTGGAGATGACGAACCAGCCTTAGCCTGAATTACCGGTTCTGCTGGAACTGCTGGCTCTGACGGAACTACTGCCTATGCTAGAACTAGAAGTATTGGCTCCATAACTAGAAGTACTGGCTCTCTCTCAACCTGTTTCCTCTTGGTGATGCTCTTCCCTTTTGAATTTAACCCAATCTTAACCCCCTCAGGCGGCTTCAAGATAACCTTAACTTGAGGCTTCGCCCTAGAAGTAGAAGGCAAAGAAGAAATCACCACTGTTGGCGGCTCTGCAACTAGAATCACCCTTCGCTTCCGCTTGCTCTCAAGGAAGTACATGCTCGTTTTAATAACTGACCTAGACAAGTCTTTTACTGAAGTATTCACTAGGACATACCAATCAGGTTGGCGAAGTGGCTGGTGAGCAACTTGGTCTTTAACGAATGAATTAAGAAGTATCTCGCCATCATCATCAGACAAACCCTCCACATCCTCTGACAAGAAATCAGCAATCTGTGGGAGAGTAAGCCTACAATAATGACGTCAACGCACCTCAAAGTCATCCTCACAGTTGACCCAAAAGTCCTCAAGCACTGTCGAATGTGAAATGTTTCACTCCAACCTTGTTGAATAATGACCCAATGGACATAGGTACGTCTCTGAGGAAAACACTCGAGCCAAAATTTCTCTAACTCGTTTGCCATTAGCTTGCAATCGGCAGTTGTCTTGCACTTGTAAATACCCAATCTGAAAGGAAAGGTGAAAGCTGGCTTGTGTCGATTGCGAAGGAAAGTGTGAACCTCATGAGCTTGTCTCATAAATTCCATGAAAAGAACCTTGTCCGACGGGTACCTTGGTAGCATCAAAGGCTCTCTTGTTTATCCATACACCCGAATATATGTGAAAGTAGGGAATTGGATGAACCAATCTACCCAACTCTCCATTGTTGATTGTGCCTCTAAGGAAATTCTAACATGCATCTCATTGTCTAAATTTCTGATTGTCCTCATAAGAAAGTAATCATTCACTGCTCTAAAGTCTGCTCAGTTTTCGAAAACTCCAATTGAGAGTAGTATTTGTGCACTCGCTAAACGCCCAAAACTCCATTGGTCTTCAATAGTTTAAAGCTGCCTTGAAATGCAACCAAGTAAACTAGAAAGGTCACCATGTGGAATTCGTGCATCTTAAGGAACTTTGTAATCTGTTGGTGAAGACACTCACTGATAAACATTGCCCAGTCAAAAGTTTATTTCTTATCAATAGCTTGAGAGATGAGGTAGAACATCCATGGTCTAAAAACGCTTGCGTCTTCTGAGCCTCCTAACCGGTTGAGTAAAGTTATCAAAATGACAATCTCATCCTTGAACTCACCACGCCCAATTTTCTTTGGCATGTTGGTTTTCTGAGCTTTTAACCATCGTTGAGCTACTTTCTTCTACGATATGTCCTTGTCCTCCTCCCATATTTTGTCACAATCTGGAATGGATACTGCAAAATGATCTGAGTGTGAAGGAATAGAAAAGCATTTTTCTACATCCCTTGGTTTAAGGCTACAAACAACCCTTCCATCTGTCGACCTGATTTGTCTGGTAGACGAGTCATAATGCTTAACACAAGCAAGTACGAACTCGAGGTCAAAGACTGAGATGGGAATGGATGTCGTTGCAAGTATCCCTGAACACTCAAGGTTCCTGATTGTAGTACTGCTAGTACCCTCCAATGTATTTAGATTGATGACGGAATAAACGTGACTCAAGTCAGTATCAGTAGTTTTCAAAAAATTATGAAGAAAGACCTGTTTGGCCTTATAATCTATGGGATTATACTGCATTCTGAAAAACTAGATTTTTTACTGTAAAGTCGAGTATGTTCGGACAACTTTGGAAAAGGCTAAAAAAGCTCGAGGATAGGCTAAAAATAGCAAATGGAAGTGAATTTTTCGGAGAAATTCTGAGATATGGATTTTGTGCAGAATCAAATTCGAATATAACCCAAATCGTCAGAAATGCGAAAAAATATGATTTAGTCTTGCATGCAAAAGGTTTTCGGTTGAGATTTGAACTGGCAGTTAGGGGCACTAGGGCAATTTTTCCTGTGAAAATCTAGAACATGGGTTTTGTGTAGAATCAAATCCTAAGACAACCCAGATCGACAGATTTGCGAAAAAACATGGTTTAGGCCCACATGCAAAGAAAATTCTAGAAAAAAAGCACAGTGCTCTAGAATAGAGGCAACAGGGCAATTTTCACAAAATAACCTAAGACATGGGTATTGTCGTTGATGTTGAAATACTCGAACCCAGATGATGCTTTTCTGAAAAATTTGCCATTTTCTTTGACATGCGAAGAATACCTAAGACAAGAATAGAGGAAAATAAGACAGAAGAATAGAAGTTTTTATGTTTTGTTTGTTTTCTCTCTTCTTCTGTAGAAATTTGCCTATGCTTGAAGTAGATATGATGAAACCTGCATGCAAATGAAAAATAAAGTCTGAAATATTCTTCTCCCAAACACTTTGAATCTGTAGCTACGAAGAACACTGAAATCTGACACCTGTAGCACCTTCAGATCACTTTCATGCTCAAGAAAAGACGTTTTTGCCAACTCAGATGAAGAATAATGGACGCCACAAGAAAAATATATAAGAAAATATCTTCCAAGGCGTGTGAAATGCATGCTAAGTCTTGGAAAATGTGCTTGAAGTCTATCTAAGCCTCCAAAACCCACGCATGGCCTATAATTGGCATCAAAATCAGTTAACTAAAAGAAGAACAAACCCTAATTAGGGCGCCACCTTGAGAAGTTCAGTTAACAAATGCATGCAAACTAATTTTAGTCAGTTACAGACTAAAAATAGGTTCTAGAAGAAGTCGACTTGGAAAGAGCTGAACTGAAGATCAATTTTCAGTTAACTGCTTCACCTCTCATGCGCAGTTCTATTCTTGACTTCAAAAGTCAACCTTTGACTTTAGGCGTCCTTTCCATGACATTTTTATGAAAATTTGAATCTAAAACCTCACCGAAGCTCACGTTTGACCACTGATTCTGATTGACTGCCATGTCGGATCAACTGGATGATAGTTTCGTTGAAGAGCAGGACCAAATCTGACAAAAAGACTCCCTGAGGCAACAATCCATAATTCATCAATCTGAGGCCTCAAAATGATTTTTGACCTCAGACTTAGAAAATTTACAGGCATTTTCCATCATTTTCACTATGAATTTAACCTTATTTCACTTAACGTTTTCCGGTGTCTAACAAAACTTCAGAGTTAGTTGACTGGCTCACTGCGGAGCAGACTAAATTCTGAGCAAGAGCTCCTAGAGAGCACTTCGCGTAAAAACATCATTTGACCTTTCTAAAACATGGGCGCCCCTGGCCTCCAAGGGCGCTTTTCCCAACCAATGTTAGCCATTTTCACAACTTTCTAAAATCCACTAATCTTCTGGCTGCAGGCTGCTGAGACATCCTCTGACCCGGCTGAGATAGGCAATGTAAAGCTGGAGCTGACATGGACAGGATGAGCATCTGAAATCATCAAACAGACTTCATTCAAGGCTCCAAAACCTTGGGCGCCCCTGGCCTCCAGGAGCGCTTTTGACATTCTTGGATAGTTCTGATCATGTCTAGAACCTCAAGTTTGACCTTTGACCATGGCAACATGACAACTCTGATTCACCTACTGACAGATGCGTTGCGAAGCTGGATCAAGACGGAAACAAACCTCTTAGGTGTCACTTGATCAAAAAACTTCATCTGAAGCTCCAAAAAGATGGGCGCCCCTGGCTGAGAGGCGCGCTTTTTCACTCCAAACTGTCATTTTAAAATTCCCTCATTTTGCGTTCAATCTCCATTTTCAGGTGATATACTGATCCGTTGGACTGGTTGGCTGGCTCATCGCGAAGCTAACAAGATTTCGAAGAAGACATCTTGGAAAGAACAAATCACAAAAAGTTGATCTAGGCCTCCAGAATGAAGGGCGCCCCTAGCAAAGAGTTGCACTTTTTCACTCCAGAGTTAGCCATTTTTACAGCATCTTCACCTCGTCGAAAAACCCCTTCGAGACGAAGTAGATTTTCGGACAAAACTTGCCATAGAAACATCACCGAAGTGTTCTGAGCTTAACTTTCAACACCTGGAACCTGGCACCTGGCCATCTGCCATTGATGAGCTCAGAAAACATAACTTCTCACTTGAAAAAACGAAAACTACCCACCAAGCTTAAACTGATTTTTAACTGAAACTAACTTCACCATTGTGATCATGAAGGAAAATAAGCCAATCAAAACAAATTTCAGCCAATTCTGACAAGTTTCATTTTTTAGGGTTTTTGACCTAAAAACAAGGGTCCAAAAACCCTAATTTTCAATATTTTCAAATTTTGCCAGTATCTCTGTGGCATCACACTGACTCAAAGCCCATACTCGAATTGCCCAAAAACTGTGTTTTGACATCATTTTTACAAGGTTTAGACCATTTTAAGCAAAATGCCTTAATGAAGCAAAAAATTTGGTTTGGGTACAACATAATGTACAAAGATTACAAAGAATGGCAAGTTTCTAAAAAGAAACTGCAAAAGATCGAAGAAACAATCTTATCTACAATATTATACAACATTAGACATTAATTAAATAAATACTAAATATTATTTTAATAAATCATGCATACATAAGTTGATTTTATATTCTTTTAGATTATTTTAAAAATTCTTAGGATTTTTCACTTTAGCTAAGAATTAAATAGTGGGAAAATTTTGGTAAAAAACTTCCTTGAGGACATTTAGCAATGGGATTTTAAAAGTAGGATGACTAATGATGCATCTAGCTTGTACCTTTGGGTACTAGGAGACCTTTTGAGTTGTATTTGGAATGATGTATAGCACATTCAAAGCATGGAAGTGCAATGTTCCATAGTCTTTGTAAAGCCTAAAGGATGAAGCCAAATATCAAATGAGTAAGTTGAGATGTTTAATTCCCATACAATGAAAATCACACTTATACGCTCATGTAAATTAGCTTTTATTTTTTTCTTTTTACTTTTGCCTTTTGCTTGTGCTTGGTTTTTTCCATTCTACTTTTGTACTAATCAAAGACGCACTAGACACTCAAAAAAAATCATGTTTTGCAATCAAAGAAGGAAAATGCACTTCTAGCTAAGCAACTATCACACTTTGAAGATTCAACAACTCAAGTACCCAATCACCACACTTATTATCCTCAACCCGTCCTCACAGTCAACAATTATTCTTCCAAAAGAGAGATTCTCTATTCACACCCAATATTCTAAAGTCAAAGACAAATTAGAGGAGCTTATCCTTGACAATGGCAGCTAGGAAACCTTCTTTTCACAAAATTTATTACAGGATCTTCAGTTTTGCACTAAAATGCATCAAGAAGTACATTCCAATCCTGTCTCCCACAAGTGATTGTCATGGTGTCATACTCTAAACCCTCACCAATATGATTGCAAGGATATCTAATATGTCTTTTGTAAAGACTTACAAAGTGCACAAGAATGATAAAGCATACAAATTCTCACTTATACTAGGCATTTACCCTTTGGTAAGCCAGCACTTAAACAAGTCAATTTGCATACCCTTTTGACTCTTGGTATCAATTCAGGAAGCTACGGCTAATAATGACATGATCCCAGCCCAAGCAATCAAAAATATTGTGGAAGATCATACTTGCTTTCCTCAACTTACAATAACCATTAGGGCTTGAAATCTACAATTCCCAATTTGCATACCCTTTTGACTCTTGGTATCAATTCAGGAAGCTACGGCTAATAATGACATGATCCCAGCCCAAGCAATCAAAAATATTGTGGAAGATCATACTTGCTTTCCTCAACTTACAATAACCATTAGGGCTTGAAATCTACAATTCCCAATTTGCATACCCTTTTGACTCTTGGTATCAATTCAGGAAGCTACGGCTAATAATGACATGATCCCAGCCCAAGCAATCAAAAATATTGTGGAAGATCATACTTGCTTTCCTCAACTTACAATAACCATTTGGGCTTTGAAATCTACAATTCCCAATTTGTCATAGGGGTGGCACTCAAGCAAAGTGAAAATCTTGTGGCTTGTAATGCAACTCTCTAATCACGAGCCAAGCTCAATTATGTCTTCCAATCTTTAGGTCTTATGACATTCAAGTGACTCTTATAGCTTTACACATGCTCCACTAATAAAAGGAGCATGACAAAGCTTCCTCTATAAAAAAGTTTGGTTGAGATTCACCCTTAAAACAAGGCACTACATGACCATCATCACATACCTTCTTTCCAACTTGGTATCACATTTGATTTCATTTAGATAAGCAAATTTTCATGACAACATAACAAGCTAAAACCCATCAAATATGGACCTAACACTATTCTCCAAGTAGCCATGTCCAATGCTCTTTGCTTGGATCTTTTGACTCAACTTGGCATACTGCTAAAGTCTTAATTTGTCATTTTAAAGATAACTCAAACCATAACAAATGTGTGAGGAAATCCCTGATCTAATCTACTCCTAAAAGCTAAAACAAATAAACAAGATTGCTACTTATGCACACTATACAATTTATCTTCCAGGGAGTTTTTGCATGTAAACAAAATGCTGAAAACAACCTAGACCTATTTTTTTGATCTCAAAGGTAGGCACACAAGACTTGCAAAGTTCTTAAATCAGCACAAGGTTTTATGTTAAACAAGTGGATAATGATATGAATTGTAAACAAAATACTGTTCAATGGTTAAAAAAAAGACCAATGGATTAGTATTAACAATAGGATAAATTTGACATAAAAAACATTCCACAAACAATATAAAACACAATGCGAGATTGAAGGCAGCAATTCTTAAAAGCATGCAAAACTGCTTATTAAGAAGAGAAAATAGGTCTTAAACAAAGCTGAACACGTCTTCTTATTACTAGCTTCTCCAAGCTCAACACAAAAGACTAACATCAAAGCTAAATGAAAAATTTGGAATATAAGTCTTGCACAAACTCTCATTACAAGCTATGTGCTCAAGGCACTTATTTATAAGCTCTCAAGAAGAAGCTTTAAAGGGAAAATAAGAATAAAAATAATCCCGAAAAGCTCTTTCTTTAAAGAAAAACTAATTCCTATCTTCTAAACTAAGGAAATAAATTTGTATTAAATCAATTAATGCTAAAATAAATAAAGAATTACAATTAGCCAAAAATAGAATTACAATTAGCTCAAAACAAACAAATAGACTCAAAAATATAAAATAGTCAAAATAACTATTTATGAATCATCAATTTCTATTTCAGTATCTAAATTTGAATTCTCCAAATGATCTACAGACTCAAGAGACGGCACACTACTGTTTTCTCTTGCCATTTAAACTTGATCCAAGAATCCTTGATTTTTGTGATTGGAGGCTTCCATGCCGATTCTTCTCATCCAACATTGAATCCAACAACTAGCTACAATCAATATACTATAACATATTTAATAGAATGGAATATAATATAGCCATAGCGTAATATCCATGCCGATTCTTCTCATCCAACATTGAATGAAACAACTAGCTACAATCAATATACTATAACATATTTAATAGAATGGAATACAATATAGCCATAGCATAATATCTAGAGTAGATATGAAGGGTTAGTGTTAAAGGGAAATTGCCCATATGTAGATAGGTTGACCACCATATCTGGATGGGTTGTTCAACAGAACCCTTTGTTCATAAACAATATTGGGTACTCAGGCAACTTAAGTTTGTATGCAACAATTTTGACTGCAACCTTCATCAATTCATCCATACTGCTCATAGTGAAGGCTGATCCTCCCAACCATGTTGCAATTAGTTGCTCAAATTACTCTTTATTGCATCTAGATTATCTTCAATAAATGTGCATGGCAAAGGTGTGTAGAAAGACAAGATATCCTATTCAACAATTTTCAGCTTCTCTATGTTCTCTTTAATGATCTTTAGACCAAGCTCCTGTAAGTTAAATAGCACTTGGTAATTAGCTATCCACTTCAAAACCTAACAAAATCAGCTATCACCTTCAATCTCATCAACTCTTCTACTCCCCAAAATTCCACTAGCTCTGAACTAGTGACAACACCATTACATGAGGAAATATTAGCAGTGATAGAACACTCTAAATCAACAGACTATTGAATGGTTACTCAGAGCCCTTTCAACAAACTGAATAAATCATCAATTATTCTTGTGCCATCTTCACAAAGATTCTCAATCCAATGCTGAATTGTTCTCCCATGCAATACTAACTCGTCAAGTTGCTGCCTTTGAAGTCCCTCATCAAACCCTAGGGCTGAACTTGTTCTCTGTAATGTCCCCTTCTCATCAGCGATCATATCAGTTGCTCATCAGCCTATTCCGAAGGCCCGTAGGCTCGTTGAGGTGAATTAAGGGTTTCCTTGCTTGGAGGTTTTGTTTTATTTCTTGGTGTTTACTATTTTTAGTAAATACTATTTATGGCAGTAGGCAGTTGTCAGTCTTCAACTCTTCATTTTCAGTTTGAGCAATTGCTTGGGTTTGAGCTTTGGGCTTTTAAAAGCAATATTTTGGTGAAACATTTCAAGGCAAAGTGTTCTAATTTCAAGTTGACCCCTTGGCCTAAGGTGTTAACTTTAAATTGTGTTTAAAAGAGGGACATGATGGGGACGTCTTCATAAAGGAGTTTTAATAATTTTAATAAAGTTTTAGATGCCTTGAAGTGGATGCCTATTTGGAGAAGGTTTATTCTTTTTGAATTTAAAAATATGTCAAAAGCTTTTGGCGTCCCATCTTGAGAACTTGAAGAGTCATCTCATCTTCTTTAAAAATGAGGCTTTGCTCCAGCATTTGTTATCTCATGTTTTATGTTAAACTTATGTTGTCGAAATGACTACTCATTTTGCACTTCGAGGAATGTTGACCTCCTAATTTCAATCCAATTTCGTGTTTGAAAGATAACACCTAGTTGGTTACAGGTTGCTTCTCAAATCAGACTAGCAAATAGAGCTTCAAAGTGGTGAATTTTGGTGTGTTTTTCCAATTTTCAAGTTGCTGATTCCGACACAGCTGAAGGTCGATTTTACTCACAGCTTCTTGTATGATTTTATTTTTGTTATGGGCATTCAATAACAGCATTGCTAAGGACATGGCGACCCTGACAATTTCCAGATTTTATTTTTAAGTTTATGATTTATCCTTGCAAAATCGCCCTTGCTAGGGGCTGTACCATTCTGGGGACATTGGGAAGTGTGCAAGTAAATTAATGATTGCTTTTTGAAGCCGTTTCTTCATCATGGCATGGGTACCTATCCTCCAAAGGTTCATTGCATTTGATTTCACTCAATTCAGAAGTAAATTGATAAAGTTATAAGCATTTCATTGATTTACAAGTTGTTGATTTACAGTTTCAGTTTGCTGGTTTTAATTATCAGACTTCAAAAAGATCAGATTTTAGCTTTTAATTCAGTGTTTGAGACCTTCATAATTAGAGAGAATCATTCTTCTCATATTGGCTTGTCCTATCTTTGTAATACTAGTAAATTGCAGATTATTTTGTTTGTAAGGTTGTGCATTAGTAGTACTAATCCAACCATATATTATTGCTGCATTTACTCGTAACTTTCTAAAGCCAATATTAATTACCCTTGGATGGTTTACCGCCAGTGTGGAGAATAAATTATGTATCTATCATTGTACCCACTGAAAAGTGGAGAATCCCCACTCAAGAGTGGATGCCTACCGCAGCAGACGAAGTGTTTAATTGTAATTTCTTTCCCCCCACTGCTAGTGGAAGAGCGGAAATTCTCTCATGGCTGGTTATCCGCCTAAGTTCTTTCAGTTTTGTAATTAGCACTCCACCATATGTAACCACCTCGCCTTCTAAAGGAACTTGTGTGCACATTCTTGGTGTTGAGTTTAATTCCTCTCATTCCAGTTGTAATCATTTCAATTATTGATTCAGTAGATCCTAGGGATCCTCTGACCATATGCCCGCCCCTCCTCCTTAAGTGGTTTTAGGGCGCATTCTTGGTTAGAGTTCTTTTCCGCATCGTTTTGGTTTAAAGCTAACCTTAACGGGTGCTTGATTACATTGTAATTACTATTGAAAATCAAAAAAAATTGAGAGGGTATCTTTCAGTAGTATCAGAGCAGAAGCTTTTGCCATCCTGTGAATTTCAGCCATTCAATTGACAGATGAGTGACAAAGAAATCAGATATTTCGTCAAAAATCAGGCTAGGTCTCAAATTCAATTCCCACCAGTGCCAAAGGCAAAGACATTGTCAGAAGCTTTGAGAGAGACGGGTAAAGCAGTTGAAAGAATGTCAGAAGAGCCCAGACTTTCAATGGAAGAAAGAGATGTCAGAGCAGAAAAGAAGTTTGACAACATGTTAGACATGATGGCTCGTTTGCTAGCTAAATTGGATCAGCAAGCTAGTCAAAACAATGTTCAGCCCCAACAGAATCAAGTTGGTGAGAACGGTGGTAACAATGGTGTTAATGGAACTTATGGCCATAATGGTAAAATTGGTTCAGAGGTAAATGGAAGGGATAGAATTGTTGGACAGCATGTTACAATCGCAAGAGGATCTTCATCTAGACCTCTTCTCCCTACATTCACTTAGAGGGAAGAACCACCACCAGAAGTTGGGATACCTTTTGCAGATGATGCTAGACAAGCATATATGGAGTGTATCACTTTGCCACCTAATATGAGAGATGATTGGACCTTCGATCAATTCATGAATCAAAGGAGAAGAAGAAATGGTGGAAGGAATGAACATCGTCCTCCAATGAATCATAGAAATAATTTTCAACAAGCTTTGGGAAAGATAACTTTGGACCATTTTGATGGTAGTAACAAGTGTACAACTAGGGCATGGGTGCAAAAGTTGGATAATTATCTTTCACTTAGACCAATGCCGAAAGAAGATGCAATAAAATTTGCCACATTGCACTTGGACGGAGTGGCCCATGAATGGTGGACTCATGGTTTGGTCACTCTTGGCCATAACCTCATCCACACCTATGAAGAATTTACTAACAAGCTGATTGAACGATTTGATACCAAAGATCCTGAGTTGAGATTCCGAGAATTGGCACAGCTGAAGCAACAAGGATCTTTAGAAAATTATGTGGCTGATTTTCAAAGATTGTCAGTAATGGTGCCCAACATTATTGAGAGAAGACTTGTGGTACTATTTGTTGAAGGATTAATGGAGCCTTTGAAGGGATGGGTCAAAGCCTTTGATCCACCGACCTTGGATGAAGCAATCAAGAAGGCAAGGAGCATGCAGTTGGCTGCTCCAAGGCCAAAATTTCAGTCTAAACCTTTCAAGAAGGATAAGAAGAAGTTTCCTCCAAGTCAGCCCAATAAGTATCCCCAAAAGATGTCAGATGAACTCCATGATCAGCTTCGAAAGGAGGGAGTTTGCTATACTTGTCGTGAGCCTTGGTCAAAGGGTCACCGTTGTTATGGGAAGGGTAAAACACATCAATTGGAAGGTTATTCTGATAATGGAGCAGAATCAGATTTTTCTGATCAGCAGTACGAATCAGCAAGTAGTGATAATGAAGAAGCTCCAGAAGAGGAGCCAGAGATAGGAGATGGTACTGCCTTTGCACAACTATCTAGTTTCCAAAAGAATGAATCCTTTCGGATTCGTGGAGTGGTTGGTTCTCAAAAGATTGTTGCTCTAATTGACACAGGAGCAACTCATAATTTCATTGACGAAGGATTAGTTGTCAAAAGGGGATTGAAGACTGAAGAGTTTGAAGGATTCAAGGTAATGGTAACAGATGGTTTTACCATATCATGCACAAAGAAAATTCCCAATCTCTCCATGCAATTGGGAAATTATGAGGTAAAAGATGATTTTTATGTTGTTGGCATTGGTGATACCGATGCTGTTTTGGGAATACAATGGCTACGATCTCTTGGAGAGATCACCTTGAATTTGCAAACTATGGAATTTAAATTCCAAGTTGATGGAAAGAAAGTTGTTTTGAGAGGAATGTTTAATGGAGCCCTCGAATTGTGTCTTTGAAAAGAATGGAGAGGCTGATCTGTCATGATCAAGTGGAATGGGCAGCAAAATGTATGATCCTACCAGCTGATCCGGTAGTGGAGAAAAGGCAATATCCCCCTGATATTCAAGCCTTGCTTTCTAAGAAGAGCAAAGTCTTTGGCGATTTACCTCCTGAGAGACCTCCTGAAAGGGGGTGTGAGCATGTGATTGAGCTAGAAGAGGGTGCAAAGCCGGTTATCACTACTCCATACCGATATCCGAAGAAGCAGAAAGATGAGATAGAAAGGACCATCAAGGAGCTTTTGGAGGTAGGGTTCATTCGGCCAAGCAAAAGCCCTTTTGCTTCAGCAATGGTGTTGGTTAAAAAGAAGGATGGCACAATGCATATGTGTGTTGATTATCGCGCATTGAATCAGAAGACCATCAAGAATAGATATCCTATTCCTATGATAGATGAGCTTATTGATGAGCTCCATGGGGCTATGTATTTCTCGAAGATTGATCTTCTATCCGGTTACCACCAAATCAGGATGAGAGAGGTGGATATTGAAAAGACGCTTTTAGGTGCCACTATGGGCATTTTGAATTCCTTGTCATGCCATTCGGTTTGACAAATGCTCCAACAACATTTCAATCTTGTATGAACAAGATTTTCAGGCAGCAGTTGAGGAAGTTTGTGCTTATCTTCTTTCACGATATTCTTATTTGCAGCAAATCTTCGGAGGAGCACCTTCAACATTTGGAAGAAGTGTTTAGTATTTTGGAAGCAGAATGTTTGTTTGCCAAAAAATCAAAATGTGAGTTCAGGATGACAATGCTTCTCTATCTTGGCCATGTTATCAATTCTAAGGGGGTCAAAGTTGATCCTGAAAAGATTAGAGCTATCATTGATTAGCCACCTCCAAAGAATGTGACTCACTTGAAGGGATTTTTGGGCTTGTGTGGTTTTTATAGAAGGTTTGTCAAGGGGTATTCTCACATGGCAGCCCCCCTTACAGATCTTACCAAGAAAGGAGTCTTTCTATGGACAGATAAAGCATAAGGAGTCTTTGAAAAGTTCAAGCAGATCATGAGCTCGTGTCCAGTATTTGCTTTGTCTGACTTCAAGAAGCCCTTTGAATTGCAATGTGATACTTCAGGTGAAAGAGTTGGAGCTGTTCTCATGCAAGACAAACACCCTATTGTCTTTGAGAGCAGAAAAATTATACTCAATTTATGACAAAGAGATGCTTGCCATCATGCACGCTTTGTCTAAATTCCGTCAATACTTGGTGGGAAATAAATTTGTTGTTAAGAATGATCATAATAGTCTTAAACATTTTATGAGCCAAATGGATTTAAATGAAAGACAGCATAAGTGGGTGAGTAAGCTTCAAGCTTACGATTTTGACATTGAGTATGTCAAAGGGAAAAATAACATAGTGGTTGATGCTCTATCAAGAAGACCCCATTCGCAGTCAATTTGTGAGCTTTCAGCAGATTGGAAAAAGTTAATTGCTGCTGATTATGCAAAAAATTAGTTCACAACCAGCATTATAGAAGGTCATTTGGATGATGAAAGGTATAAGTTGGTTGATGGTTTGATTATCTATAAGGGTGGGATCTTTTTAGTACCTGAATCCAAGCTTAAAAAGAAGATTTTTCAGTCTTTTCATGATGTTCCTCTTGCTGGTCATCAAGGGATGTTCAAGACATATAAACAGATCAAAGAAAGATTTACTTGGAAAGGAATGAAGGAGGAGGTCATGAATTACATAAGGGAGTGTTCTACTTGTCAAAGGAATAAAAATGAACACTCTTTTCCAACCGGTTTGTTGCAGCCCTTGCCAATTCCAAATCAGAAATGGGAAAGTATTGCTATGGATTTCATCACTGATTTACCCAAGGTGCAAGGACGTGATTGTATTTATGTTGTGGTGAATAAATTAACTAAATTTTCTCATTTCTATGCTATCACTACTTCATTTACAGCAGCTCAAGTAGCTGAGTTGTTTTTTAGAGAAGTTTTTCATTTGCATGGTTTGCCTAAAACCATTGTCAGTGATAGGGACAGCAAGTTCCTAAGTGTTTTTTGGCAGGAGATCTTCAGGTTGAATGGTACAGTGCTCACTCCAAGCACTAGTTATCACCCGCAAACGGATGGGCAATCTGAGATTGTCAACAAGTGGTTAGAAGGCTACCTCAAAAACTATGTTTCGGGGCAACAAAGAGGTTGGGTTAAGTGGTTTCATTTGGGGGAGTTTTGTTATAATTCTTCTTATCACATGTCAATTAAGATGTCTCATTTTATGGCTCTCTATGGATATGATGCTCCTAACTTTGTAGATTTGGTGTTTGGTGATAGTAGAGCTCCTCAGGTGAAAGATATGCTTCAACAGAATCAACACATCCTGAAGTCATTAAAAGAAAATATGCAACAAGCTCAAAACCAGCAAAAGTTATACGCTGATCAGCAGCGTGTTGAACGTTCTTTTGAAGTGGCAGACATGGTCTACTTGAGACTCCAGCCCTACAAACAGTCTTCCCTCAAAAAGAATGGTGCAGAAAAGTTAAAGCCACGTTTTTACGGTCCATTTAAAGTCACCAAAAGGATTGGTGAAGTGGCATATGAGTTAGAGTTTCCAGTTGATAGCAAAGTTCACAATGTTTTTCATGTGTCACGCCTCAAGAAGGCACTTGGGCACAATGTGGTGGCTACATCAGAGTTACCTCCATTAGATGAAGAAGGGCAGTTGGTGTTGCTTCCAGAAGAGATTATGGACACTAGGGAGCGATCCTTGATGAGAAGAACAATCAAGGAATATTTGGTGAGATGGAGGAACTTGCCTATTGAAGATACCACATGGGAAGGTGAACATATTTTGTAGCATCTAGCTTTGCGGTTGCTTGAGGACAAGCAATCTCGAGGAGGGCAGACTGTAATGTCCCCTTCTCATCAATGATCATATCAGTTGTTCATCAGCCTATTCCGGAGGCCCGTAGGCTCGTTGAGGTGAATTAAGGGTTTCCTTGCTTGGAGGTTTTGTGGTATTTCTTGGTGTTTACTATTTTTAGTAAATACTATTTATGGCAGTAGGCAGTTGTCAGTCTTCAACTCTTCATTTTCAGTTTGAGCAATTGCTTGGGTTTGAGCTTTGGGCTTTTAAAAGCAATATTTTGGTGAAACATTTCAAGGCAAAGTGTTCTAATTTCAAGTTGACCCCTTGGCCTAAGGTGTTAACTTTAAATTGTGTTTAAAAGAGGGACATGATGGGGGACGTCTTCATAAAGGAGTTTTAATAATTTTAATAAAGTTTTAGATGCCTTGAAGTGGATGCCTATTTGGAGAAGGTTTATTCTTTTTGAATTTAAAAATATGTCAAAAGCTTTTGGCGTCCCATCTTGAGAACTTGAAGAGTCATCTCATCTTCTTTAAAAATGAGGCTTTGCTCCAGCATTTGTTATCTCATGTTTTATGTTAAACTTATGCTGTCGAAATGACTACTCATTTTGCACTTCGAGGAATGTTGACCTCCTAATTTCAATCCAATTTCGTGTTTGAAAGATAACACCTAGTTGGTTACAGGTTGCTTCTCAAATCAGACTAGCAAATAGAGCTTCAAAGTGGTGAATTTTGGTGTGTTTTTCCAATTTTCAAGTTGCTGATTCCGACACAGCTGAAGGTCGATTTTACTCACAGCTTCTTGTATGATTTTATTTTTGTTATGGGCATTCAATAACAGCATTGCTAAGGACATGGCGACCTTGACAATTTCCAGATTTTATTTTTAAGTTTATGATTTATCCTTGCAAAATCGCCCTTGCTAGGGGCCGTACCATTCTGGGGACATTGGGAAGTGTGCAAGTAAATTAATAATTGCTTTTTGAAGCCGTTTCTTCATCATGGCATGGGTGCCTATCTTCCAAAGGTTCATTGCATTTGATTTCACTCAATTCGGAGGGAAATTGATAAAGTTATAAGCATTTCATTGATTTACAAGTTGCTGATTTACAGTTTCAGTTTGCTGGTTTTAATTATCAGACTTCAAAAAGATCAAATTTTAGCTTCTAATTCAGTGTTTGAGACCTTCATAATTAGAGAGAATCATTCTTCTCATATTGGTTTGTTCTATATTTGTAATACTAGTAAATTGCAGATTATTTTGTTTGTAAGGTTGTGCATTAGTAGTACTAATCCAACCATATGTTATTGCTACATTTACTCGTAACTTTCTAAAGCCAACATTAATTACCCCTGGATGGTTTACCACCAGTGTGGAGAATAAATTTTGTATCTATCATTGTACCCACTGAAAAGTGGAGAATCCCCACTCAAGAGTGGATGCTTGCCACAGCAGATGAAGTGTTTAATTGTAATTTTTTTCCCCCCACTGCTTAGTGGAAGAGCGGAAATTCTCTCATGGCTGGTTATCCGCCGAAATTCTTTCAGTTTTGTAATTAGCACTCCGCCATATGTTAGCACCTCGCCTTCTAAAGGATCTTGTGTGCACATTCTTGGTGTTGAATTTAATTCCTCTCATTCCAGATGTAATCATTTCAATTATTGATTCAGTAGATCCTAGGGATCCTCTGACCATATGCCCGCCCCTCCTCCTTAAGTGGTTTTAGGGCGCATTTTTTATTAGAGTTCTTTTCTGCATCGTTTTGGTTTAAAGCTAACCTTAACGAGTGCTTGGTTACATTGTAAATTACTATTGAAAATAAAAAAAATTGAGAGGGTATCTTTCATTCTCTGCCTTAATACTAGGTTCACAAGATGATCAATGTATGATCTCGATTCCCTGTTTTTTGCCTTTAACTTTACCTTTACCTTTACCTTGCCATCTTTTTCTAACATCTCTTTTCCATTTTTTGTGGCAAAGTGTAACAAGTCAATGTTACCTCTCCTATTCACTAGTAGTAAATCGACCTCTAAAAACCGGAAATCAACAACTTGCAAATCTTGGACATTTTTATCCATGGGAGGAATGGCAGTTTTAGCAACAATGTGCCCTTCCTCATTCTTCTAATCACTCAACCACTTTAATTTCCATTCTATGCTAGTGTTGTCATTAACATTACATGGCTTTCACTCAAGTGAACTTCGTCATGCTTTTCTTTATAACTTAGCCACTTAAGTTGCGGTTATGGACGAGTAATGCCACTAGTAAAGTGCAAATTCACTTAACACTTTAAATTCCTCTTTGCTGGTTGCACTTTGTGTATGACTACCATTTAAATTGCCATTCTCACCTAGCAATGTAAATGGTGAAGTGCAACACGCTTATCTTGCTTCATCTTCAAAACTTAGCATTAATCTCTTAGGCCTTAGGCATTTTGCCATGACTTCTTTACACCATTACCACTAAAATTGAACTTTTCAACTAGCAATGCCAATAGAAAAGTGTGATCCTTCCCTTAGTTGAATGCATTTTCTCCTTATCGCCATTTTCAATAGAAGCAACCATTTGAACATCTTTCCCTTGTGCCATTGTCACTCACATTATGTATTTTGAATTTTCTTAAGTTCATCCTTGTTTTGCTTGAATGGAGTACTAAAGAGACTTTGTAAACTATTCCCCAACTTTGTCCTCGTCTTCCCACTTCCAAAAGCTTGACTCATGATAGTTTTCCATTCCTCATCCATGATTAATTTGCAAACATTGTTAGTAGATGAACAAAGTCATCACCTAATAATTGAACAGATTGACAAGAATGTTAGCCCAACTAACACTTGAATAATCATGACAAGAACACTATGGATACTAACTAAAAATTCAATTGTAGGCAAAGTTTTGTAGGGGTACTAGCACATGCATTTTGTTAGTGTGAAACAAATTAAGCCCTACAAGCCAAGGTTCTCTACCACCACAAGGCAAGTGTTTCTCTATCAATGCTTTTGTGTAAAAATTTCTCCATCTTGTGAAGAAGTTGGGGACAACTTCTCAACAAGGACACAATGATAAGAGTCACTCATTCCAATGACCTTTTTTATTCTACTTTTTTCTTTATGTTTGTAATTTGCCTTATCCAGCCAACACACATTCTCATTATCGTAGATCTGTATAGTCCGCACTAGTGAAGTGCGTAAGCATTTTGGTAGCATATTGCTCACGTTCTCAGCTAATCATACATTCTCTCATTGTAGTTTTGTGTGGTATGTCCTGAGTGGATATATCACCTTTCAAGTCATTATTAGATGCTTTCATTCCCTTGTATATCTTAGATAATTTTATGGTTTTCTATGAAATAGGGATTTATGAGTGATATAATATTTCTGATTGACCAATAGTGGCTAGAGATATAATGCTTTCATCCGGATATATGGCTAGAAGGTTCAGATATTCTCCTTTTTATTACTTTCACTTAATGGGAGCCACTTTAACATCCCTTCCAACCATCAAACATAATTCCTTTTCCTAGTGTTGTTTTGCATGCTTTTAGAAGCTAGAGAAGAAATCTTAGGTTACATGGATGTCAGGCATCAAGTTTTGGAATAACCCCTCATCAATGTGAAGCTGTCGCCATTTTTCTTCTGTTACACATTTTTGCGTGCTAAACCATGAACCCTATGTCAGCTTGTGTATCTCATAAATGATTGGCTAATTTTTTCAAGTTGGTGAAGCATAGAATCAGATATCCCGGTTCCAGGTTGAGCCCAAATTATTACATTGCTGAATTTCAAGGACTTCCTTGTATTATTGCTTGCACCAGTAGTAACTTTCATGACAGCCCTACAAGCATCACTTTCACTCCCAATGTCCACTTGAGACAAGTCAACAATTATTTCCTAGATTTTTGTCCATTCTTCTTCTCTTACCTATTTTTTAATGTGAAACCATGAACCCTATGTAAGCTCATGTTTCTCCTAAATGATGGCTACTTTTTTCAAGATGCTAGATTTTTGAAAAATCTTATAAAGCATAGAATCAGATGTCTTAGTTTCAGAATCAACTCAAATTATTACATCTATGCATTTTACGGGATTGCTTGTTACATTGCTTGCACTAGTAGTAATTCCGATGGCAGACCTAAAAGCATCATTCTAATTCCAAGTGTCCATTTGAGACAAAGCAACCAATTGTTTCCTAGGTTTTTGTCTCACTGATTCCATTTTTTATATCATTTTGGGCCTTGGGGTCACCAATCCTGTAGTGGAAGCTAATGCAATAGAATAAGAGTTAAGAAATGGAAGGGTGTATCTTACTAGACCTTTCAGTGGGGTAAAGTGCGTTGTATACTTTAAAAGTGAGTTTTTGAGGTTGTCAACCCCTTGTTTGTACTTGTAGTGATTATCCTTAAGGCAGTGGATGGGCACTACAGAGTGCTTGTTACAGAATGATAAATCAAATATAAGATGAACCATCACTAACCTTCCAACATTGCTATCCCTCTTTGAACATCAGATGAACGACGTGAATGTACAAGTGCCCATGACAACCTCATGATGGTGTCACTCATATCTGAATCTTTTGAGATGCCAGCTCCTTCTCCAGCAGCTTCACGTTCACAGGTCTGCTTGTGTACAAAGAACTCATATATGAAAAAAAGTAGCTTGACAAGCAATCCAAAATAAATCATTCCAGCTTTTCTGTTATTAAAACATGCTTGAGTAAAAGGCCCATAAAGAAAGAACACTCCATATGGATAAGCAAGAGAAAAATTTGCAAAAGACACATGGTGTAGCTCTTTGTTGGGTAAACTACAAACCAACAAGCTATGAGGAGGACAACAATAAATCTACGAAGAAATATTCACACTGATAAGACACTTATATTTTTGCATGAAAAACATTTTTTCTATAATTAAATCATTCTAAATGTAAAAAGGAGTAGAAAATGTAACGAAGCCAATAACAGTCATTTGCGTCATAATATGATGGAGAATCTATTTCTGTCAAGCATTGCAGACAATGATAAACTTAGAAATATTACAAAGGATCGAGAAGCATTGTGTAGATTCAATATCTATTTTTACTTATTTGAGGCTACAATCCTGACTTTGGTGTAAAGAATGGTCAAGCTCTTAATCAAGGCAGACTTTTTAAGAGGAATTTATGAAGAATACATATTGTCTGAATGCCAATATTGCTCTGCACTTTGCCTGTCCTCCAAACAAACTGGGTAGCTGCCAGATTAGTGTACATATATTGAGGTTGGAAGTTATGATTACATAAAATCTTCAGATATTTACCTTATTAAAAATACACTGAACTTCTACAAAATGGAACCAAAAGCAAGTGTAGAGTTCTGAAGAGCTTATTTCTTGGCTAAGTTGGACATTATGGACCTGGAAACAAGAGAATCAAGCTGCAAACCCACCAAAAAGCTAGATAACTACAGACACAAGCCATTTCAATAGTCATTATGAATAGACTTCAATAAACATGGAAGCTATGTGTAAAAGACATGTGCATAAATGTCTATGAAAGATATCAGTCCAATCAAGCAACTACATGTGGCATATTACGCATTGAGAATGAATGAAAAGATTACAAAAAATGCTGAAGCCTGCTGAAAAGCAATATTCACATCCAATGTCAATATCCGTGTACATAATTATCCATTTCTGTCAGTGAATCATAGAATCCATTGAAATTCTTTTCCGAGTACTTTTGTATTCATATTTACTTGTACCTTTTCAGAAATATTTTTCAAAGCTAGGTTTCCAGTTTTCCAGAAAAAAATCTGTACAATTAAATTTCTGATTTGCATGTTGTTTTCAAAAATCTACAATTTCTATGCATGTTCTTTGGTATTTACTGATGTTTTTTCCATTAAGCTGTATGTTTCATGTAAATAAATATACTAATTTTTAGTCTTAGATTTAGCCCTTGTCGTAAATGACATAAGATCAATGTGTCCCGTTTGGAGAATTAGTAGGGTCATGCAATTGCTGTCTCATCACGCATGTGATGGAATAAATTATAAATCTTTTAAAATGTTCATTTTTATATTGGGGAGGTACAATAAAGCAATTGATTGTTTACCATGATGACAAATTTGTAATGTACTTAGGAATAGATGTGATACTGCAATAAAAAACATATTGGAAGAGAACAGTCTCTGAATGCACTATCCGTGCAAAGTTCAATGCATTAGCTGTTCTTGAGACTATTTGTTAGAATTTAGGATTACAAGCACAAAAATCACATAAACGTCAAGCAATGGGAATAATATGTGTGAATATATAGATATGTAGATATAATAGAGGTGGGCAAAAGATCACATAAATATCGAGAAATGGGGAGAAAATTATTTGAGTTTATTGATATGCAAATGTAATAGCTAAAAGCAAAAATGGCTCCCAAGACCATTGTTCATCCCACAAAACTTTTTCTGTAAGAAATGTATACGCTTAAAATTCTTTAATGGTGGTTCAACCACCTAGTAATCGTTACACGTTAATGACAATCATATCATCACATAAAGTGTGCGTGATGCTCCAAGGTTGTCAACAAACACCATTATTATGCTTACAGATTGCACAAAAGTCGGCTACATTCGACCACTTTATACACGAACATTTTTGGATTACAAGTCACCATGCTTCTATAAGGTCAAGAGGATCTCAATACACCACCTATTTCCATTTCAAATTCATGGAAAACCTAAGATCTCAAACCACAGCTCTAAGCTCTAGTTGTTCAAGAATTATAATCATGAGGACCTATATACCTGGGAATGCTCTGCCCAGCAACCGCAATCCCAACCTCCTAGTTTATACTAAACGCTATGCAGACATTGTAAGAGATGTCTTTTTAACTTACTCGAGATCTCCATTACACGAAATTAGGGTTTTCTGAATGTTCCACTAGCTTAGAATCAAACGAAAAACACCATGAACTCATGAGTAAATGCATACACATCCTTTGATCTTCAGATCAATATTTTAGACGCATCAGGCTTCAGAATTGTATTCCGACCCATCAGATCCTGTTATGTATCTAAACCATCTTAATAATATAACGATTACAAACTCAATTGTAATATGATAATCGTACAAGAATTAATTGATTTTGCACGGTTAGCGTTCATTCATAAAACCAAAATCCACCTAGAGTTTGGTCTGATAGTGATTGTTTAATTACATAAAAAAATCTGGCTTGGATTTCCAGTGGAAACCGAATTGAGTTGACAAATTAAAAACGCCAAAAACTTGTCGCTTTTCAAAACGAATTGGTCAGGAAAATTATTCACACCAGAAAGAGAAATATTAAAAAGAAAGATCCAAACAAAAATATTTCTAAGCCAATTTATATCATTTGAAAACCCAAATCATAAAATTTGAAGGGAGAAGATAACTTACAGATATGATATGAGCATCTGTCCAAGGAAGATCGTCGCCTGCACCAAAGAAGGATGCCATAGAATCGAAAAATTTACGCATCTTATCAGACATTGTATATTGTGCTGAGTTGATTTCAAGAGAAATGTTTCACCAAAGATGATGTATTTTTATAGATCCGCGTAAGAAATCCATGGCTTCCCTACTAAAACTTCAGTTGTTAAATCAAAAATATCAAAATTATTTGAAGTTGAAAAGGATAAAATGGCGTGTTAACCAAAATGTTTAGTCTTTCGGAGCAGAAAGGGCATATCCGAACTTTTCTTCACTTTAGTTTTAAAGTTTTAGATAGGAGGGCTTTAAGATGTGATTTGATTATTTTGGTGTGTAATGGGTAGAGTTGTTGAAAGTTAATTGTTGTGTCTTTAAGCAAGGGAATAATGATTGTATTTTATGAAAATATGTTCATTTAAAATGTTTTGTGTTTATAGTAGAGGTCAATCAAATTTTAAAAAATATATATTATTAAAAAAAAATTAAATATAATAAAAACAAAACAATAAATATTAAGTTATTTTTCGTAGGAGTAAGAAAATTTTATTTATTTCTATAGAATGTGAAGTTTATTAGAGTAGAAAATGGATTTTCAAGGACAAACTTTCTTAATCAAAGTAGTGAAATAATATCTAAAACAATGAATCATAAACGAACATTTTCAAAATTATAATATATATTGTTATGGTGCGAGTTGTCGAAGAGCGAAATTTTGAGAGCAGAAGGGTGGCGAAGATGGCTCGATGGAGTTTCTAGTGGATGATGAAGATTGCCAGGACATCGATCATGAGAAGTATGTTGCGATTGACCTTATGAAGGAGGCTCGGGAGGATGTGGTTATCTTGGATGATCTGGAGAGCATATGTCGTGTGATAGGGCCAAAATTGGATTGAAGAAGGATCCAAGCTTGGCTGGAGGAGAACTGGAAGAAAATGGCAATTATGAAATTCCTGTCGAAGGGATTCTTCATAGCTATTTTTATTTCAGCATAGGAGCAGGAGAAAGTCCTTCAAGGTGGCCTCTAGTCGATGCATGGTTACCCGATCTACATACAAAAGTGGTGCCCTAACTTTGATCCTGTAAAGTCAAATCTGTATGATAGACCAATTTAGATTCGCCTTTACAATCTCCCCTTGGAGTATTGGGTGGACGAATGTATCACTAAGATAGGAAGGATGTTGGGAACTTTGATGGATGTTGATTTAAATATTGTTGAAGGAGATTGTTGTACCCAAACCAAATATTTTTGCTTCATTAAGGCATTTTGCTTAAAATGGTCTAAACCTTCTAAAAAGATGTCAAAACATAGTTTTTGGGAAAATCAAGTATGGACTTTGAGTCAGTGTGATGTTAGGAAGATACTGGAAAATTTTGAAAAAATTAAAAATTAGGGTTTTTGGACACCTGTTTTTAGGTCAAAAAACCCTAAAAATTGGAACTTGTCATAATTGACTGAAAATAGTTTTGATTGGCTTATTTTGCTTCACGATCACAATGGTGAGGTTAGATTCAGTTAAAACTCAGTTTAAGTCTGGTGGGTAGTTTTTTATTTTTCAAGTGAAAAGTTAGGATCTCTGAGGTCAACAATGGTAGATGCCCAAGTGTCAGGGGTTGAAATCTAAGCTAGAAATGCTCTGGTGAAGATTCTATGGCAAGATATGTCCAAAATGATGCTTCGTCTTGGAGGGGATTTTCACTGAGGTGAAAATGTTGAAATTTTTTCTCTGAAGACAAAAGCGCACCTGCTAGCCAAGGGCACCCTTGATTTTGGAGGTCCAAATCAACTTTCTAAGACTTGTCACTTCCAAGAGGACTTCTCTAGAATCATGTCAGCTTGCGATGAGCTAGCCAGCTAGCCTGAAAGATCTGTCTAGCACTTGGAACTAGAAATTGAACGTCAAATGAGGGAGATGAAAAAATGACTAACATTGGAGTGAAAAGCGTGCCTCTTAGCCAGAGTCGCCCATCTTTTTGAAGCACCAGATGGAGGTTTCTAATCAAATTACACCAAGGATGTTTGTCTCAGACTTGGTTTGGCTTCGCAACGCATCCGTCAGCAGGTGAATCTATGTTGCTGAACTGTCGATATCAGGAGTCAAACATTGGGTTTTAGCCATGGTCAAAAGTGTCCAGAAATAGCAAAAGCGCCCTTGGAGGCTAGGGGCACCCAAGGTTTTGGAGCCTTAGATGCAGTGTTTTTGGTCATCTCAGATACTCATCCTGTCAGAGTACTTGTCAATTGCCTACAGAAGGGGGTTTAAGTGATTTTTAGTCAGTTACAAAAATGGCTCTCTTGGAAGAAAAGTGCCCCTAGAAGCCAAGGGCGCCCATGTTTTCCAGCTGCCAGATGATGTTTTTAATGAAAGTTCTCTCCAAGAGCTCTTGTTCAGAATCCAGCCAGCTTCGCAATGAGCTTGTCAGCTAGTTCTGAAGTTTTGTTGAGTTTCGGGAAACGTAAGATGAAGTAGGGTCAGAATCACCTTCAAAATGATGAAAATGTATGAAAAAAAATTTAAGTTTGAGGTCAAAAGCACCCCTGAAGGTCAGGCGCGCCCTAAATTTTGAGGCCTTAGATGATAGAATTAGGGTTTGCAACTTCAAGGAAATTCTTGTCAGTTTTGATCCTGCTCCTCAATGAAACTATCAACCAGTCAATCTGACATGTCAGTTAATCAGAATCAGTGATCGAACATGGACTCCAGTGAGGTTTTCAAATTCAAATTTTTGAAAAATTGGTTGTTTGGATAGTGACGCCTAAAGTCAAAGTTTGACTTTTTGAACTCAAGAGAAGTGGCACCCTATAAAGGTGGAAGCAGTTAACTGAAATTAACTCTTCAAGTTGACTTCATCTAGACTTCATTTTGCTTGTAACTAGGTGACTTATTTTTGCATGCACTGTTAACTGAGGTTTTTACAGGTGGCACCCTAATTAGGGCATATTTCTCAACCAATTAACTATTTTGAGGCCCAATCACAAGCAAGGCGTTAGTTTTGGAGGTCCAATCAGAAGGATAGCGCCATTTTTAGTCAAATGCATGCATTTGTGACGCCTTTTATGATAATTTTTTATTTGTTAAGGCATAGGCGTCCATTATTTTTCATTATAGGTGAGAGCAAACACGTATTTTCTTAAGAAAGCAAAGATCTAAAGGTGCTACAAGTAATATTTTTTAGTGTTCTTCGCAATGCCAGGTCCAGATTGTTCAGAGGAAGCATTTGCTAGACTTCATTTTTCAAATGCATGTAGACTTCATCAAATCCAATTCAAGCATAGGCAACTTTTTCAAAGACCGAACAAAAAACTTCTATTTCTTTCTCTAAAATTCTTTTATTCTCGTCTTAGGTTTTCTCCCACATGTCAAAGTGAACGGTGAAATTTTCAGATTCAGATCATCTGGGTTATTTTTTCACATATTTCAGCGATAGCAGCAAAACCCATGTCTTGATTTTTCGAGAAAATTGCCCCATTGCTTCCATTTTGGAGCACTATGCTTTTTATAAATAAAAAAATTGCACGTGGGCATAAAACTTATTTTTTTCCAAAATTGAATCATCTGGGTTGTCTTAGAATTCCATTTCCTACAAAACCCATGTTTCATATTTTCTCGAAAAAAATTGCCCCTAGAGCCCCTACAGCCACTGCAGTTCTCAACTAACCCTTTGCATGCAGGCCTAAAACTCAATTTTTTTTAAAATGAAGATTTCGGGTCTTCTTAGCTCATCAACGGCAACAAAACCCATATGCCAATTTTTCTTGAGAAAATTGCCACTGGTGCCCCTACACCCCTACTGCTTCTTTACCAAAAGGCTCTTGCATGCCAAGGTAAAAGGCGTTTTTTAAAATTTCTTAACGTTGTGGGTTTGCTTAGAATTATTTTCTCTACAAAACCGACGTCTCAAAATTTTTTGTGAAAATTGCCGTTAATAGGCTATTTTTAGCCTCGTCAGAAGTTATTTTTAGCTTTCCGAAAAAGTTGTCAAAACATGGCCGTGTTTACAGTCAACAGGCGATTTTTTTAGAAGGCAGTTCACCCAAACTGAATTCAAGACCAAATTGGTCTTAATTCATGATTTCATAAGAAAAGTTGACACTGTTTTTCATCAAGCTCATTCAGAGGGTTGATTTAGACAATTTGACAGGCATAGTCACTCAAAGTCCACATGGTTTCATACCTCGTATAACTGATAGCCTTCCCAGGCCAATTTAGAGGGTTGATACCATTGGAATTTTGTGCGTGCAGCGAGTTCGTGTGCATTTCTCACAGCCAGAGTGTTCCCGGTCAAACTTTGTGGTTTCGTCATGCAACACTTTTCCATAAGAAGAATTGAGAAAAGCGTCAGGGGCATAAAGCTAAAAAAGAAACAGAAGCCATCACTCCAATTGCGGAGCTGCCAGAGTTACCAATCAGTGAATTGCCAGTTGATGTTGTGCAAACTAAGTTCCATAATCTGGTTCATGAGAGGTCTTGATGGAGATCCTAAGGCATCCAAGTTGGATCACTTCTCAGTGATGACAACTAGTTTCGACAAGGCGATTGTAGATGTCAGAGAGTTAGAGGATGATCAAGGATGGGGAGAAGGAGTTGAACAGGCAGTTCATCATCGTGGACAGTGTCAAAGTGCCAGAGGACGAGACCATCAACAAGTTCCTGGACGAGGTGATAGACAAAGAGGGCTTGTAGAAGACAGCCAGTTAGAACCTGCAGTTATTTTCGAGGATAGAGTCAGAAGCAACAGTTAACTCAACGGCATTTCTTGAGTTCTCATTGCTGATCTTATGCACGCCTATCTCATTCTTGGAGATATCTTCGCAGAAGGATGAAATTTCACTTAGGATCCAGTTGACTGATGTTAGTTATCAGTTAGCTTTCATTTCAATAAGGAAGTGCATGTTGCACATGTCCATTTAGTCTAGTCTTGTTTCGGTTAATTGATGGTAGCTTTCCAGTTAACTATATAGTTTCATTTATTTAGACTTAGAAAATTAATTCTCGTATGCTTGTGAGACTGTAGTTGACTCAAGGTGATTTTAGGGTTCCCTACACCTTTGATGTCTATAAATAAGAGTGCTTTGCTCGTTTGTAATTAACTTTTGCACGCAATAGTAATATATGTTGCGCCACCTTGCCTAAAATATTGTTGTTTTGTATCTGTTCACGAGCTTTTACTGTGATAATAAATAGTTGTGCCACCTTGCCTGAATGTTATTATTATGGTACTTTTTCATCTTAGTTAAATATAGTTGTTAGTTTGATCGTTTATTGTACGTGTGTCTCGCCAATGCAATTTGTTGTCCTAGTTTGTTATCTTATGCTGTGATTAATAGTTGTTTTTTCATATCTACACCTTGTTATGCCTTGCATACACGCCCCAAAGTTTGCTTGGAAAAATTTGGGGACCCCCTTTTGTTTCTTGTCTTTGGGTCTTTTTCGGCAAGGGTTTTGGAGTTGTTCTTTTCTCCAAGTCTTTTTTTTTTTTTGCTCTGGCGGAACCGGAACCGGAACTGAATCTTGACTTGGAACTCAGTTGAGTTTCATTGCCTAATTCGGTCTCGATCCCGCTCCCACTGGTTTCTTCATTTTTGCATGTTCGGTCTATGTTGTTTTCCTTTTAACAAGGCCAGATCCAGAATGAATATTGAATTTGGAACTTGGTAAAGTTCCAAGTTTCATTCCATTCCCGCCTCCGCTTCCGTCGTTTTCTTTTGTCCGTTTTGTCTTGAGGTTGGTGTTTCTGGTCTCGTTGTGTTGTTGTTTTCTTGTCCATTTATTCCCTTTGTTCTTTTGTATTTGCCAGAACCAAAACCAGAATTGGAATTAGACTTGAAACTCTTCCAAGGTTCTTGTTCCTGGTTCCACCCCACCTCTAACCCCGCCTTAATAAAAAATAAAAATGGAACCGGAAAAATATAAGAACCTAAACTAAACAAAATAAATGTTTTGGTTCTTAAATGGTTTCGCTCCCACAAGTTCCTAGTTCAAAATTGAATCCACTCCCACATGTTCTGGTTCTGAAATGGTTCAGCTCCCGCATGTTCCTGGTTCTGAAATGGCTCTCGCTCCGCTCCCACTTCCTACAAAGGCATTAAAAGGTGCTCGAAGTTTGATGGCTCTACACTCATCCAGTTCTAAACCTGACTCCGAACAGGTGCATGTATGGTTCTAATCCCACAAGCATGATAAATAAAAATGATTAAGGTGTAGTCCCAGTCCTGATCCCGCAAATATGTAAAAATATGAAAGAACCTTTGCTCTTGTTCTCTGGTACGCAATGGGGAAGCATAAATAGAGGCTTGTGATCTAAAACCAACGCCTCTAAGAGCTTTCATCTCGTGAATGAATTTGTTGAAAAGGATTTAGAATCTTTCAAATGGGTGCCATCGGCTAGTGTAGAGGCTGATCCAAAATTTATTCCGTGTTGGTGTGCAAAGGATAGAGGATTTTGGTGAGATATTGGTAGTTGCAGTTGCCTAGGTAGACACGTATGCAGAATGTGAATGAGGAGAGAAGGGAAGCACACAAAACATATAAACTATTTTACAAAATTCCCCAAATTAAATTTGGAGCCATGAAATAATATCTCATGTAATATGTTGATTATAGGGACAACTTCAGAATGGATCTTCGGAATAAAACATGACTAATTCATTCATCCATATCAATAAAAGTGATTGATTTTGAGAATTTGAATGGATTAATTAATTGTTGTATTTAAAAATTATTGATTCAATTGATTAATCACACTCTTTTGGTAATGTGCAGGTATTGTCCAGGTTTGAGGAGCAAAATGGTACTTGAAGATAACGAATCATGGTCAAGGTGATTTGCAAAATAGAACTGCATAGGGAAATGGGTATTTTCTAAAAAGATAATCAAACTAGAGAAAATTGAATGTTTGGTGGGCCCACTTGACACAATTTTTGGAAAAGGATGTTGTTGCACATCATGCAAGACGAAGAACTAAAGTCAAAAGTGAAAGTTGTAGCTACTAACTGAAGCCAGATTGAAGGATGGAGTTTGAACTAGAATTAACTAAAGATTAACAAAAGTTGAAATAGAAAGTTATCTTTCTGATTTAATTGCCTACACACAAAAGCTACAGCTTTTTGATGTTTCAGTTCTAGAGGGAATTATGGAATTTTGAGCTATTAAATGTCAAATAGAGCTCATTTGTAAGGGGTTAGAGACTTAGGGGTGAGACTTTTAGGAAAAATAGTTAGACACTTAGAAAATTACTTATAATTTTTATAGCTTAACTGATTAAAATTAACAGTAGGATAGTTAATGGAGTTTTCTGCAATTCTTAGTTTAGCTAAGGTAATTTGAAGACATAGGTTTTTGTACACTAGTGAATTCTCCAGATTTGTAAATGTTGCTTATCTGTTTTGCAACAATAGGAGCAGCCAGATTTAAACCTGTTTTAAGTTATGCTTTGGAATGATATTTGTTTGGTTTATTATTCGATCTAGAATTCTTCGAGGAATGAATTTTATCTTTTCTTTTGTTCAAATGGGTATGTGTAGGATCGTCATGGAAAAAATAGGTCCTTAAGTGGCAATGAAAATTTAGAAAATCAGAGTTGGGCAACTTGACATAAAAATTTGAATAAGTTATCTATATTATTTCAAAAATATGTAAGAATAGAATCTATGGAAAATTGAATGTAGTTTCTAAACTACTAGGTAAATTTTTGTAAAAAAAAAATCTATTTGGTGAAAATTTGAAATTTCAATGCAGTAGTACTAAAATTTCAAGGAAAAAATAAAAAGTAGGTGTCTGTCTGACCACCCTAACCATAATAAAATCATAATATTTTTTTATAAAATTTTAGATATAAGTAGAGGACTCATGTTCGGATGTGATGCATATTTTCTTTGTAATTTTTTTTCAAATAAATAATTAATTATGAATTTGTTATTATAGCTTTTTAAAATATTAAAACTCGTATGTCTGACCACCTTAACTTGGTCAAAACTTAATGGAATTCATTTTTTTTTTTTTAATCCTATAGTATGCAAAGCATAGAATGTGACGCATGTTTTGGATTCAAAAAATGTGATACCGTTTGAAAGTTATAGATGTTTTTCTATCAGACTATCAATCAGGACTTTAGTTGTAATTCTAATAAAAAATAAATAATTATTATTTATTAGATTCTAAAGAAAATATAATTTATACTAGTAGAAAGCTGAGAAGCTCCTTTACAAACCCTTTTCGTTTTATCAATTTTACGTAAAATAAAAGTCATTAGCCACATGGGCAAAGTCTGGAAAAACAAGGTAAGTTCTTAAACACGTTTTACGTGCTGACTTTTAGGATTGGCAGGTTTGAACCAAATCCCGAGCCTAATACTAAGGCATTAAATTTTGTGTCAGAATATCAGATATCCAATTTGAATCCGATATCGGATTTGAATTCGATATATGATATCTTTTAGATCAGTTTTAAAACAATTTATACAATCTTTAATATATTATTTTAAAATGCAATTAAGTTTATAATTTAATATATATAATATCCAATAAAGTTTATAATGTAATAAATTTAATATACAATTTATGGTAATCTCTTACCGAATTATGTATTCAATATATAATATATTATTAAATGTATAATATTTAAATATTATTTCAATATTTTAGTTAATCCATAAATAATTAAACATATATATTACCAATTTATAAAATATTTAAATATTATCTCTTTCCCTCTCGCTCTCTCCACCTCTATCTCTCTCAAGTCTCTCTCTCTCTCTCTCTCTCTCTCTCTCTCTCTCTCCTTCTCACTCCCTCTCCTTCTATCTCTCCCTCTCTCCCTCCCCCTCTTCCTCTCCCTCTCTCCCTCAACTCTAAACCCTCTCTCCCTCTCCCACTCTCCCTCTCCCTCCCCCCCACTCTCCTGCTCACTCTCTCACTCTCCCCTCTCCTTCTCACTCCCTCTCCCTCTCCTCCCTCTCTCCATCTCTCCCTCTCACCATTCTCTCCTCTCTCTCTCTCCCTCCTCCCACTCTCCCCCTCTCACTTCTCACTCTCCCACTCTCCCTCCCTTTTTTATCTCCATCTCCCTCTCCCTCCCTCTCTCTCTCTCTCTCTCTCTCTCTCTCCCTCCCTCTCCTCTCTTTATCTTAATCTCTCCCTCTCCCTCTCCATCTCACTCTCCCTCCCACTCTACTTCTCCCTCTCTCCCTCTCACTCTCCCACTCTCTCTCTCACTCTCCCACTATCCCTCCCTTTATCTTCATCTCCCTCTCTCCCTCTCTCTCCCTCTCCATCTCTCACTCTCCCTCTCCCTCTCCATCTCACTCTCCCTCCCACTCTCCTTCTCTCCCTATCTCTCTCCCTCTCTCTCACTCTCACTTTCCCACTATCCCTCCCTTTATCTTCATCTCCCTCCCTCTCTCCCTCCCTCCCACCTCCCTCCTCTCTCACTCTCCCACCTCCCACCCCTTCCTCCCTTTATCTCCCTCTCCTCTCCCCTCTCTCCCACCTCCTCCTCCCTCTCCCCTTCTCTCACTCTCCCACCTCCCTCCTTTATCTCTCCCTCTCCTCTCCCTCCCCTCTCCATCCCACCTCCCTCCCACTCTCCCTCTCCCACCTCCTCCTCTCACCTCCCACCCTCCCTCTCCCTCCCTTTATCTTCATCTCCCTCTCTCTCCCTCTCCCTCTCTCCCTCTCTAACTCTCCCTCTCCCTCTCTCTCTCCATCTCACTCTCTCACTCTCCCACTCTCCCACTCTCCCTCCCTTTATCTCCCTCTCCCACTCTCCCTCCCACCCTCCCTCCTCCCTCTCCCTCTCACCCTCCTCCCTCACTCTCTCACCTCCCTCCCTCACTCTCCCTCTCTCCCACCTCCCCGGCCTCCCTCCCTTTTTATCTCCCTCTCCCTCCCTCCATATCACCTCCCACCTCCTCCCCCTCCCCCACCTCTCACTCCTCCCCACTCTCCCCTCTTATCTCTTCATCTCCCCTCCTCCCTCTCCCAACTCTCCCTCTCCACATCAGTCTCTCACTCTCCCACTCTCCCTCCCTTTTATCTCCCTCCCTCCCCTGCCCTTGTCCCTCTCCATCTCACTCTCCTCCCACTCTCCCTTCTCCCACTCTCCGCCTCACTCTCCCTCCTCTCCCCCTCTCCTCTCCCTTTCTCACTCCCCCTCCCTCTCTCCCACTCTCCCTCCTTTATCTCCTTTCTCCTATCCCTCTCTCCCTCCTCCCTCTCCCTCCTCTCTCCTTCCCCCTCCCCCTCCTGACTCTCCCTCTCCCTTCGCTCCTCATCCCCCTCTCCCTTCTCCCTATTCCCCCTCTCCCTCTCCCTCCTCCTCATGATCCTCCCTGTCCCTCTCCTCCTTGTCCACCTCTTCCTCTCTCCCTCTCTCTCCCCCTCCCCCTGCCTCTCCCTCATCCCCCACCCACTCATCCTCTTCCCCATCCCCCTACTCCGTCACCCTCCCTCTCCTCCTCCCCCTCTCCCTCCTCCTCATCCTCCTCCCTGCCCCCCTCGTCCCTCTGCCTCCCCCTATTCTCTGTCCCTCTCCCTCATCCTCCTCCCCATCCCCCTCTCTCTCTCTCCCACTCTCCTCCCTTTATATTCCATCTCCCCCTCTCCCTCCTCCCTCTCCCACTCTCCCACCCTCCCTCTCTCCCACTCCTCCTCACCTCCCTTTCTCTCTCTCCCTCTCCCTCTCTCACTCTCCCTCTCTCTCCCCCTCTCTCACTCTCCCTCTCCCTCTCCCTCTCACTCCCTCTCCTTCTATCTCTCCCACTCTCACTCTCACTCTCTCACTCTCCCACTCACCCTTTTTCCCTCTCCATCTCACTCTCACTCTCCCTCTCCCTTTCTCCCTTTCTCCCTCTCCCTCTCCTTCTCCCTCTCCCTTTGGTCTATGTGTATACAAATCGGATATCCGATTTGTGAAACTCGGGTTAAATCTTACCGTTGTAGAACATGTTTTACAAATCGCATATCCGATTTGTGGGCCATAGAAAAATCCCATGTGGGTCGTTTTTGTGCATTCCAACGGACCCTGCATTCTGTTTGCAGCACTTTGCAAGCGACAAACGCGCGGTTTCAGACAGGAAGACACAAAGATAAACTTTTAGGATATTCTTGTACTCAAATTTGTCATACATAATGATTTTTTAGCATCTTTTATTTGGTATAATGGGGAGTAGCAGTCGTCGGAAGCAAAAGCGTAAGAGAAAGCTGACAAAAGAACAAATTGAAGGATATAGACAAAGAGATAGAGAAGGTCATAGAAAGAAAAGACAAGGTATGTTAAATATTGGTGAACCTGAGCCCTATGGTCTTTCAAGTGAAGAGGAAATTGAATATGTTCATGGTGAAAATGTAGAACATGATATTGAAATTGGGAATGAAAATGTTCAAATTGATATTGAAAATTTTCAAGGTGAAATTGTTGGAATTGAAGATGTTGAACATTATATTGAAATTGGGAATGAAAATTTTGAAATTGATAATGAAAATGTTGGAATTGAAGATGTTGAACATGATATTGAAATTGGGAATGAAAATTTTGAAATTGATAATGAAAATGTTGGAATTGAAGATGTTGAACATGATATTGAAATTGGGAATGAAATTGTTCAAATTGATATTGAAAATGTTCAAGGTGAAAATGTTGGAAATGAAGATGTTGAACATAATATTGAAGCAAGTGTAAATTATGTTTCACCAGATTACACGAGAAATGAAGAACCTTGTGTGGAAGAAAGAGGTATTCCAAATTCAAGACCTTCAAGGACCCCTAAATGGTTAGTTGAAATTGATGATAACATTATAAATAATTTTGAAGGCAAGAGGTCAACACGAACTATTCGGTTGTGGGCTAGAATACTTTTCAACCAATATTTTAGCAATAAGACATTGACCGAGCAATGCCAACTTTTTGTACAATTGCTAAAGATGCAAAAGATGAGACCTTTGCTAGCCAAATTGAAGATTCATCTGAACAAGAGGGCCGAAAAAAATTCTATTATTGTCAAAAATCTTTTTGATGCTCTCAAGTCTATTGGAAAAAATAACAAGGAAAGAGATAAGAGAGTTGCTCAGAGAGTCATTACCACCGCCCTAGTAAGCCATCAATTGAAAAAGGCTCGCTTTATGAGACAAACTTGTATTGATTTTGATTTAAATCGTAAAACTTTGGATAGAGCACTTGCAAGAAGAGAAAGAATAGATGATCCTCTTCAAAATGATACATGAGCTTTTGCCGGAACGCTTACACGTGTTGATAAGAAGCTAACCGATAATGTAAAGCAGGCAATTCAATAATTTTGGCATGATAACTCTAGAGCATCACCCAATGCAAAGGATGTTTTAAAGTTAAGAATTGGCAGTCGAGACTGTACACCACATCCTAAACATTTCTTGGAATCAAGCCAAACAATGTTGTTCAACAAATTTAATCAAACACATCCAAATATGGAAATCTCGCAAAGAACTTTTGAAGGTTTGAAGCCATTCTATTGTGTGCCTCTTAAGATTCATAATACTTGTTGTTACAAATACCATGTGGAGTTTTCAATGTACCATGAACTATTATGCTATATCCGTTCTACTTTGCATACTAATGAAACGTTGCAGGAGTGTGGTGCAATGCATCTTCCGAAATCATCAAGGGACTTGCTAGATCTATTTTTATGTTCTAGGGATGATGGTTCCTTTTTCTATAGAAATGATTGTTTAAATGCGAAGTGCTCATAATTTGGTGGCTTGTCAAAGTTTGTTCAATGTTTTCATGAGGGTTCGGATTGGATTGTCATACAATCAAAGATTATTCAAAGATGCATTCGTTTCGAAGCTCAAATGCAAGCACATGGACCATTTGGACAGGACAGTTGGCTTGTTTTTGTCAGAGTTGTATTCAGTGCGAGTGGGATCAATGCGAGTCAAGTGAGTGGGTGGATACATGGGTTCCACAGTATCTAACTCCTTTATCTTAAACTATATCCATGACAAATTACACAATGGAAAGTTCACTTGATTACGACTGGCTTTTAGATCTACTACATCCATGACATGTTTTTGCAGTTGTTGCATCGTAGGGGAATGAAGAGAGATCAAAATATTGGTTGGCTCAATGTGTGCGGGTAAAGCACAAGCTAACACAATCGATGGAAGATGATGATGGGTTTGTGTATCCTACAGGTTGAGTTGTGGTTGCAGGAACTTGGTTGCGAACATACATGATTAGAAAGAATGGCATACCTACATTTGAAGACTACGAGAAACACAAAACCATTCTCATGTATTCACACCTTGTTATAGCAACAAATGTTAAGTTTTTGAAGCATCATGCCAAGCCAAAGACAAAACAACTATGGACACTTAGTAATGCTGATCATGAAGCAATATTGGATACTCTTAAGCAAAGAGATGACCCTTCAGGCACACTTGAATAGCATATTCAAGAACAAGAATGAAAAGTACAATGCTTAAGCCTCTTTTTTGTTGTGACAATATAGATATATCATTTGACAAATTTTGCGATATTCCTGGCACGATTGCTCATGGACCTGCTGCAACAATCGCCAACTCTGATCCTTTCAAAGAGGTATGTGACATATTACTTTAATATAGATTGGTTATTCAAAGCATCTTTTATAGTTTGCATTACCAATTCATCATCACTCAGTATGTTTAGATTAATATGGATTTGTTAGTCTAAGCATATTTTTTGTTGTTACAATATAGATTTATCATTTGACAAATTTTGTGATATTCCTGGCACGATTGCTCATGGACCTGCTGCAACAATAGCCAACTCTAATCCTTTCAAAGAGGTATGCGACATATTACTTTAATATAGATTGGTTATTCAAAGCATCTTTTATAGTTTGCATTACTAATTCATCATCACTCAGTATGTTTAGATTAATATGGATTTGTTAGTCTAAGCATATTTTTTGTTGTTACAATATAGATTTATCATTTGACAAAATTTGTGATATTCCTGTCACGATTGCTCATGGACATGCTGCAACAATAGGCAACTCTGATCCTTTCAGAGAAGTATGTGACAAATTACAATAATATCGATTGGTTATTCTAAGCATATTTTCTATTGTATGTAGTTTAACTGCTACCTTGATGGTTTGTACAGGTGCTTGTCACTCGAAAAGGACAACATACTACTCTTGTCGAAGATTGTACCTTGAATTCCTCAAAAAGGAAAATTTTGTAAAAAATAAATTTTAAATGTGAAACAATGTAAAAAGGTCATAACTGTGTATAGGCATAATCTATATATTGTGATGTTTTTTGAAATACGGTTCAAATGTCTGCCATTGTACTTAATCGAGCTACAACCGAAGGTTTTCTTCCTGGTTGTTTCTTGTCGGTAAGCTTGTTTGAACCAGGTTTTGTAATATCTCCTATTTATATATAAAAAATTACTGCATTTTCCATATAATTGATTCAAGTTGATTGGGCAAGAGCTAGGACTTGCAGAATCTTGATCCAACCTTAAATATTTCTGCCCCCACATTTCATTGACATTAGCACTTTGGACTCTTAAGGGAAAACGTCGCTTCGATGCAGCTCAAAGCGATTCAACGTATTTGGGTGCAAGAGAGAACAATACCTAGCGTAAACGTACCCATCCAGACATATTAGAACAATCTGTTGGGTCGTACGAGTTCGAGAATGAAAGTTGCACCACTTTGCAACTTTACACTACTTGCATTTGACAACTTTTCCCTCAACTAAAAACTCATCACCGTGGGAAAACTACTTCGAGGTAGCAAAAACTAAGAGAGGTTATTGTAGATAGTCTCAACACGATCCTGTATCCTCAAACAAAGAGTCTGTATGCATCATGATTTCCGAGAAATAGTCTATCAAAGTTTGTTGCTTTTTAGCACTTTGGACTCTTAAGGAAAAATGTCGCTCTGATGCAGCTCGAAGCGATTCGACATATTTGGGTGCAAGAGAGAACCATACCTAACGTAAACGTACCCATCCAGATGTGTTGGAACAGTTTGTTGGGTCATACGAATTCGAGAATGAAAGTTGCACCACTTTGCAACTTTACACTGCTTGCATTTGACAACTTTTCCCTCAACTGAAAACTCATCACCACGGGAAAACGCCTTCGAGATAGCAAAAACCGAGCGAGGTTATTGTAAATGGTCTCAACACAATCCTATATCCTCAGATGAAGAGTTTGTAAGCATCATGGTTTTTGAGAAATAGTCCGTCAAAGTTTACTGTCTTTTAGCACTTTGGACTCTTAAGGGAAAACGCCGCTCCGATGCAGCTCAGAGCGATTCAACATATTTGGGTGCAAAAGAGAACCATACCTAGCGCAAATGTACCCACTCGGACGTGTTGGAACAGTCTGTTGGGTCGTACGAGTTCGAGAATGAAAGTTGCACCACTTTGTAACTTTACACTGTTTGCATTTGACAACTTTTCCCTCAACTGAAAACTCATCACCATGGGAAAATGCCTTTGAGATAGAAAAAATCAAGAGAGGTTATTGTATATGGTCCCAACACAATCCCGTATCCTCAGACAAAGAGTCTGTAAGCATCATGGTTTCCGAGAAATAGTCCGTCAAAGTTTGCTACCTTTTAGCACTTTGGACTCTTAAGGGAAAACGCTGCTCCGATGCAACTCGGAGCGATTCGACCTATATGGGTGCAAGAGAGAACCATACCTAGCATAAACGTACCCATCCGAATGTGTTGGAACAGTCCGTTGGTTCGTATGAGTTCGAGAATGAAAGTTGCACCACTTTGCAACTTTACATTGCTTGCATTTGACAACTTTTCCCTCAACTGAAAACTCATCACCACGGGAAAACGCCTTCGAGATAGCAAAAACCGAGAGAGGTTATTGTAGATGGTCTCAACACAATCTCGTATCCTCAGACAAAGAGTCTGTAAGCATCATGATTTAAGAGAAATAGTCTGTCAAAGTTTGTTGCCTTTTAGCACTTTGGACTCTTAAGGGAAAATGTCGCTCCGATGCAACTCGGAGTGATTTGATGTATTTGGGTGCAAGAGAGAACCATACCTAGCATAAACGTACCCATCCAGATGTGTTGGAACAGTCCATTGGGTCGTACGAGTTCGAAAATGAAAGTTGCACCACTTTGCAACTTTACACTACTTGCATTTGACAACTTTTCCCTCAACTGAAAACTCATCACCATAGGAAAACGCCTTCGAGATAGAAAAAACTGAGAGAGGTTATTGTAGATGGTCTCAACATGATCCTGTATCCTCAGACAAAGAGTTTGTAAGCATCACAATTTTCGAGAAATAGTCTGTCAAAGTTTGTTGCCTTTTAGCACTTTGGACTCTTAAGGGAAAATGTTGCTCCGATGCAACTCAGAGCGATTCGACGTATTTGGGTGCAAGAGAGAACCATACCTAGTGTAAAAATACCCATCTAGACGTGTTGAAATAGTCCATTGGGTTGTACAAGTTCGAGAATGAAAGTTGCACCACTTTGCAACTTTACACTGCTTGCATTTGACAACTTTTCCCTCAACTGAAAACTCATCACCACGAGAAAACGCCTTCAAGATAGCAAAAACCAAGAGAGGTTATTGTAGATGGTCTCAACACAATCCTGTATCCTCAAACGAAGAGTCTGTAAGTATCACGGTTTCTGATAAATAGTCCGTCAAAGTTTGTTGCCTTTTAGCACTTTGGACTCTTAAGGGAAAACGTTGTTCCGATGCAGCTCGGAGTGATTCGACATATTTGGGTGCAAGAGAGAACCATACCTAGTGTAAACGTACCCATACGAACGTGTTGGAACAATCTGTTGGGTCGTACGGGTTCGAGAATGAAAGTTGACTGACTTTAACCAAATCGTATCCCAGTAAACACGATAGAGGTCCCCTTTTTTTTGAATGCAGGAGCACCATCTGACCATTTATGTCAATTCCTCTTGAAGCATCTTTTATTTCCTCCTTTTCCTTCCTTCTTCGAGGATTGAGCGAAATACCTATCGCAACCAACTTTGACTCCCCTTGAATACAAGAGAAGACAGTGATAAATTTATGTAATTTTTCTGGTTTTTGCTTTGAATTGTGTGTTAATGGAGTGATCCCGACACTGTGAATTGTGTAGAATGTAGTGCAATTGTCTTCCAAGCATTGTGTGGAATAGTAGGTAGCTAGTTTCTTCGGTTCAAGTATTCTTTTGTAGTTAGTTCGTTTCTTTTGACCATTGAGATAGAGTTAGAGGCTTAGGAACATGTCTTGACCAAGAGTGATCAGGAGGATAAGGAGTGGAAAGGCTTAATGAGTTTTGGAACTCATTTTACTGATTAAGGGTAGATTAAGGGATTTAGTTCTTGGAGAATGTTAGTCTTTAGGGTAGATTATGGAACAGTGAGCAAGACCCAGAGCATGGAACAGGGTTGGATGGAACACTCACTATTCCATGCTCTGGATCCTTGTTTGCAAGATCTCCTTGGTGTCTTTCTTCACCATCTGAACCTATAGGACCTTCATCATGTGTATCTTTTAAGATATTTGGGTCTGCAACTTACCATTCATCTCCTTATGCACTCTATGATCCTGATGATGGATCACGGAGTGTGATCCAAAACGTTGATTCAAAAAATTTAAAACACAATCAAAATCTAGAAATAGAAAATTGTAAGCATTATGGATTGTGGAAATCTCATAGCATTTATTGCCAAGGTCTTAATAGGATAAATGGAAGAGGATTATGCCTAATTTAGGAAAGGATGCGTCCAAAAAAGGCAAGTGATGGATGAAATAATCAAATTCATGATGGAAAAGGATGTGAGAAATGTATGTTATTGAGGTTGAATTTGAGTTCTTGATTTGATAGTGACAACATGATGTTTCAAGTGTGTAGTATGTGGATATAAACCATGTTTTGTTGTGTGAGGTTTTATTGATAGAAAATAAAATGTTTTTTAATTAGTAGGATAAACAATGTATGAAACTCATTTATTATAAAATTCAACCAAATAAAATTAAATAAGCCAAAAGACATGTCTCAATATTTATTCCAAAGTAGGAGGTAAGCGCCTATCTCTAGTGTAAAACAAGGCATGAAATTATTTGGATAGAGGGGTGGTTTACTATGATGGGAATAGATGGATAGAGGGAGGAAATAGACTCATGGATAGGTTATAGATGAGAACCTTAAAGATGGTAGACTTTAATTTATTACACATGGCACTTGTGAGCAATTTTTCATCATGATATTTGTCCAAGGTTCCACAAAAAGTGGTTTTCATTAGAGGACAATTCTTATCATTACTATTTTTATTTTTTATAATTTTTCAAAATATTTGCTTATTTTCTATTGAAATATTTCTTATAATAGGTATAAAACACTTGAGCTGCATGATTTTGATGGGCTTGTTAAGTGATTCACCCTCTAGGGTAGTTAATTGATATGCTCTTGAACACAATATTACCAATTAGGCTCAAGTTTACTTTCTTATCTTTATCTTGTATATTTTTTATTTTTCTTGAGCACAATATTACCTGTTAGTGTGAATATATGTCTTGTACCTAGTAATTTACCTTGCTAGGGACTTAGGGGACTTATTCACATGTAAAGTTTACTTAGGATATAAGTTTCCTTCTAGAAGTCTTAGTTGGCATGTCTAGATCTTATCTTTCTAGCTTTTAATGTTTGATTATTAGGTTGCTAGGAAATTAGTTATCTCATGTAATAGGATTAGACACATGTCAAAATCATGTTCAATCCTATTCCTCACCTTTCCTATATAAGCAAGGTAATTGTACTCATTTGTAATGTAATTCATACCTCATCATCCTTTTGATAGGTCTTAATATCAAGCAAGATCATACTCTTGCATACCCTATTGTGGAAGGAATATATTATTTTTGTAGGTGGTCATGGGTATAGAGGTAATCTTCAGCTCTTACATGGTATCAGATCCAAGCCTTGAAAAACCCTTCTCAAATCGAAGGGTTGAGCTATTGCTAGTGAGAGATCTAGGTTATTGTTAGTAAGGTTGAGTATGTTCTTCCCTTGCACCATATGGTGAACTTGGGAATTAGAAAAATTTGAGAAAATACTAGATTTGGAGGGTTTATGTATGTGGGTTTTCATTGCAAGTCACTTTTGGCTCGTGTTGGAGGAAATATGAGCTCTTTTTTGAGTCCAAGGTATCTGAAAAAGTCAAGATCAAATTTTATTTTGCCTAAATCTATCATTTTTTCCAAAGTTACAAGGGTTTGAAGAATTCAAGGTCCAGAGGTAGCAGATATTTTGGTACACTTTGAGCCCAAATCGACCTCGTCATCATGTTCAGAATGCCCAAGAGATGAAGTTTCATATAAAATATGCCTATGATTGGAATCAAGTGTTTTTGAGGCAAAAAAAATTACCTAGGCAAGTCGTATGACCCCTCAAGTACAAGCGACATGAATATTTCACAAAAAAATATTTATAAATATTTTTCTGTGGATTAATATTTTTTATATCAGGAAAAAATTTATGTCAAGTTTTTTATTAAAAATTTTGGTGGAAATATTTTAAAAAGGTTTTATTTTTTAATAAAATAAAAAATTTGACAAAAAAATTAATTTTTTGTAGGTCGTACTTCAAACTGTTGGCCACCGTGTCGACTATCACATCAACTGCCTGATCAAACTCTGTTGAGCCCCTCTTTGTCCACCCTAGTCACATTCATGAAACCCGAGGGCTATTGCTACTTCAGGAGGCATATTTCACCAGTGGTGGCGCGTAGGGAGGGAGCCATCATTGCTCCTACCATCCACTCTCTGCCCCATCGCCACCCTCCTAGCAGTGGCTCTTTTTTTTGCCTACTCAACAACTGGTCCTATTGACGATCGAGGGCCAGCTCCTAGGTGCTTAAATTTTGTGCAAGTTTAGTCTGCCAGGCCCTACTTGGGCAGTTTTTTTAACGAGGAATATATTTTTGCCAGGATATCAAAATTTTGCAGATAAGATATTGACGCAAAGTTGGTTTTGTGTACTTTGCGATGGTGCAGGTCTTTTTGAAAAAAAATGTGTAGGTAAATTTTATTGGAAACTAAAGCGTGTTTACCCCTTTGGACCTCTGAGCTCATAACTTTTCACCAGTTTATCTAATTTTGGTGATTTCAATGGCAATTGGAAGGTATTCAAGAGCTCTTTCATTTGGTTCTTGTACTTATTTTAGGTTTAGCCCCAAGTTTAATTTATTCAATTTTTTGTATATTTTCTTTATGGTTACTAACTTGGACATCGTGTCTCCTAAAGAAGTTATATTTGTGGGTGGGCTTCCTTTTTAGTTGTATTTTTCAGATTTGGGAGGTATCGTATTAGTTTGCTTCAAATCTTTATCTATTTTGCACTCTTGGTACTTGTTGTCGTAATGGTTGAACCAGGGTTTGAAGTTTTAACTCCTCATAATTATCATACATGGAAGGTGAGAATGCATAGATTGATTTCGTCCAAGGGTTTGTGGTCCACATTGGATGTGAACAACTTTATTTTTCCAGAGAATATAAAATATTTTCTCACAAGATCAAATGTTACGAGGCTGTAGGTTTGATTTCTATGCATGTTTCTAACAACTTGTTGTTCCATATTGAGGATTGTGCTACTCCTAAGTAGGTATGGATAAGTACAAGGAATTATTTGGTTCAGTTAGTGAAATTCATGCTATGCAACTAGAGGAAAAATTGGCATCATTATCCACAGATTCTTTTCCTACCATTGAAGACTACTTGGTAAAATTTAAATCATTAAGGTCACAATTGACAGGTGTGGTAAAGATAAAACTAATAAAGAATGCATCTTCTTGATTTTGTCTAAGTTAAAAGGTTCATTTACATAATTTTCTACTTCCTTTATGCCACAATGGATGATTGAGGTGACACTTAAATGTTATGCCCTCTTTTGAGAAATTTTGTGATAAGTTGGCTAGGGAACAAGCTAAACTTAGTCAATTTGATTCACATTCCAAGAGTCATGCTTTGATTGCATCATCACCTAAAGGTAAAGGGAAGAATTCAAAACCTAAGACAAAACCTAATGACACTCCCACCTTTCCTAGAGAGGATAAACCTAAGAGGGAGAAAGTTAAGTGTGGTTATTGTTGACACTTTGTGCCACCTCCTCTTTTCTAGCATGATCCATCAATTAAAACCAATCTAAGAAAACCCCAAATGGTTCATCATTCTCAAGTATTCCTCTATTAATTGTCTTTCACCTTATCAAGCTCTGGTTTAAAACCCTAAACCCCAAGTATGAGTGTATCTACACTTCCATTTTAATCTCATGTTGACTTCCTATCACCCCCAATCGGTACCTTAAGTTACAACATTATGTCCCATATTCATCTGATTATCGACCCCCTTCGCCTATGGTTATCGCTTTCACTTGTGGCTGAAATAATTTATTAAAAGCCTAAGTTTAATGTATGTGCCCCTGCTTGCATGAATATTTTATTAAGCGATGTTCCCCCCACATAATCAATCAAACATCGATAGGTGGCGTAAATCTATTGGTTTCTGCCATTCCACAAAGTCTTTCTTAGCGGGCCCAAAGTTGTCCACAGAAGCATGGAAGTGGTGACAGGTAGCATTTTGATCATCACTGGAAGAAGTGGGACCATTAGAGGACCCCGCCGAGTCCACATGGCAATTTTTTGAGTCATTTTGTTGAGCCATTTTGGGCGGACCCATTGGTGCCTTATGGAAGTGTGAAAAGAGGACATGTGGCATATTTTCAATGTGGCATCATCTCAAGGCTTTACTTCATTTTGCAATGTATTTTTGGAGGGATTGCATAATCTTACGGAAGCGCGGGAGGAAGACAGTGTCGATTCCTAAGGCATGGATTGGGTGACACATGGCGTAATCTCAGACATCTCACGAGTCTATAGGCATATAAAGGCAGGCCCACTTTCTAAGTGCAGAGCTACGAATGGTTGCCAAGTGGCATATTTTAAGGCATTCCACCATTCTATAGAGCTCCTTAAGGCAGACCCACCATCACTTCATAGAAGTGCAGGAAGGAGATGTGTGTCATGAGAGTTACATGGCATCTTTTGATTGCTTGACAAGGCTTCTTTGCAGGGATGTTTAAAGCATTTTTTTGGGAATGTGTGGGTCGTCGATCTTGTGACTAATGGAGATCAACGATCATGTTTTAAACTTGGTCAAAGGGGATTGATCTTTGATTTTCTCATAATCTAACATCACAAATTCAAATCTAATAATGGTTAGCCATGCCAATTTGCAAGAATGTTAGAAATTATAGTTGAGTGATAATTTTAGCTACGAAGATCGTTTCCTCATTGTAGGGTTCATTATTCATGGGTTTCCATGCCCTGTTTAATGCAAAAGTGGAACCCATACTCCTTTATGTGTTGCAATGAAATTCCTTTTATTGTAGATCAGATTTTATGCAGATTACATGGGAGCCTTTAACTTTGCACTTACAAAGCATTCAATTCAAAGGTATGGTGTGCATATCAAGGTTCTCCAAGTCTATCTTCTACATGAAATTTGATGGCCAACTCCTCTGCCCTTTATTAGATCGTATTTATGTTGATTGCTAATCCTATTAGGGTTAGGGTTTAGTCTGAAATCATTCAAGTTACGACTACACTATAAAGGCAAGAATTGTATTAGTTCTAAGGGTTCTTCCTTTGTCTCCTCTAGGGTTTTTCTTTGGTAGACATTGTATTTTTACATTTTAAAACTACAAAGATTGCTTCTAATTCTTATGTTAATTAAATTCAACTATTACCATAGTTATTTATTGCATGTTTGACTAAATTTCATTTGCCTTCTAGTTCTAGCATGTGTTTTAGTTGATTTATTAATGTATTATGTTGTTTTAAAGAAGGAAGAAACAAATTTCTATCTTGGTGCATCACCCCTTTCCCCTTTTAATGCATTCCTTCTACCTATTTTCTCTTGTGATTTGTTAGAATAGAGTAGTGATAGGGTTTCATGTGTTGGGTTGGACCGACACATCCACACTTTGATTAGAAGAGGAAGCCAGTCTTCTCTAGAGGCTTGACCTCAATTTGCAAGGTCCCATACCTTGAGGTCATTTTGAAATGGTGTCATTGGAATGTTGAATCCCATGTTCAGCAAGGTGTAATTTTAGGTAACAATAGTTATTACAAAAAACTAGGACATGGTGAACAAAATTGTTACAAGAAAGAGTTACATTAAATGAGGCAACTTATAAAGGAAGACAACATTTCTTTTACTTCTAAATTTACAAGTTCATCATCTTCTACACACATAGGTATTGCAACAATTGCCAATGGGAGTGATGTGATAAATGATTGTAAAATGAAAGGTCAAACTCTTTTTATAACACATGTTGAACAGTCTAGAAATTGGATTATTGACTCTAGAGCTTCATGTCATATATCAGGCCAACCTGATAGGTTTTCTTCTTTGAGGCATACTTCAATCATGAAGATCTTGATGGAAAATGGTGTTTATTTGGATGTATTTGGTAAAGAGGTTATTGGTGTGCCTAATGGTAGCTTTCATGATGTTCTTTGTATACTTTATATTAGGCATAATCTTCTTTCTATATATCAAATAGAAAAAGGTGGTAAGTCCATTGAGTTCACTCCAGATTTAGTATTCATTTAGGACTTGCATAACAGGCAACTTGTTGCAGTTGGTAGGGTTGATCATGATGCAAATATCTATAACTTTTCCCACTTTGTTCCTAATGGTGAATGCTCTAAGTATCATTCTCCTAGTTTCAATGTGGATAGTTTTTTAGGTGGTGGTTGTGGTGGCTAGTTAAACCTTGCACTTCTTCCTCATCCATGTGATGAGGTTTCATCACCTCTGACTTCTTCAAAATTGAGTGTTGGCTTGGTTTCTATAACTTCAGATGATTAGGATAATTTTTGTTTTCTAGATTTTCCTTTTAAGGATGGTTTCATGATAGGTATATCATATTTGGTTTTTCATTCATCTTCTACAGATTTGGAGGATATGTTTGAGGGAATTTCTCTCCTCTTTGATCATTCATCTTTGGAGGCTTCTCTCGAGTCTTCACATTCTTTGTCTTCTTCCTTGATTAGTGTCACACATGATTTTGTTGAGATATCTTGGGAGATAATTGATACATCTTCAGAGATTTCATTCTTGAGGCTTCTTCCCTCTTGCTTCCTCTTCGAGATGAGGTTTCTTCGACATTGACCATTGGATCCTTTTCTTCCCAAGGGGAGATATATTATTTGTAGGCATTGGATTCTCTTTTGTCTTCAAACATTCTTTAGTGGTTTTGGAGCTATGTGGTCTCTTTCTTTCCCTCTTATGGGGGAATTTGTAATGTATATATGTGATGGATGTTGTAGTTGGGGGTATCGTGGAGTCCTCCATCTTTCCTCACTTGATTTTTTTATTTTCTCTCTTTTGGGGAGGATTTTTGTCCCACTGGGTTTTCTCCTTTTCTCTATTTGTGAGAGATTACATTTGCATTTGTACATGGGTACCTAAAATGGCCTTGTAGTCAAAACCCATCTTTGTATTTTTTGCATCATTTGCATAATAATATTCTCCCTAAGTTGCCTTTAAGGGGGTGTGTTGGTGTGAATATATATCTTGTACCTAGTAATTTACTTTGCTAGGGACTTAGGGGACTTATTCATATGTTAAGTTTACTTAGGATATAAAATTACTTCTAGAAGTCTTAGTTGACATGTCTAAATCTTATCTTTCTAGGTAATTTGGTGTGAATATATATCGTGTACCCAGTAATTTACCTTGCTAGGGACTTAGGGGACTTATTCACATGTTAAGTTTACTTAGGATATAAAACTCCTTCTAGAAGTCTTAGTTGGCATGTCTAGATCTTAATGCTTTATTCCTAGGTTGCTAAGTTGTTAGTTATCTCATGTAATAGGATTAAGACACATGTCACAATCATGTTTAATCCTATTCCTCATCTTTCCTATATAATCAAGGTCATTATACTCATTTGTAATATACTTCATACCTCATCATCATTTTGATAGGTCTTAATATCAAGCAAGCTCATATTCTTGCATACCCTCTTGTGGAAGGAAACTATTGTTTTTGCAGGTGTTCTTGGGTATAGAGCTAATCTTCAATTGTCACATCACCTATCTCAAAATCATGGGCTCTTATATTCATATTGTAGTTCTGACAAAGATGATTCTGGTATGATTGTAGGTGGTTAAGGGCATCAAGGCATCACTTGTCAAGAAGTTATAGCTCATGCAAGAATGTAACTTGATACTCCTCGTCATCAATGAAATTATATAAGTAAATGCACAATGATAGAATTTTGATCTTTATAGGTAATATGGATTTGGAGCCAAAGACATGTGAATAAGGAGTTGCACCAATTGGTGTGTGGATGCTAGTGTGACAAGTCCAAAGGGAAGTATTAAGTTATAGATATTGCCAATCATAAATAGGATCATTGACTATCATTTTGAGGATTTTAAGAGGGTTTTATTAGATTCCTCTACTTGATCATTAATTTATGGGTCATATGGAGTGGACTAGTGGTGTTGGATGTGGAAGTGATCGCAAATAATGTGGAATTTATTATTTACTAATGACTTACCATTATCAATGATCATGAAAAAAGGGATACCATAATGATAAATGATGTAGTGGAAGATGAACTTAGAGATTTTTTGGCTAGTAATGTATGTAAGGGGAACATATTCAACCTATTTGGTGAAGTAATTGATAGTAGTGATGATAAACTTATGGTCATTGTAGGAAGATGGGTGAATCTTCTCAATAAGATTAATATCCTACTATGAAAATGGCGAAGGAGTATATGGGTTGCAATGCTTATGATGCTGTGTGAAATAGATCTACATGATCCTACTAGACTAAGCATTTTATTTACATATTGATAAGCATCTTTTTCTATAATGGGTCAATAATATCATGTTCTTAAGAGCTTTTTGGCTATATGGTTCATGTTTCTATTATGTGTACCATAGATACCATTATGAACCTCTTTAACTATGAGATAAGCCTCATCCAAGTTAATGAATCTAATTAGAGAACTTTCAAAGCTCCTTCACTAGAACATGTCAATAAAGATGGTGAAATGGAAAGAATCTAGGATAATTTTTTGCACTGTGTTCAAGATAGGTTTGGTGGAAGTATGTTTTCATGGAGGTATATATAAATATTATGATACTAGGGATTGTTGGGACCAAGAAGTTCACAAACTAATTCTAAATAAAGGACATCATATGTGGGGAACAATATGTTCTTACTAGTAATTTACAATGAGTTCTATCTAGTGGAATATCTAGGAGAGATAAGATAGTAGACATGGCATATATTTTTTATATTATTGATTCTATGAACTTGCTCAAATTGGATGGAAGTCAAGTATTCCTTAAAACTGTCTACCATCTTTTCATAAGAGATTAGCTTCTCATACTTGGCTTATGATTAATCGTGAATCCACATAAACCAAGAGATGCTGAATGTTCCACTAGATTGTTATTTTGAGACCATCGATGAGGACCTCATATTTTATTATATTTTTTGTGTATGGGAAAGCTAATCTAAAAGCTTAAGGAATGAAATCACCTTGAGGAGTGACAAAAATATTCCTATGCTTAATCTTTTATGGATATATGAACCCTCCAAATATAATTTTCAAGATTTTGAATCATTTAGAGCAAAGATGGACTCGTCAAGAAAGTTCTCAATGAGAGAATGATTATCTATAATAGGTGCATTTGCAAGTTGATATGTCATGACCTATCCTTTGATTACTTTTTTTCTTCATATTTTGTATCAAATTAATTGAGAAACATGATCCATTTTACTACTATGACCTATGATAGATGTTTTTCAAAGAATATATTTGAGTGGATCAATTCTAGAGATGAGCTTGATCTTATGACTTAGTATGTAGTCTTATGTTTTTTTAAAGCTAAAAAATATAGTTAAACATGCATGTTTTATTGGTGTATAGTTAAACTTATAGCCCACTAATGTCCTAATAATATAGTACACAACCCTTTCATGACCCTCTGAATCATATTGCATTAGGAGTGTCCTTTAGGGTAACTAATATTGTAAATATATAAATTAGTAATGGTTTGTTTGGGATTGGTGGCATGAGAACTGGTGGTGATAAAACACTCTTTGGTTTTATTGAACACATGTTGAAAATATCCATCCCAATGAAAGTCATTATTTTTATTTAGGAGATGAGAAAATGGTTAGACCTTTTCTAATAGCTATATAACAAACCTTTTGAGAGCCTAAATTTTTCCCTAACGTCTGTGTAATTATTTGAGATTTTATGGAGGTGGAATTTTTAAGATAGTAGTGGCTTTGGTGGGATCAACTTTAATAGATCATTGAGATACAATGAAGCCTATAGTTTTTTTAGATGTGACACCAAAGACACATTTCAAAGGATTGAGATGTAGCTTATATTCTCTCGAACATTCAAATTAAGCTCAAGAACTTGTGAATTATATTGTATTATTTTTTACTTAACCAATAAATCATCTACATAATATTTCATGATGTCATATTGTTCCCTTAGTTTTTGTCACCACTTTGTGAACCTTATAGAATTTTGAAAACCTTTATCATTAGTTTTCAACTTCCAATGTAGTTTTTGAAACCTCGTCGAATTCCGATGAGGTTGTCACAACCATATTTTTTATCCCATTGATTTCATGTTAAAGGCTTACCATATCTTTATGCCTCAATTTTAATTCAAGCATTTTAAACTTTATTGGCCCCTCAAAAGGTTTTGAAACCTTTTTTGGGACCAGACGAGGTTCTCACAACCTAGCTAAAAGCTGACAATAAATCAAATGAGTTGCATACTTAATCAAAATTTGTAAAATTGCAAGCATTTCAGTGTTTTCTAGAGGTTTCAAAACCTTTTTCAGAGCCTAACAAGGTTTCAAAAACCTCATTGGTCTCTGAATAGGTACTCACAACCAAGCTTTGAGCTTGTGCAATTAGAGAATTTTGTTTTCAACATGAATTTAAAAAATAAAGAGAAGTTGGAATGTAATAAAAAATCATTTTAAAACTTCCTTACAATTTCAAAATCATCACCGAAACCAAACAAGGTTCCAACAACTTTAATTCGGGCCAACAAAATTACTTTTATAAGATTCCATTCTTCAAAACATGATTTTAACAAATTTTGGTGGGTGTTGGAAAGGCTTTGAAACCTTTGTCAAAACCCGACAAAGTTCTTGAAACCTATGATTCGTCTAACATGGCCTCATAGTCATTCTTTTATAAAATTTTAAAAGTGTAGAAGTTAATGTTGGATAGGAAAGCTTACATTCACCAAATTTAAGGTGTGTCATTAATGTTATTTTTAAAAATTAAATGTGATTGATTATAAATACATTCCAAGGCATTATTAAGGATCATTCTGATAAGTAGTTGGCAAAGAAGTGTTGGAGAGTGAACAATATCAAAGAAGAAGAGAGTGATAACCTCACAGTGTTGATTTTCATTACCATGAGTAAAGCTATTTATTAAGCTTCCCTTCGAAATTCATGGTGTATTGGAGAATTGAATTAAGATAATCTACAAGATAGAGAAAAGGTATTAAATTTAGAATTCTAGTAAAACCCTAATTATTCTCAAATTTTAATATTCCCCATAGCAAAATGAAATTCAAATACCTTAGCTACGAGCATTTGTCAGGCCTAACCAACTCCGTATAAGAGATTAGGGACACACAATTAAGTCATGTATATTTATAGAATTTTTAGAAAATAATCGATAGAGGGAAGCAGTCTACCATCACACAGAGACTTACAGAGAATGGACTACTACAAGTAGTTGTGTTCCATGTGGCAGTGTAATGCACATATTTGGTTCTTGAGTGTATAAATTATTATAACCCACAGACTTGAGAAATAAGAACTATTGCTAATAGGTTGGTGGTTAGATTGAATGATGACACTTTCAACAATTGCCTTCAATTACCCTAGAAAAATATCTTTGTTGCAATAGATTTCACATTGACCTACCAACATTATACCAAGAAGAAGGGTTAATGCAAGAACATAATTGCTTGTCAATGGTTTAAATCACCTAAGAAAGGTAAATCCCAATTGCTTAAGAACTTGCATAGATCTCATTTCTTAAAAGAAATTTAAGATATTATAGCCTCCTTCATAGGCTTAAAGGAAATGAGAATGCACATGATTTTGAGGAATAGATGTACTTTTTCATCATAGTGATAATTCATGGGTAACAATTTATTGATTTGGGTACTTTACTTAGTATCAAATCCATGTGGAAATTACTCACTTCCCACTACATAGGGATTTTTATATGTCATCCTACATTTTCTATGTCATTTCTTACACAAGGCCTTGGTTAGGAATTTTCCTGGCAAGAGTGCTTGATGACACTATTCAAATCTATGATTATTACACTCATATACAATTGGAAAGAAGTTACAAGAGAAATAAAAGGGTAATTGATGTCTTTACCATGAGAGTGGTAATAGAAATTCAAGGAGACATGGGATCAAGAATATCTTTTGAATCTAACCTATTGATAGGGAATTATGGCAATCATTTCATTCAATTTCAAAGGTTTACCTACATAAGGGTGGGAAGATTTGATGGACTACCTTATAAATTACCAAAATATGTTGATGATAAGTTTTTACTTATTGAGATATTCAGACAAGTGATTGAAGGGAATGAGAGATGCCATGAAAGAAAGATGGTAGGGATTCCTTTTCCTATTGGTTTATCTCATTATCGATGTAATTAAATGTCCAATGCTTTGAATATTAAAAAGGACCTGGTCAAGTTCACCATGCAATTCTATGAAAGGAGGTTCCCATTTGATAGCCAAAAATTTGTAAAAGATAATATGTAATTAGGATCGAGCTTTTATCATAACCCAGATTTGGAAAACTACTAGGAAGATTGTCTAAATGAATATGAGGTGAGGAGATGAGGATGGATGAAGTTATCACTAAGAAAAATAGTAACCTTCAAGTTAAATTGGGATATCGAAGGTATTAAGGATGATGAAGTAGATTTATTAGATTCTATTTTCATATATTGCATACAAAGACAACCCATCCTACCCATAGATTGGAGAATTAAGGAAATATAAACTATTGAAGCCAAAAAAAATATTATGATTAGGCGAACATAGGAATGGGTGATGAAGAAAAAGGTTGAAAAGATAAATCCTCCTCTTGCACAAGATAAAAGAACTACATAATAGGCAAAGAGTAATTAGAGGAGAGAATCACCTCCTCAACAAATGGAATCTACTACACAACAGGTCATTTCCAGTGGTGATGGGGGATATGATGAAGACCCTCTAAGAAGGGGAAGTTTAGAAAAGGTTTTTGAGTTATCTATGGAAGGAACTACTCAAGGGGAACAAGATGAGGAAATATCAAATCTTGGATTTTATGATAGAGTAGAGGAAACTATTCAGGTGCCTTTTTTCCATCCCAAGTGAATAAATCCTCTTCATCTCCTTCTCTTGATTCTCCCTTTTCTGACGTTCCTAAGAATCCATCCACACAAGGGGAATTGAATCCATATTCTTCACCTAAGATTGGGATTGTTGATTCACTTCCATTGAGAAGATCACTTTAATTATATTCTCTTGTAACTAGTGATTCCCTATAACAAACACACCTTTCTACATAATAAATACTTTGAGAATTACCATAGAAACTGTAAATAAACATATGCTTAAAAATATGATAGTAAAAAAATCACTTTTAGATAACATTTGTTGAACATGGTCAGTATACAAATGAATAATACAAATTTTGAATTTGAAATACATTAATTGTAACTTGAGAAATAAGATCAACTTTTCATTTACAATTCATGTGTGAAATGCATTTAAAGTATACAAGATTTTTTTGGTACGTAAATGATAATTATATTATGTTGTGAGAATTTAACCTGGACTGCACTAGGGAGATCACAAAGGAGTGATCTCATCCCCACACATTCTTGCATCCCCCAGCCACAAGGGGAGTGATACAAAGAAATAAAGGATTACATCAATACACTCCCTTCATCCAAGGGGTGCTTCAAATCAGGAAAACACAATGTTGCACCATCCATAAACCTACTAAAGTCGCCCTACAAAATTACAGCAATATGCCCCTTCTCTAAGAGACTTTCATCCTTCCCACAAACACCCCCTTTCGTGGTTGATCTTAGTTGCATTTGGTGCTTTACAGCCTGGGGGATTTCTTCCTTCTAACCTCATTCCAACCATGCTCAGTGTGAGTAGGGGCCATAGTGTTTTGGTCCACTTCCCCAAGAGGGATCTTCCCTCCCCTAAATTCAGAGTTTTGATTAGCTATGCCATTTTTATTGGCACCAAATTTCCCCATGTTAGCAGACTCAGGGAGAGCCAAAGCCTTTGAAGAGCTCGAATTATTTACTTCCTTCCCAAAGTGGACTTTCATCCATGTGGATTTCAAATTTACAAGAAGCTGTGGAGTAGACCTTACCAAAGCATGTATCTTACACCCATCCAACCCCTTTGAATTATGCAGGGAGTTAATCTCTTTTAGCTACTAGAAAGATGAATCCATCCCTAGGCCCTTCGAGGGAGCATCCACAATATAATGTTTTGGTTGGGCATTAATCTACCATGATTATTGCTTGGTTTTATTCTTGGATCTCGGGAAACTATTAGCCATGTGGCCAATTTCAAAGCATCTTTTGCACCAAAAGGGAAAGCCTTCATGATCCAAATGTTGAGACCAATTGAGATCCACCACCTTGAAAGTGATATCCCCAAGAGATCTTTTGAGATATCCATATCAACAAGGATGCGTGAAAATGTGGTGTGAGTGAAGATGGAGGTGTTTGAATCTATAGCCAAGAAGTTACCCAAGGAGTCACTAATAACTTTAAAGTAATCTTTAAACCAAAATTGAAGTAGGAGATTTTGGAGGCAAATCCAAACAGGTATCACTTTGAAAGGTTTCCTAAGAGCGTTGAAGTTTGGATACTAAGGTTTGAGAAGGAGCGGGCTTTTCCCCTAGCACCATCACTCCTTAAGGATGTTATCCCGATCCTGTTTGCAATCAAACACCATCACAAAAATCCCTACACACAAGGATAAACTTCCACTTTCCCTCTGATCATGGGTTGCCAAGCCCTGGAGATCCATTGGTGTAGGTTTGCAATATTTGGCCATGCAAATGGTTTAATTGGCCTATCAAGCCATTAGAGGAGAAAAAAAAAATCTCCTTTAAGAACATCCTTTTTAAGATCCTCTAAGAAGACTAAAGTTGGGGATGTCAATGCCTTTCTAATGAGGACTTTTGAGAAGATCTTGGAGGTCATTGATAGGCTAGATTCCAAACCCCTCTTTGTGGGTATTGCATCCCAGGCCACAGATCCAACCCAAGCACCCTTATTTCCATAGGCAATGAAAGGGGATTTTAGCTCAGCATTGGAATCCATCACGACAACATTTGACATCCCTAACAAAAAAGAGGATCATACAACCACACCAACGTGGTCCAGATCCGAATTTGAGGAGAGGAGAGAGGCATTTTCCCAACCCAAAAAACCCTCGACACCATCTAAGATGCTTGTGCAGGAAGGCTAGGGTATGACACATTCATATCACTTGAACCACAAGTCGTTGACACACCTGAATCAACACCCAGATATGAGAAATATGTAGGAAAAATAGTATTAAAAATAGTGGTCGAGTGAACAAAAGGCTCGCTGGAAGCACACACAGCCCATGAAGCTTTCAGCATCACATAAATCCAACCTCATTTATTTTCAAGAATTTTTATTTCAAGTATACAATCTTTCAATACATAATATATGATATATAATTTTCCATATCTGGATATCTTCTTCTATCTCACAAGCCTCGGCATTGTCATTTGCAAGAGGGAGAGCATCACCCATTGCTTTACCTCTAACCATAGACTAGCGGTCCCCACACACTTTCTAACTGGAAGTGGCCCTACCCTTCACAAAGAGCAAAGACCAAGGAACCAACAAGTAAATTCCATCTAAGTCTTAGTGTTGTGTCATACATAACCAATGGACCATACAACTTTAGACAACTTCTAACTAATTACGATCGATTTTTTATTTTTATTTTTGATGAATAGGCATATATCTATATTAATTTAAAGATAAGGATACATATTCACAAAAAAAGGGCGGGTGGTAAGAAGGCACACCCCGAGAGTCACATGGGGGCAACACCCAAAAAAAACAAAATATCAGATCATGTGGGCCGAGCCCAAAAGTCTAAAAGCATAAATAATTAAAACAAACAGGCCATTAAGCGGCCAAAGCAGTGCCAGCAGAGCCCGGGGGGTCTCTGTCATCCATGTTTTTCCCCCATACATCAGCGGGGTTTGGAGTGACGTCAGGAGGAGCACCTCAACCATCATCATCTTTATCTTTATCCTTATCTTCTTCCTCGCATCGGGGTGAGATTGCAAGCACCAGCCATGAAAAAATTTTACGACCAATTTGACTAGATATGCAATTTGGAACACTGTGAACTAACTAATGCAAGTAGAGAATTTTGCATTACTTTGGCCAAAGATTTGAAATAAAACAAACACTTCCATAGGAAATGTAGTTTTAAGTTCACACACCTTTAACTCGACTTGGAAATGAGTTTACACCTAAGGTTTAACACATGGTTGACTTGTTTGATAGTTTGTCTAACTTTTCTTAAAGATATAAAATCATAAATGTATGACTTACTATAGACGTTAAATGACTAAGGTCATGGAAACATTTTCCTGGCAATCTATTGCATACTCACATCTTAGAACTTGGCTATTGCCACTTGTTCATGAGTTTTTGCATTTTTCTAAGAGTAAAATACTCTCTTATTTTCATGCACAGTACTTGTTATAATGTTTTTGAAAATAATGACACCAACTTGAGACACCTTTTCTTTCTCATGAGTTCTTGTCAACTTGAAATATGAGTAAAATAAAAATATTATTCATTTACAAGAAAATAACTTCTGTAAATATTGTTGACTTCTCTATGGTTTCCTCTTGGTCTTTGTACAAGAACACTTTTAGTAATACTAATAAAAGTACAATATATATTACCAAGTTCTTTTACAAGAATAAGCATGATTTTATAATATTTATAAGTTTTCAAAAACTGTAAATTTTAAATTTGATTTTTTTAGCCATCATATCAAAATAAGCTTCAAGCTTATCATTCAATTTTATAAATATATAAAATAGAGTGACCTTTACACACTCTTATATATATATCAAATTGGAAATTTAGTTTTATGAGTAAAATAAGATAACTCACTTAACATAATTAAGTAACAAATCTCTTCTTTGTTGTGAAATATAATTTTAAAAGAGAGATTAAATAATTTCAAGTATAAGTCTATAAAAATATACTATTCATTCACTATTTCAGCATATATTATTCAACATATTTAAATATTCTTTTATCTTTTCATATTTGAAATTCCAAAATTTTAAAATGAAAAACAAAGTATAAAAGCATGCCTATACTGCTATTTGCACTTCTGAGTTTGAACTGTTTATCTTCTTCAAATATGCACAACTAATTACAGTGGAAGTCTTTATTCTTCTTAATAAATATTCCTCAATACAAACACAACTAACATCTATTTGCTATTAGAAGACCAAATCCTTCACGAACTACCTTCAAATTGCTTTCAATATTTATTACTAACCAACAATACATAATAACCATCATCAAAATTATGCAAACCGACTGTATATGGCATATACAATTTTCCACCAAGCTCCCTGTGATACATAAAATAATGGTCCTTTTTCCTCTCGTGGTTCACAATGCAGAATAATAAGATGAATCTCCAATAATAATCCCAACTCCACTAAAATTTCGCACCTTTCTCTTCCTTCACATCGCATGCCATAATGATGGTAGTTTTGGATTTTTATTAACATGCCTCCACACGACCCTTATCTGGTCGTGCCTTCTATGGAATTCAGTTAGCATTAGCTACCTTTCATAATTCCTTTGATATAGGCATAATACCTCCTCATGGGGTTTTAGATCTGTTAGACTTCAATTATCCTTCACTAACATACCTCTATTAAGCCACAACTCTTCCATAGGCTGTTGGCATTTATGCTTACACGATATCAAATATAATATATATTTATATTATATATTTTTAATAATATTAGATAATACTCAAATAGACTTTATAAAGATCGAAAAATCAAGAAAACGATGATGATGCAACACAACACCTATTAAATGTGAAAGACTAGGCCAAAGATCATAAAATTTAACCTAACCTTATGACTCGACCCTACTTAGTCAAAACACAAAATAACGCAACGACAAAATGGGGTTACTTACCTAAAACAGATACATAGACCTACATCAGTGTGTGTTCGAGTCATTTGGCATTAACTTGTTTATTTCCCATGTCTATACTTGTTGGAACTATGAAATTTTGACAATCTCATTAACCCTTCATGATTATTAGTCTCCCAAAAAGGTTCATAATATAGACATAAAAATCCTCACATAGCATTTTTTACCAAAATCCAGATTAAATTATACCATAAAGCCCCATAAATTTCATTTGGCATTAAATCTTTAACATATGAAAATATCGGCATAAGTTGATGCAGGTCTCATCGATGATAATATACATATCCTCAATATATCGGCAAGACATCAGAAGGGTCATATCGATAAAGTTATACACCAAGAGAATGCGGGTTTGTATTTCTTATCGGCAAGACAAAAGGTATCGGCATGATGGTGCAAGGTCATATTGAGCTAGGTTACCTTTTACTGATTGGAGTAAAATAGAGTTCATCAGAGAGACTATGGACATCGGAGAGAGATTTCAAAGCACTGCCCGAAGCATTACTGGTCTTGCTGATAAAGCAGAGGGAAGACTCACTCAATAAGACAAATGATGTCAGGAGAGTTCGGGGAGTCTTATCGACCCCTCGCGTTACACCGAAAGAACTGAGCATGCAGAGATAAAGGATATCGAGAAGACAATACACATGGTCTCACCAAAGAAAAAGCGTATCGGTGAGATATGTCTCCGCGGGGAGATCTAAGAGACATCACGGTGAGTATCATTTTGTTGACAAAACAATTTCTTGGTCTTGGCGACATAAGTTAACAAAGTAAATATCTCGGTGAGACGAAGAGCTTTCGGAGTAAGGTGAAGAATCGTTGGCCCGATTTGTTAAGTCTGGGCGATAGTTTGCTTCAGTGAAGGTCATGGTGATATGAAAGGAAAAAGGAAAGAAACTATCAGGGAGACTTGTGATGTTGGGGAAACTGCAAGACGTCTTAGCAGATGGATGAACGTTGAACAGGTGGATCGGCCAGAGATTTTAAATGTCTTGTCGATATTATCCCTGATGTGACAACGAGAATTTCAAAAAACTTGCAGCATTCATGTCTCAGTAAAGACATTAATGGCGCCACGAAGCATAAAAGATTTTGCATATCAGGGTATGCTCAATTGAAATCATTGTTTCACATAATTGGCAATGAAGGAGAGTAAGGGAACCAACAGAACAATTAGGGCATTCATCTGACTTGGATTTACAAGAAAATACAGTAAGTTTCTCATCTTCTCAAAATTCATGAATTTTGAATATGGAAGGCACTAGTTCAAGAAAAATAAAGGGAAGAAAACTTAGGGAGGGTAGTCAATCAAAGACAAAGAAGCAAAAAACTGAATTGCAACCAGAGGGCACTGAAAAGAAATTAAATCAAGACCTCATAGACCAGTTACCTAGTTCTGGGCCTAAAGCTAGGCATTTTGCGTAGCTCAAAGCAAAAAATTGACAAATTAGACGACAAATGCAAATTCATAGGGGATGTTTGGACCCCAATTAGAGGGTATGAGTTGTTCAATTTCCATTATCATAGGAGAAATCGTTTTGAGCTAGTATGCAATCCGTGGAGGCTCAATTTGGGCAAACTGGTGTGCCCTAATGTCTTTATTGATGTCAAACTGGTAAAATTGTTGGTCGGTCATTATAACCCAAAGAATAAAGCTATATATGATTTGTCAAGGAATCCATTGATACATATATCTAAAAATGCAATAGCTGAGGTTTTCAGGTTAGAAGGAATATGCAGTCAGAAAATAATAAGTGAGGATAGTGAATTCAGAAGGATGGACACCATTTATAAAGGGTGGAGATTACCCCTGCACAGAATTAGGTGTCATGGCAAACCTACTCTGATGGAAGACAGTGAGGGACCACCATTTCATGTAGATCTCTTTGAACCCTACCTGAAGTACACTTATTTTTCAGTGGGACAGGTATTGGGGATGGAAGTCCCAGAGCATATGGCGGTTGTGCCCATGGTGATTGATGTAGATATTCAGTAACACAATTCTAGATCATTTGATTATGCTTCACATGTATTTAAGGAACTGGATGCAGGTTTGATGGCGATAAAGAATGGGGCCTCTGTCCTGCATCTCAAGAATTATTCACTGTTGATGCACTTGGTGTTATATTTTGGACAAGAGTTAGGATTATGGCCCTAGGAGCTGAGGATTTCACAATTTGACAAGGAAGGTAGGCCATTGCCTGTTCAGTTATGGACTGCTGTTTGGGACAGCAGGTTTGCTAATTCCAATTTCTTGCATTTTGAAGAATTCTTTGGGAAGCCTTTGTTTAGATTTTTCAATCATCCTTGTGATTATTCCTTATCTAAAGAAGTAAAGAGGTTCCTTAGGCCTAGGGATTATAATGGACCAATCAACCAGAACTGGGGGGATTGGTACTGCTTAGAAAATGCCACAATGATTAGGGTTTATGGTTTTGAGGATACACCATTCATTTTTCCTAGAACAGTCCCAGATCGAATTGCATACTTAGAAATTGTTATGCAAATGGATTTCTCCAGTGTCATGAACTTAAGTTCTTATGGGAAACAAGCTTTTATGCCCAGTACACTGTGTTTTGGTGATTTTACTATATTGGCAAAGGAGGGCTACAATCTGATTCTGGATAATTTATTGCACTACAACATGAGAAGAGCACCATCAAGAAAAAACTTTGATCCAGAGGGATATATCCATTCTGCTAGACAAAGAATAAATTTTGGAGGGTACTAGCATGTGAAATAAATTTTGGAGGGTACCAACATGTGCCCTATCAATTTGATGACATAATCAGAAACTTGGAGGTAGAGGAAGTAGAAATGGTGATTGAGAAGCATGATCAGGAGTTGGTAGATGCTGAGTTGTTATCCTCCATTAAAGGAATATCAGAAGCTGACAGGCCACAAAGCTCATCTAGGAAGGTATCAAGAATAAGGACTCAGGATTATGCCTGTGTTGCCAGAGAAATAGATGTTGAGGAAACTATGGATGTAGATACAAGACATGAAGATTATAGGTCTTTTATAACAGATGATGAATTTGTGAAGACCTTGGAGTTCAAAACATTTTTATACAAGTAAAAAGGGAAAGAAATAAGAGGACTGGTTGACAATGTCACACCAGGAAATGAGGATCAATTGTTAAAAAGCTTAAGGGATGAGGTGGACAAAGAGATGACGACCATGACCCCTGAAAAGGGAAGAGAGATGTTAGAAAAGGTGGGTGTTATGATTTTCCCAGATTTGCATCTAAATTCTGCATTAGTTTTTGACAATTTCTTGAAAGATAACAACGCTACCCACAAGCTCAACATACAGAAGGTGACAAAGGTATATACAGGATCAAGATACAATCCCGATGATGAAACGTTGATGATTTGGGCTTTGTATCCCCCTCACAAGAAGTCAATTGTTATTGATACTGAGAAGGCATTCAAACATGTCATGACTCTGAAGGCTGGAGAGGCTGATCCTGTTGCAACTGCAAACGTTGGGATCAATATAGCCAAGTTGAATAAAGCCCAGATCCAAGCATTGATCAAAGAGAGAGAAATGTATAAAACCAATAATGAGAGAATGTTGAGAGAGAATGAACGTCTAAAAGACTTGGTAGGTGCTGTAACAGGGCCAACGAAGATGCTCACCCAAGGTGAGAGTTCAAGAAAAGGGACCATTGGGAAGGGTCAAGTGCATACTCAAAAGGAAAAGTGGACACACTCACTGCAATCATCAAAAAGAGACAAGCTTTTTTAAACACTTGGTTAAATAAACTTTGGGGAAAACATTTACAATATGTGGATGCTATAAAAGAGCATAAGAGAGTGGATGACATAATCCAATAAAGAATTGAGGAAATGAAAAGGGGCGCTCCTAATGCTGCAGGAATTGAAAATGCCAAACGTATCATGGATAAGCACAGGGAATTCTTTGAAGAATTACAGGGGGATGTGTAGGGATTGATTGAAGCTACTAATGACAGATTGACTAAGTTCTATGATGATGAAGGAGAACTGAAAGAAGTGACTACATGGAAAGGTGAATGCGACATGATACTCCAAGATATATTGAACACAACCATTGCAAAGGATATAACATTGGATGAAGCATGTGAGCAAAACGAATGAATGATGATGATGGAGATCATGATCCGTGATGTGTTAGGAGATGCAAACACACATAAGCGCCAGGATTATACAGAGCACATGTTTGTAGCTCATTTATGGCTTAATAGAAATTAGTTAATGACAAACTTGTTAACATTTTATGCTTAAGACTTTTCGAAAAGGCACGTCCTTTTACAAACTAAATGTATAAGTATCTGTTGTTGGATAAATAAGAGATATTAGAAGAAGTAAAATTAGAATAGGATAGATTGTTGTAAGCACTATATTTTCAGAATGATGACATTCAAGGAGACTATGTTGCATTTATGAATTTCAAGGAAGATAATGAAAGACTATTGATTTGGTGATTTCATTCTGGCATCAATTGTTTGTTGGATTCCTGCAATTATTTGATTGTCTCCAATTTGATGTTTCTTGATTGTTTAAATTGAAGTATCAAGTATATGTTCCATTTATTAGTGCACATTTGTTGTTTCTGTGTGATTTGATTTATTGGATTCTTTAATAAAGAATTAAATTCCTTTCAATCAATTACAGTAATCTAGGAATGTTATTTGGATCAGTAAGAAGAATCAGATAATTAGATTTGATATTTTGCCTCAAGTAGGGTTTATCAATTACATCCTGGCATGTTTATATCAATTATAAATTCATAATTGTATGCCAAACGATTAGAGAACTTCCTAGATAGAAATCGCTCATCATAGGTCTCCATTTAACTCCATTTTACCCAATAAGGCACTGGTCTCCCTTATTTTCATTACATTAGTTTTATTCATCTCATTTGACATCTCTTAATTGAACATATTAATTCATACCTTGATATTGCATATACAATTTATACCAAATTAGGATCATATCTTTCCACTGTTAAATTGCCATTTATGGATAGTTAGATCAAGTAGGAAACATAAAACTCAAAATTTGTGCTGCTTGTATAGGTGCACCCGCCTAGGTCTAGCAGAGCCTTAAGAGTAGAGGGTTCAACCATACTGGTTGGCCTTGTTAGTTGACCAATAACGTAGTGAGAGTTTGGCAACCTCTCATGGTTCATTCAAACCAACGTTTTTGAGACCCAACAATACTCCTCTCTCAAGTGATACTCTCCCTCTCCCTCTGGGAGGGTAAGAATCTAATCATGTATTCAACTTAGAAATCTAATAACATAGTTAGTTCATTATTAGTCACGACATCATAATCTAGATCAAGTAATAATAGCCATTAAAATTGAAACACATTGCACTGCATTATAATTTCATTAGAATATCAAATGATATATAAGCATCCATTAATTTCAAAAACATGTTTTAACATATAAGTTAAAATTAATTTGAAAAATAAAAATTCAGGCTGTAACATATCTCCCCGCATAAGGATCATCATCCCTGATGATTTAGTGTATCATAATAAAAATCATAAACAAGTTTTCTTTAGCTATTTAAGAAGCAATAAATAAATGAGGAAACTTTTGGTGAAATTCATTAAAATCCTCCTAGGTAGCACTGTCCTCTACATACTGGTCCCACTAGACCTTGCATTAAGTAACCTCTTTGTTATGAAAGTGAAGCTTATGTTCTTCAAGCACCTTGAGAGGCTCGATCATTACCACTCCTAGATCTTGTACATGTAGGGTATTCTAGTCAAGTATATGATTAATACTTGCTATATAGTTCTTAAGATATGAAACATGAAACACATTATGCATTCACGCAAGAGCTGGAGGTAGAGAGACTTTGTAGGAAATCGAGTTAATCACTTTGAGAACTTCGAAGGGACCCACAAATCTAGGAGCTAGTTTGGATGAATTCCCAAACTTTATGGAACTCTTTGAAGTTTGACCCTCAAAAGGACTTTTTCTCCCACCGAGAATTGTCTTAGTATACACTTAGCATCAACATAGCTTTTTTTCTATAATTTTCTTTCGCCAATCTTTCCTTGATCAACTTGATTTGCTCCTCCATATTTTATAACATTTTCAAACCAAGGCTAATCTTATCCTCTAGCTTATCCCAGCTTATAGGAGTTCAACACTTTCCTCTGTATAATGCTTCAAATGGATCCATCTTTATTACATAATGATAATAATTATTGTAAGCGAATTCCAAAAGCAGGAGATAGTCTTCCCACTTGTATTGTTGATCCGTACAATACATCCTCAATAAATCTTCAAGAAATTAGTTTACCCTTTATATTTGACTTTCTGTCTCGAGATGATAAGCTGAGCTTATATTAAGCTAAGTTCTAAGTGAATAAAACAAGGTTTGCCAAAACCTAGATGTCATGCTTGCATTCCTATCTGAGATGATCTTCTCAGGAACCCTGTGCAATCTAAACACTTCTTGGACAAACTTATGAGCTATTACCAGTGCTCCATCCACTAGATTTCCAAGTATAAAATGAGTTATCTTGGCGAGTCTATCCACCACTACTAGAATAACATTATGCCTATTTCTAGACATTGGAAGACCTTGTATAAAATCCACACTAATGATTTGTCATTTCCACTCTGGAATTTCACGAGGATATAGAAGTCTTGTCAAGTGATGATATTCAACCTTTACCCTCTATCATTCTAGACATCTTGCTGCAAATATTGCTACAAATCAGCTATGAGTTTTGTCACTCCTAGTTGTCTTGAATATGGTACACAATGAACCTCTTTCTACAAAATATTTCTTAACTCCTTAGAGTTTGGAACATACATTCTTCCCCTGAACCTTAAAAGTCCATCTAGTTCAAAATAAAACCCATGATATCTCAAATCTTGAGGATTAATTGAGAGAGCTTTCTTAACTTGCTCGTAATACTCATCTCCCACAGACTTTTATAATACTTGGTCTTTAAAATTTGAGTGAATAGAGACCATTGAGGAAATTTGTCTCCTCTAACTTAAGGCATCTGTAACTCAATTTTCCTTGCCTTCAATATAACTTATTTTAAAATCATAGTCAGATATCAACTCCAACCATCTCTTTTTTTGAGAATTAAGATGTGGTTGAGAGAATAAGTACTTAAGACTCTAATAATTTGACCTAAGCTCAAAAGGCTTTCCTAAAAAATAATCCCACCACATTTGCAAAGCATGAACAATTGTTGAAAATTCAAGATCATGAGGACCATAATTATGCTTATATGTCTTTAACTTTCTTGACTCATAGACTATAATTCACCCTTCTTACATAAGTACTCCACCTAATCCTTTCCTTGAAGCATCAATGATTACTACAAACTAGACTTTTGGATCAAGAACTTTCAATATCAGAGTTGTAGTCTACTTCTACTTAAGTTGATCAAATGCCTCCTAACATTTTTTTGACCAATCAAAATGTTTTCCTTTTCTTTGCAAATAAGTGACAGGGTAGGCAATGTTACAAAAGTTTGACACACAATTTCTATAGTAGCTCGCTAATCCCATAAAACTACACACTTCATGAACATTTTTTGGTGTTGGCCATTCAAGAATGGCTTTGACCTTTGATGGATTGACTACAATTCCCTTTGCTAAAATTATATGACCCAAATATTGTACTTATTTATAAAAGAATGTACATTTAGAGAGATTTATATACAATTTGTGTTCCCTCAAACATTATAGAACAAACTGCAAGTGTTGGAAATGTTCCTCCTCATTTTTAGAATATATAAGAATGTTATCTAGAAATATCAAGACAAATCTATCCAAGCAATCTCTAGAAACACTGTTCATCAAATTCATAAATTTTATTGGGGAATTCATTAGTCCAAAGTTAAGAGCGAGTTTTTAGTGCCCATATCTTGTTTTGAAGGTTGTTTTGTGAATGTCTTCATCCTTAAGCCTTAACTGGTGATATCCATATCGTAAATTGATATTTGAGAATACCATTGCTCCACACATTTGATCAAAAAGATCATCAATAAATTGTAAAGGATATTTATTCTTTATCATTGCTTTGTTGAGTATAAGATAATCTATACATAAGTGCAAAGTACCATCCTTATTTTTGACAATAATTATTGGCATCCTCAAGGTGAAACATTGGGTCTAATTAATCCTTTAGAAAATAGTTTTTACAACTGAGCCTTTAGTTCCATCAACTCCATAGTGGTCATACAGTATGGTGCTTTTCAAATTGGTTTTGAGCCAAGAATTATATCAATGGAGAAATCAAAAGCTCTTTTTGGGGGTAATCCAGGGAGTCCATTTGGAAAAACATCTTGAAAATATCTAAGAAAAGGATATTTCTCCATAGCATGTTATCTTTGATCCTTAAGATCTACCTCTTCAATTCCTTGGAGTTTTTGAGACTCACTAAACATTAGGTCATCTTGAAACATAAAATAATTAAGTTCCTCTAACTTCTCCATCTTGACCGTGAAGATTTGGCATCCTTTTTGTTTGTCCCTTTTGAGTTGCACAACAAAGATCTATCTTATCTTGACTTATCTTGGAATTCCTTGAAAAAAAACTTTATTTCCTAGGTCATCTAGACACTCTATTGTTTTTGCAAAATAGTCTACCTTAGCCCTATGCCTCCACAAACAATTTATTTCGAAGACATCGTAGGAACCTAAAGGTGCTACATATAGGTTCACCTCAATTGAAAAAACTTGAAAGGATAACTTTGGATTCAAACAAACATTGCTCTACCTGAGATTTTTTTTGGTTAGCATGTTCAATTGACCAAGGTTTTTTCATATATCCAGCTCTTCTAGGAAATTTATCTAACACTCTTGGTGCAATAAAACTTTCAATTGCATAGTATCAATCAAAATTAAAATAGGAACTCCAAATAATGTACCTTTTGTCTCAATAGGAGTAATTTGATACTTCACTTGCTGATTATCTAATGTTGCATGGATTCTTTGTTGGAAGGTTGCTTGTTGGGTAGGTAATGGATTTCCACATTGTTGAGCTCCTTGACTCTTGTTTAGGCGTTGGTTCACATAATGATCACCTCCATAAGAGAAACATGCTCTAGGAGGTCCTCACCTTTCAAAAGGTTTTCTTGAATTATCTCCATTCCTCCTGGAATTGTTGTTGTTCTTGTTGTCACTAAAGTTTGCACCCTTGTTGAGTTGATAGAATCACTCAACCACCTTGTGAAACATAGGATGATCTCCCTGAGTGTGGGATCAGATGGTGGATATCAACCTCCAAAGAGGGCTAGTTCCCTTTTGAGACTTCACCTAATTAACCTATCCTACTACTACATACTAAGAAAAGGGGAAAAGGAACCATAAAAAATGAAACCTAGGACTAATAAGGTGATGCTCCAAATTGATCTCAAACCTACACTATTGTTTGGACTCACAATATGATCAAATGAATAAGTTTTTTCATACACAACTTAGGTTTTTACATACTTATACATCAATATTTCATAGGAAAGGTGCATTTTTCTCAATCTTAAAAGGAAAAACAAATATTTTCATAGTTAGGAGTTGTTCAAACTATTTTCATAACCTATGACCTGATTAAGGTATGCATATCTCTGCAAGAAGGTGTTGAAAGAATGAGACATGCATTGAGGATTTGCATAAAATCATAGAAAATACATCAATCATTTATATTTAAACACAAAAATATGGATTAGAGAAGGGAAAATACTTGTCTTTATTGATCAAAAGAAATGTTACATACAACTATACACAAGTCTTAAAATGGAGCTACAAAGTTGCTCTAGTTTGAAAGAACATTAAAAACAAGTTGCAATGTAAAGCTAAGAGAGTAATAACTAGCTGAAAACCTACCCTTAAGTTTGCTTATAAGTTGGTCAACAACTTGCTATATAATAGGAACATGTGTTGAGGAAAGATAGACAAGTGTTTGCATTAGCTTACTGGGTCAAACTCCTTGAGTGTCCAAAACTGTCATCCCTTCTTTCTAGCCCCTTAAAATGCTCCAAAAGATGTTTGAATGAAGAAAAGTTGTTATTTTGACCTTGTCTATCAACCAAGTCCCTTAAACAGCTCCTAAATTTCCTCAAAAGGCTCAAATTATGTCAAATTTCCACTCTATATCTTCTCCATCTATTGCATAACTCACCAAACTGCCCTAGATGCTTTCCACTGTCATAAATGATCATAAATCTTCTTTAGCTACCTTTTAATGCTTTAAAATTGTCATTAGAAAACAAAAAGGACTTGTTCTTAAAGAGTTTTGAAGGAAGTATTATTCCATTAGGGTGTAGGATAAGCTTATTGAATGCCTTCAATGCTCTTTTGATTGCCTTCATATACTCTTACTGTCATCTTGTCAAACTTATAAATTTTGTCATAAATATCATTGCTCCATAAGGTTTGCCTTGAATGAGATTATCATCCTCTCTCTTATCATAAGATCCCTATCATTCAATGCTCTTGACTATGAGTTATGTCATGGGTTTCATAATGACTATCTTTCAAAGTATCTTAACAAAGTTTTGCTTTGAGGACTTTATACAACCTTTTGGGATGTCCTTCATCCTCATGCACTATCATACAATAATTTTTCACTGCCCTACTATCAATCTTCCATGATAACACTATACAACGTCTTAAATCATTGTCACCAAATGCCCCTATGTATCTTGCTCACATGAAGGCTTTGAGTTAACTTTTGTTATTCACCTACAAGTTGTTCCTCTATGGTTACTATACAGTTCACCTCCTTTTATTCATGGTTATGTATTTCTTCAAGACTATCCAATGATATTTTTTTCTCATAACCATAGACTACTTATTTACCCACCATTTCTATTATTTGAATCACACCTCCCAAAAAACAGTAGCTCACCTTTGCCCTGGTGAATTATTAGTGAATCTTTATGTGATTGTCATGTTAAACATGAACATGTTATGAAACGTTGTCCTTTCTTTTGGACTATCATTTTCTTTTGATTGTTATGCCTAAACTACCCACTACTTGGATTCTAAGACCTAGTGCTTTGAAAAGGTTTGGAATGTCTTGTATCTTTTTACTTTGAACAAGGAGACTACACAAAAAATGATTGGATTGAATTTTGAACTCATCTATTTCAATTAGTATGTGTAAATTCCTAAGGAAAGTTATGCTCCCCGAATTCCCAACCTTCTCATGAAATGCAAGACAAGCCAAAGCACTACTCATGATTGTCCCTTCTTTACATCTAATCCATATGCAATTTATCAAGCCAATACTATTCATAGTTACTATCCTTTAGTTTATGTTCTTCATAACATTTACAAATCCCTAGATTATTGCACATCCTCTCGAGGGGTTTGGAGTATTTTGAAAATTAAATTGTATGCTCATATTAACAAGCACTTTCCAGTACTAGAAAAGCATGAGATGTAAAGACTATGTCCAAAATTGGTCAAGAAGTCTTATGAACTATTAAGTTGCAACGTTGGTAGGTATTCAATGCTACAGTGAATATGAAATGGGAAAAACATTATCTAGAACCTTAACTTAATTATATTCAAGGCCACATTACAAGGTCACTGACTTCCTTTATTTATTATCTTGAATTGTCACAGGTAATTGTCAATCTATCAAGGACTAACAATCATAATTAATTTCACAACCCATAAGACTCATTGTGCATACATATTGTCCTTGATATGATTTTTATGCTTCATGACTTTGTGACCTATTTTATTCACATGCTCATTGTCATATGAGATAACATGAACCTCACAATCATAAAGACTTACCGTCATTCTTTGATTTGAATGCCCATTATCTCACTATCATTCTTATTTACCATCCTTAACTATCAAGCACATTACAATCACTACTTTTACATGTCTTTTTCTATATTATGTGTGTTGATTTTCATTATCCCATGTTCTTGGACCATCAAATCTTCATTTCCCCATGATCAAATACAAGTCACAAACCCTATTTTTGATACATGAGCTTGTCACTCCCTTAAATGGACTACCATTACTTGAGCCCCTTAGCACATAATGATGAATTTCTCTTCTATTGTCCATCATTTTCTTGTATAACTCAACCTTCAAAGATTGTGTAAATTTCTTGGCATAGTTATCTCAGCTGCCATGAAATTCTTTGTTTACCTTTATTCAATGCATAACAATGGACCATCTCTTGAAGGATTATCATACAACAACCATGGAAAACACCATTATGATGGGCCTATTATGCTCATTCCTCACTGAGTTTTGGCTCCTCAAGTAATACATTTGTAGGTTGCCCTTTACATAGGGACTATCACTTGTCTAGTGTTATATTACTTTCATCACTTTTTTTAAGAATTAATATTTGGTAAAGATGAATATTGTACCACCTCCGTGTAAATTGACACAGGAAACATATTCCATTCATAGATGAAACTACCCTTTACACTATCATTAGGAATTTTGCTACCTCTACTTGACTCTCTAACCTTTCCTCAATATTGTAGGCTTCATGGCACACTGCCAAGGTTTATGGTCACCTCCCAATATCAATGTATAAGTATTAAATAAGTAAAATTATCAGGTGTAACCCCCTTTTATAGAATTTCCACATATCCTATATTACATAGGTTACGAATAAATATACTGTAGGCATGAATAGTGGTAATTATACCCTTTTGCAACATGTCATCAAGTATAGAAAATGCCTTATCCAAATTTTCTTGCTTGCAATAGCCATCAATGAGGGTGGTATAAGTAACCTCTACCAAACATTTTGATTGATGATCATATCTACATCATTCAATTCTCTATATTTATAGTAACCATGTAGGAGTGCATTGTAAGTAAAGATACTAAGTGATATATGTTTATCCAACATTTCCTTGAACATTCTTACTAGATTTGTAAAGGCCATGGATGAGAATATCATATGTAAACACATATAGAACAATTCTTATCTTAATCATGTCATCTAGAAGCTTGAAATCATAATATGTATTACCTTCCTTCCTTACAATGAAGAGGTTCCACATGAATATTGGGTTAAGGATTTTCCACCAAGTCAACCATTGAAGCTAGAGTCCATCTTGGATACCAAAGAAGCTAAAAGAACAAGGCATAAGGTGTACAATTAGTACCTAGTGAAGTGGAAAGGCCTTCCTATGGAGGATTCCACCTGGATGACAGAGGAAGACATCAAGAAGCATGGTACCACAGTTTGAGATCTGATCTCAAATGGAACTCAAGATTTTGTTCTCCTCGGGAGTATGGTGCAAGGGCACCTGGGTGTTTTTTGGAAAATAAGGGTCAAATGTGATTCTTTTATGACTTTGAGTCAATTTTGTTTGTAATAAGTTATATTTAGACCATTTTTAATGTTTTTGTTCATGTGGGGTCAGTTTTGAGTCATGATGTCAAGTTTTGTAAATGTTGTAAAAGTTGCATGAGCAACTTCGTATTTTTGGTGTATATGGGAAGTTGAAGGGTCAAATATTTAAAAGATAGCTTGGAACTATTTGAATATGGTTGGAAATTTTTAAAAATTCCTTGGGATGTTTGAGGATTTTTTTTTAAGATGTTTTGGTGATCAAACAATAAGATATTCATTGTTTTCTGCATTTTCTTTGTGTTTCTTGCTGCTACAGAAGTTTGTACAATTCTATATAGACTGAAAATGATAAAAATTTAATTTGAATTATTGAAGGGATGAATTAGCTATCTTTTGGTTTTTGTTTCATCATTTTTCATTGAGATTGGAGTGAGTTTGAAGCAATTTACTAAAAACAGTCAGGAAACCCTAGTTTTGAGGGTTTGAGAGAAAAATCATGTATTAGGAGACCATTACATTGGTGGAAAACTTTAAAAATCAATGGAATGGGGATAGTTAGGATTTTTTTCATGTTGGTAGAGTTTTCAGATGCAGGGGATGGAATTAGGGCCGAGTTTGATCAAGCCCTAGCCTAATATCTCTATGTATTAGGCTTAAAAGGATAGGTAGATATAAGGTTTTGTAGATAGAAGATTGGAAAATGATTTCAGTTGATAAAATCTACATATTCAAACCCTATGTGACTTGAGGGAAGCCCTGGAGTAAATTTTTGTGGTTGGAAGAGAGTATATCTTGTAGTTGCTTTGGAAAACAGGCCTAATTAGGCCTAGTTGTTGTGTAGCAGTAAAGTTTGGAGGGTGTTGTTAAAAAACAACCATATTCAAAAACTTGATATGTTTCAAAGTGGCATAAAGGGTATTCAAAATGGTGATTCAATTTTGGTTTTGAATTATTCTTTGAAAGATATGATGGAAAATCACTATTTGGAGTACTACAAAGGAAATTGAAGGACTTGTGAGAAGAGGACCAAGTTAGGGTATAAAAGTTGTAAAGTTTGCTTGATTGTGATTGGATTGAAAACCTCCACCCTGATCTACATCAAATATTCTTCACAAATTTCCTTGATACCTTCACAAAAATATGTTATAAACTCCCTTACCAATCTACTTAAAAACCTTCATAAAACTACTCATAAGTTTGGCATAAATTTACAATATAATTCCTCAAAAGATCTACTCAAATCTTCAACAAATTTTGCTCATAAATTTTCTATGAATGGTGTTATATAAATATGCTCTTTAATCTCTTTTATATCTACTATAAATCTTCCTTAAAGGTCTACTCCAAATCAACTTATATGTTTGCTTCAAATCACCTTTAGATTTGCTCACACTTGTTTTAAATCCGATCTTGAAGTCTAATTTTAATTGTTTCAGATTTTCTCTTGAGTAGAATGGCATTCAATAATTTATCTTTCAAAATTCACTCCACAACTCTCTTAAATACCATCATCATGCCCCTTCAAATACCTCTTCACCCAAGAGATGTTACTCTTCCAAAGAGGTCGACCAAACTTTAAATATAAATATTTTATTTAAAATATTAAATCCCCAGAGTGGGGTGCTTCTATGAGGGGGGTAAACCTCATCAAATAATTTAATTGTAATTTATTTTAAACACCTCCCTCGAGGAACACTTATACCCAATAGAGTCGACCAACCCTTTAACAATTTAATTTAACATCAAAGTGGCATCTATATGAGGAGTAGTCAGCCATAGCAAGGAAATATTTTATTTTGATTCTTCAAATTCATCTTGTATTCAAACTATAAAATATCCTTTATGAATCATTTCTATTATTTTGATCTCATCACTGCCTTGGACACTTGATCCATATCTTGAATGATGTTGACAATTTTGCATAGGAGTTATACATGAAGTCAACCAATTTTACTTCCTTTTGATGATGCAATTTATGGCCTATAATGATTTCCTCTTCAACCTTTGACATCAATGAAAACAATACATCAATGATAAACTATCTTGTCCATACCTCTTTGACATCAATGACAATATTTCCAACATGCTCTATGTGCTCCAACAAGATACCTACAACAATAACCACGGTGATCAGTGTCTAAAAAAATAATCCTCCATAATTCTAATGCATAAAAGATAATATTCATCCAAAGATATGTCACATTAATTGTCACATAGAACCATGAATCCTACTTCAACTTCATATCCAAACTCAAACACTAAATTTGATGGTAAAAAATAGGCTTGATAGTTGCCAAAAAATAATTTTCATAACTAGAATAAACAACCACAACTAGTTGTTAACACATCCAACTAACCATACCTCAAAACCAAGGTATAAAAATCATAATAGGTAAACCTTATCCCATCAACATATCTAACCTAATACAAATCTTGATCACAAGTCCTTGCACATATCTATCCTGCATAAAGAAACTATAAAGACTGACAACATTATAGTGTAATGTAAGCATCTAATAAAGGACACATAGACAGCCTAAAACTCTCATTGCATGGATAATTCCAAATCCCAAGTCAATTAATGCATCTAAAAATCCACCAATAGTACTCACATAGAAAGTGTAGCCAATTTCATCAATATAATTTAGTACCAAAGAACATGCACAAATATATGTAAAATTATTAGCTCAATTATTGCAGCATAATTGTCTCACCACTAGTCTCCATAGTTCTCCCAAATTCTCCACACTCAATAAATGAAAGAGCCTCAACATTATTACTAGAAATAATTAAGTACAATAATAATAAATGGACACAAACCTAGTGATCACAATAGCTCCACACAAACTTCAACTCCAAAGTCATATGAGTAGGGATCTTCAAGAAGAAAGATGAGACTATAAAGAGAACCTTCAAATGAAAACTATGTAACATGTCCTTCAACCAATGCCTCTAATTGTTAAATATGTGATAATTAAGATCTCCTTCATAAAACCCAAAAGAGAAAAGTATTATCTACATCCAACCATTCAACTCAAAGATAAACATATAATGTAAATCAATTGACTAACCAAGATGTAAGACTCTCAAGCTAAAGTAAGACCAAACCAAAATATCCATTCCCAAAACTAAGGGAAATTTCCAAAAACCATCCTCTACACTCCTCAAAATTATATTTGTAAGAATATTGTATGCATAAGGAGACAAAAGAAAAAATAAATCATTCCAAATTCCAAGTAGTCCTCAAACAGGTCCTCTAAAACTAACATCCATAGCTTGAGAAAAATTCCCATGATAAAATAAAACATGAAACAAAATGCATTTGAAAACAAGGTGGGTAATACCTATCACATGATTCAATGTTATTAGGACCAAGCATGGGGAATAAAATTTATCCTCCAAGATAAACCAAGCTATAATGGTTGTCTCTAAGAATAATCCCCTCAATAGTTCCATATTGTATTCATGTCCAACCTAGGTGTAGGAAACCTAGAAAATCAAGAAAAACCAAGCTACAATAATTTTCTCTAATAACAATCTCCTTAGTATTTCCATGTTGAACTAATGTCTAACCTAGGTGTACAATCTTCAGGACCTTCCTATTAAAAATTTATCAAAGGTTAACTGTTTCAACATGTGATCTCCAAGAAAAAGAGATCTCTAATCTCATCAAATTTGACATATGTATATAAATAATCATCTTATGCTAACCAAATTCTAATGTGACATTATAATAACTAAAATATCACAAGAAAAATGATCACACCACTCATCAATCAAATTATCATAATTCATGACCAAAAGATCCATCTCTAGAATCAAGAACTCTCTGTGACATCATGATCTGCATCCCCTTAAAAGATCATATGTTGGAGTTGAACATATTTTCTCCCAAGATCACTTGTAACACACGAAAAGAATCTAATGTGCAATGAATACTCCTCCATGGCACAATAACATCCATCCTCTAAACTAATGATCATTTTTAAAACCTAAAAAATCATAATAGACACCTCAACCAAAAACCCTAAGAGTCCTTTATGATTACAAGATGTAAAAATTTCCAAATCACACGAAGATAACCATATCCTGGAAGTAGAAGTCAATGTGTCAAAGAACTATCACTATATAAAATATAAGATCTAAGAGCTCCTCTGTGACACCAACAACCACTACAGGAAATCATCCATCACCAAGTGATTAATCCACGTCACTACTAAAGCTCCCACTAAACTATGATGCTGAGCTAAATATGACATCATGATAACCATATCTTAAATTCAGATCACCCATGGCTTATGCACAATCACTTAACAAAAATGCCAATAATTGTATAGGATAAAGCATAACCAATATCTTCAAACCAAGGAGATACATTGCCACCTACAAACTAGGAAATAATCCAACACAACCAACAATACATCTACATAAACAACCATGTTGCACTAAAGCTCCAACACAATTGTATCTAGTAACATTATATCATTGCCTCATAATGAAAAATAAACCAATTAGTTTGGTTACTAAACTAGTCCAATGAAATAGAATATACATCCACACTAAAATATCTATGGGTATCAACAACCCACATTCGAGTTATATATGCAACTTGTAAGTATAGATAGCTTATAAAATTGTATAACTTGTAAATATCATAATGTGATACAAATTAAACATCATGTTAGTAAATATTCAAATGGAGATAAATATAATTAAATGTGTAAGTTTTCCACGACTCAAACACCAAATTACCTCTAGATTTGATTTACGACAAAATCACGTAATATTATAATAAAATGAAGTAACAAATAGCTCAAACAAAAAAGTAAGTGAATGATTCATATATCAACATACGAAACTTGATCTTGTAACATCTCTAACGATACTCTTTTAATTTTCACCTAGGTTTTAATAGATGAAGTAAATAATTCAATTCCTTCAAAATAGGATGACAAAAAATTTCTTTTCTAACTTCACAATTTGCATTTTGCATAAAGGAAATCATTTAACACTTCATAATTGAAGTAACATGACTTAATATCATGTAAATGAAACACATTTTCAAGTACATTTTGCATATAATATTTATGATCAAGTAAACAAATTCATAATTTACAAATAAGAACAAGGTCGGGATATCCTTAGCTAGATTACTCTTCTATTTTACAAGCCTTGGCATGTTGGTTGCAAGAGGGAGATCATCACCCAAGTGTTGTACCTCTAGCTACAGACCAATGGCCCCTTGCACACCTTCCAACTAGAAGTGGCCCTACCCTTTGACGAAGAGTATAGTATAGGAACGTCTAGTATTGTCATTTGAGTATCTAGCTAGTGTTGTGTCCTACATAACAAGTATGGTCATACAACTATAGAGATTACCTAACTAAGTATGACGTTGCTAACTAGTTATACAAAATTGGAGCACAGTGAACCGATGAGTGCAAGCAGAGAATTTTGCACTTACTTTGGCCAAATTTTGAATATTCATCTACTTTCTAGGAAGCGGTGTCGAAAGTTCACCCACCTCTAACTTGACTTGGAAATCTCACTGACCTTTGGTTAACTCAACTATTGGTTTGACCCAAGGTTAACTTATTCAAATAGATTCTCTTTCAAAAAGTGATGACTTCACTAAAGTCGTTTATTCAACTAAGTAGGTTTAACACTTCTAAATCGAATACCCACATGTTACATTCTCACAATATTTTGTGTCTAGGCAACCACCTCTTATTCGAGTCCTTTAAATAGCCAAAAGGAGTAAACTGCTTTCCTAGTATTATGGTCTTTGGTTTATGATGAGAACATAATATCCTCTACTCAAGATATTTGATTTCTAATCAATAGATAATAATAATGGCTCCTGGTCAAATATGAAATACCTTTATAGTTCAAATAATAATAAAGACTTTATCTTCTCTATTATATTTTAGACCTTTCTTTGAATTTCTTAAAGATTCTCTGTATTGAAAATACAATATAAACGATGATAATAATAAAATATAAGATGTATTATTGGAATAAATATCATATTTGAGTATTTAGCAATTCTTCACTAATTCAATTTATGAAGCTAGTTTGTTTGGTTAAACATAGATTAGACAAAGTCTATAGCTTTTCCCTTAAGCTCTCTCTTAAAATTTACTCAAAATCTCATATATCTAGTTTGATTAAAAGATACGTTTACTAGTGTGAACACTTAGCCTATCCATCCGATTATTTATAGTTCATACCATCTTTTATATTCTCTTATGAGTAACCATAAGTAATCTAGATTATATATGTATAGGAATACATTCATGTATGTTTCTAAAACTACTACATACTTGCATTTGCCTGAATAAACATAGATTTATATGGGCTTTTATCAATTTAAAGAAGAGAATCTAAGAGAAGTGATATTAGCCATACCTAAAAAAGATTATCCTAGCTTCTATACTAATATTTGTTGCTTTTAACTCGACAACACAAACTCAAGATCGTTGTCCTTTACAAACCCCACGCACAATCTCTAACTTTAGCAACTGCAACTCCGGCCTTAGACCAATGAACCGTGTTTGAAGAGCAACCAATTTACTATGGAGATCAAGCTATAGAAGAAAGATATTCACCCAAAAATAGTGCTCAATATGACAGAGAAGAAACTTCTTAAAACAATGCTATCTTTCCAAAAACTCGCATTTAACTCATTTTCTCTTTCTATGCCTAGCCTTTTGTAAAATCTATTCTCACAATTAGGAGTAATAATCAACAAATGAATACTTATTCTATCTATTGATTCATTTTGCCTCTGCTCATTAAAAGAGTTGGCTTAAAATAGAAATCAATTGCCTGTATTGGAGGCTTGATCAAACATCTACCTATCATGGCTTGCATAGGCAGTAAAAACATGAAGAATACAATTTAAAAATGATTACCTGTGCAACTCTTTAGACTACCACGACAAGTAGTTGATCGAGTCCTCTTCAAAACAAATACCTACGGCTACATATTGTTTCTCAAAGCATTTAAATGCAATTTGAAACCTATAGGAAAAGCCTCTTTGAAAGGCATGACTTGCAACAATTTTTCCATGACTCACAACCACCTTTCAAACTAATCGACCAATCCTTGAAGACTAATAAAATAGGCATGTGAAGAATGATTCACATCGCCACTTTATGTGGCTTTAAATTAAACTCTAAATGTGAAGTTTTTCAGTCACCTATGTGGCTTCCAAAACAATTTGGTTTTTCTCAAGCTGGTGCTAAAATATGGCGCTCATATTAACTTCTAAAATGCTCTTTGAAAAGCCTTTAAAATTGTCTTAGCCTTCCATGGCCTAAGTGTGATAACTTTTCCATATTGATATGGCATTCAAATTGAAAACAATAAAATTATAATATATATATACATTAACATTAATATTATCATATTTATATATATTTGTACATATATACATACATACATACATACATGTGCATTTAGCACACAACATATATATATTATAAATATAATATTACCAATTATAAAAGATATTTGAAATCAATTTAATTTGATGATTTAAGAGGATCTTTAACGATAGGGCTTTTACTTTCTCTAATGACACCTTACCTATCGACTTAGATTCATGCCTCACCCAAACTTGATACTTGAACTGACCTCACGAGGTTTTCAAATAACCTAAGTGAGTGTGTGTGTGTGTGTGTGTGTGTGTCAATTCAGATAGCAATACTAGATGATTCGTAGACCAACCCCTCTCTTGGGTGATAATCTCCCTCTCCCTCTGGAGGGCATGAAAAATTCCTGCATTTTTACTTAAAGCAATATTCACATAGTTAGTCACTTCCATTTAGAACATAATTACAATATTGTTTAAGCATCTTATAATCATTTAAAAGAAAATACATCACATTGCATATATATCATTCAACCATTAAATACCATAATGACATCACCATGCATTAAAACTATATTTAAACATAAAAGTTAAAGTAATTTTGTAAATCAACAATGGGGCGTAATAGATCCACTATGAAGTGAGCTCATAAAATACTCTTTGTCACCTATAAGAATTCCAAAATTGGACACCATGGGCACAAGATATGACCTATTAAATCAAGGAAATAAAAATAGCTACCAACAAGTATTTTTTTATCTAAAACAACAATTTTTTTGTAATACATTGATACCATAGTGTAGTAATTAGAAAGACATTTTTATCCACTACAAGAACGTAAAAATATAATTTTGTAGTTGAAAGTTATGGCTCCCAAAAAATCTCCTTTATTATGCCATTCAAACTATATATGGGTGACCCACTATCTTGGGTGCGAAGCTTAGCTCTTGTAGGATAGCTTACACCTATGACTAAGGGTTGGCACCAAGTGGTTGGTCTATCATGTGACTTAGGCTAGCCCCCATTTTGGACTTTTTAAATTATATTTTTTGTTGTAGTACCTAGGATGACATAAGGAAAATTCTCTACTAGTGAATCATACATTAAAAAAATCATGTTCATACTTTTTTGGTGTAGATGAATGCACCATGATTTTATAGATCCCTAATATATCTAATGACACTAACACTTGTACCATCATATGGACCATATGACTATACAAATATATATGAAATATTCTCTATAAGATTCCTTCACAGCCTTAAATATGGAAAAAAAATTCCCCCAAACATAGTCTTGTTTTAAATGAATCCATAGTTTTGGGGGTCTTTTAGACTCAATGGTGAGGTTAGTTTTTGTCTAGGAGGCCTCCAAAAAATTCACCCGTAAAATCCTCTTAGAAAGAGCCTATATAAAAGAAAACACTTGTCAAATCTTCATCAAACCCCATATCTCCAACAACCCAAGTCACACTTGTAACCTTAAGAATGCTTCCATTCTTTCATGTAAGACCATGGATTCAATTGTTCATAATATTACACCATTAACAAGGGTTATAAATGTCAAAGGGATCTCCTCCCATAACCTATGAACCAGTATTTGGTACTAAATGAGATGAAATTTACAATATAAACCATTTTCATATAATCCCAAGAATAAAAATATGTAAACAAGTATTCATAATCTATAATATAAGAAAATATCCAAATGTACCATCAAGATGACACGATATGCCCCTTGGAAAAACCATCAAAGGAAAAAACTTAGCCTCTAAATGTACTCACACACTCGATGTGTTATATCATGAATAACTATTAAATACACTTGCAGAGTCTCCTTGTAAGAATTTTGAAACATCGAGCTCCCCAATTGCACTCCACATGAACAAGAAAATAAGAACCATGAACCTATATATCCCAATCCAAGATTCCTCTCCTCACACATGCAACTTACAAGAGATGCTCAATTAAACTTAGCCAACACACCAAAGTTTATGATAGACAATCTCAACAACTATTCATGTGCACACTTTCTTTTATAGAAAAAAGGTTTACACAAAGCTACTAAATGGTATAACATAAATTGTGTGCCTCTAAACCATGAACTTACACAATCATGTCCCCCTTATTTGTATTTTAGTAATGATATTTCCCTTTTGGTACTACGTTTTTCTAATATTAAATATTTTTTCAATGTGCAACCCACATTAAATATTTATCCCAATGTTACGTGCAACATACAAAGTGACCCCAAGAATGCCTAACTCATGTGATGCACACATCCCTAGTTTTTCTAGGTGCACCAAAAATAAATATTAATTTTACATTATAAACATTGTGCAAGGTGTACAACACACATTTTCCAACAATGAGATGGGAAAATAGTAGAAGGCATGCCTAGAGATGGAGGGATGGTAGATGCACTTATCTAATGCAAGAGCATCCACGATCATCGGCAATCTTGCATCAACCAAAAATATTTCCTTGCTTTGTTTTGTATTTTTAATAAGGGCTAATGTGTGGGGAATTAATTATTTTAATTTCCAAATATTACAATTTTCCCCTATGGTAATTTGTAGTTGTAATTTTGGAGGTGGATTTACTTTGGTAAATGTTTCAAGGGCATCCCAAAGGAATATTTCGATCTAGGAATCCATCTCAAGGTGGGGACCACACATCAATGCATGTCCTTACATGTTGATTTGTATGATTTGTGTGCTCTTGCATGTCGATGTGCCCAAGTTTGCTTGTTGACCGTGCATGTTATTTCATGGAGTCATCAGAGCTATTGGAGAATAATGAAGCATACCAGATTGACCAAATTTGATTGGCCATGGTTTAGGTGTCCATGTGAAGGCCATGTGAGCATTGAGCAATTTTTATTATTTTATGATTTATTCTCCAAATGGGGCATGGGTTTTACAAGGAGGTGTTTTGCTTGTGGTTTTGGAAAACCATAATAGTTTTTCTCATTTACAAGTCTATATATTTAGGCCTTGTCATTTGGGAAGATGAATTTGGTAGGTTTTGTAGGTTGGGATGGAGAGATGCTACCAAATTGAAGAGAGGATTTGAAGGCTCAATTTTTTCAGATTTCTATTTGCATAGAAGCCCATGTTTTAGGGAGCTAGTGAGCTCCATATTTTGGGAGATAGTGAGTAAGTGAAGTCCATGTGAAGCGAGCTTGAGAACTTCAAGAAAATAAGGGTTGAAAAAGGTCAAGAAAACAATTTTGTTGTAGGTTTGAAGGTGCTTGGATAACAACAAATAGAATTGAAGGTTGCAGGTTTATTACATAAATGATTTCCATTGAATATTGCAAGTTGAAGGAGCTAGAACCTTGTTAAAGAAGTTGGATTGAAGGAGACCATTTGTGTATTGATATTTCCTATTATAAATCAGATTTGTGTTGTTTCGAGTATTTTCTAAGTTGTATATGTAGACACTTAAAATTGTCCTGATTGACATTGCACAATTGAATCTGATTACTAACACAATTTCGTCTTAAATTCACCTTTTTTTTAACTGTTTAATTGAATAACCCTAGTTATTTATTTAAATGCATCATTTTCATCTATTAATCTGATAATTAGCTTCATTAGGTTAATTCACCCCCTTTCACACTAACGTTTCATCTTGTTTAATTGGATAATACAAATTATTTAAATTAAACCCCCTTATGTCCTCTCATTTAATTAAATAATCTAAATTATTTAATTAAATGTTACTTAAACCTCTTTTCATTAAATAAATAAATTATTTAATGATAATCTTAAATTCCTCTAATTTTCACAATTAAAACTTTGTTTTAATTATCAAATTCTTAATTATCCTCACCTTGCCACTCGCAAGGGAATATTCCTCCTTTGTACATTACTCCAAAAGGGAATATTCCCATGGAATATTCCTCCTTTACACATTCCTCCAAATTTGAAAATATCTTTAGCTTCCTAATTTTTAGGAAGTATGTTTGTTCAGAGTAAATCATGACCATTGATTAAATTGTTTGATCCTTTTCAACTTTCAACCTTGACCATAGATTTGAATCATCAATCCATGCTTAATCCTCTCATTGATTTTCATCCCTTGATTAAGCTAATCAATCCTAACCATTGGTTTGATAATTTTACTGATAAATAGACCTCACTTCTATGAAATAGGGATCCCACTTTTAGAGTAAAGTTACTATAGTGAAATTTAGAGCAATATTAGCATTTTAGCTTCATCTTAGTTAGCATTTCATCTATTTATAACATCATATTAGCTTAGTTTTCATCAATGGCTACCATCTTTTGAGATTATTTCCATCTAGGGATTGGGAAAGGGTTGTCATTTCATGTCATATGCAACACCAATCCCCCAATGGTATAGTTTGTTGTGAGTTTGAGGGTTAGTTTCCTCTTATATCAGTGGTATCAGAGTGGGAGTGGAGAGTGTTAAGTATTTTTAAACAGATCGTTGAGTGAGGTAATTTACATGTGAAAAACTTGAGGGTTTTAAAAAACTATGGTAAGGATTTGTGAGGCCTTAAGGATGGAAAAGAGGAAGAAGAAAATGACTTTTGTCATTGGATGGATTCTAAGGATTCTTGGACTTGAGAAAATTAAAGAGAGACTTCAAAAATTTATATAAGAATGTGTGAGGATTGAAATGATAAAGATGAAGTAGAAGGTGAAAGAAACGGAAGTAGAGATCGAAAGGATAAAATAAGAAGATAGGAGAGTTGGAGGTAATTGTGATTATCTTTCTAATAATATTTTTATTGCAAGAAAGAAAGACGATGCAACAGGGTGTCATGCATGTGGCACAAAAGAAGAAGATGATGAATACGAATAAATTGATGAACTTGAAGCTAAGACATGTCTTGTTGAAGGCATAATGGTGGAGAATGAAGAGGTTGTATGTGCAAAAGAACAAGTTGCAATATAAGTTGATATGATGGAATTTGTGTGTCTTGAGTATGATGAGGTGATTGGCGAGGAAGGAGAATATCTCCTACTAAGAGAGGAGATAAGGAAGATAGAAGAATTATTTGCAGCCAAAGAAAGTGTAGCAATTGTTGTAGATGAAGATGATGTAGTGATAGAGCTTGAGAAGCAAATAAAGAGGGTAAAGAAGATTTACTATCAATAAAAAAGAGTGGCTTGAAAAACTTGTCAATGAAGGTGAGAAGATAAATATTGCAATGAGGGACGAAGAAGATGATGTTGGAGAAACAAAGAATGATGAGGTGAATTTTTATTTTGAGTTTTAAAATTATGATTATTTACCTTCTATAAAAGAGATTACAGTTGTAGAAGATGAAGTTGTAGTTGAAAATTGGTACGTGGATGTTGCATGTTTGTGTATAGAGGTTGTAGAAGATGGTACAAGAGGAACTTGGTGGAGATGGTCGGTTTGTGGTGGGCTGAATCACACAAAGAAGGAAATAAAGGAATACGAGATGTGGCAAAGGAGGATGGTATATAATGGATGTAAGTCCACGAGAGAAATTAGGAATAGAGTGCACACTTGGTGGAGGAGGATGACAAGTTTCCCGGCTAAGCACTAGGAGAGGCGGAGGAAGAAGTTCTTCTGTCTAAATTAGAAATGGATTTTTTTGAGGATTGCTTGCAATCTGAAAGGGTGGTACTACCACTCAACTCCATTTTGTGAATCCATACTCATAAAAAAATTCCTACCTTGGGTGTCTGATGCAAGATCCAAGGTCATTGGCAATCTTCTGTCAACCAAAAATATTTCCTTTTTTTATTTTGTATTTTCAATAAGGGCTAATGTGTGGGGAATAAATTATTTTCATTTCCAAATATTATAATTTTCCCTTGTAGTGATTTGTAATTATAATTTTGGAGGTGAATTTACTTTGGTAAATGTTTCAAGGGCATCCCGAAGGAATATTTTATCCTAGGTGTCCATTTCAAGGTGGGGAGCACTCATCAATGTATGTCCTTACATGTTGATTTGTATGATTTGCATGCTCTTACATGTTGGGGTGCCCCATTTTGCACATTGGTGCATGTTCTTCCATGGAGTTGTCGGAGCCATCGAAGAATAATGAAGATCACCAAATTGACCAAATTTGATTGGCCATGGTTTAGGTGCCCATGTGAAGGCCATGTGAGCATTGAGTATTTTTTATTTTTATTTTATGATTTATTCTCCAAATAGAGCATGGGTTTTTCAAGGAGGTGTTTTGCTTGTGGTTTTGGAAAACCATAATGGTTTTTCCAATTCACAAGTCTATATATTAAGGCCTTGTCATTTGGGAAGATGGATTTGGGAGTTTTTGCAAGTTGAGATGGGGAGATGTTTTCAGATTGAAGAGAGGTTTTGAAGACTCCATTGTTGCAGATTTATATTTGCATAGAAGTCCATGTTTTAGGGAGCTAGTGAGCTCCGCATTTTGGGAGATAGTGAGCTAGTGAAGTCCATGTGAAGGGAGCTTGAGAGCATCAACATAAGAAGGGTTGAAAGAGACCAATAGATATTTTTTTGTAGTTTTGAAGGTGTTTGGACAACAACAAATAGACGTGAAGGTTGCAGGTTTATTGTAGTAGTGATTTCCATTGAAGATTATAGGTTGAAGGAGCTAGAACCTTGTGAAATAATTTGGATTGAAGGAGACCATTTGTGTATTGATAATTGTTGTTGTAAATAACATTTATATATCAGTTTTTTAATTTTGTTAATCAACCCACATGGATGTAAAATAATGTATTTTTAGAAATGCTTTGTTGTTATGTAATTGAAGGAGAATTTAAATGAGAACCTAAGAGATTTCTTGCAAATTTTTGTGTTGTTTCAAGTATTTTTTGAGTTGCATAGTTTGTTGTTGTTAGTTTATTATTGAGGTTTTGTTTCCTCTTACATCATTTTCAAAGATTTAGGGAGGGAAATATTAACATCAATAAAGTATAATATATGTAACCAAATGGTATATTATGTAAGGTATTTTCAAGCCACATGTTCCTCATGATCATAGTCACCATTTTCATTCTTATGTGTATGATAAATAATTGTATTTATGGGAATAATTTAGCACACAATTAGCAATGGATTGATCCATATTAGGATTTAACTGTGCACTTCTTCACAAAGTAATATAAGGTGGAAGAGCCTTTAATATGCAAGTAATACTAAAAAATATAGATTATAAAAGGTTGTATATAAATGACCTAAGGTTGATAAAAATAGTCAATAAGCATATCTAAAACAAGAATATAATTTAACCCTGAAGGCCAACACAATGGTTTATGTGTGTGGAATAAGATAAATCAATGGTAAGCACCCAAACATGCATGGTACATAGAAAATTAATATTGTGAGTACCATCACTTCAAAGGTCACATTATGTCAAAATGCATGAAACTTAAAAATTGTATCCAAGATCTAATTAATCACAAAGAGATCAAGGTATGAGATCATATGTCCTCCTCTCCTAATGAGAAATTAGGCATAATCTTCCTAATCATGATCAAAAATAATCCTTTGTGTCAAATAAAGGATCATCCCAAAATAATTTTACAAAAAATGCCAACACCAATAAGTCATTTGTCTCATATGTTTCAATATTTGGTGATATTAAATAATCTTATCCACAAGTAATAGCATCACAATAAAAAATCCTCATCTCCACTAGACATAGTTGGGTTACTATCTGAGGGCTTCTTTTTCCTCCCAACATGTCACCCAATACGAATTCCTAGAGCATCTCGGGAAGAATCCAACACATATATCCATCTTGGATCTTCTTTGATCATCCCCTATTTATAAGGAGATATTAGACCATGCATTAAAGGAATCACAAGTCCCTAATGATATTAATCCAAATTATTGTAAAGCCATGGTGGGTCATTTATCGTCCTCTTATCAACTTGTATTTATTTTAGCATATATTCCTTCTATTGATCCATCACATATCTGAGTAATCCATATAGATTCTATAGTAATTAAATATAATGTTAAAATAGTCCTCATAGATGAAAATTTGGATTCTAACTTAATATGCACAAAATTTTCAAGAAATTGAGATGTTTTGAAGATGACACAAAACCTTAAAAAATATCACTCTTAAAGCTTATTATGATATAGAATGAGAGTTAGGAGGTATCATTTGGATTCCAACTTAGGTGGGTCCTATTTTAGAACAAACTCTTTTTCATGTTCTTGACCTTGAACTCCCATATAATATTCTCCTCGATCACCCATAGTTTCATGCCATTCTATTTATTCCCTCTACATACGACTAATGTATTAAATTCATACATGATGGAATAGAAGTCATGTTTCTCACTAATCCTAACCCCTTTCAATATCGTAGAATATTGGGAGGTCCCCATAATAAGTTCTTGTCCTATGTTGATCTTAACACTTTGGCATTGACATATTCCACCAAAATGACTTCTTGAATCAAGGTCAAGATCATAGACAAAGGGTGTGGGGATTAGGAGCTACACAACATATTCTATGTGGGTCAACTCCCTCTTTCTTTGTGCTCCTATGGAAAACCCTAGTTTCGTATCAAGAAAGACTCTAAGGTTTACCAATGTGGTACAACTAATTTCATTCAAAATGGTTTCCTCAATGATGAGATCATCAATAATGACATAAGCTCTTGGTTATATAGAGATGGTGAATATGAACCATGTTTTATTGATAAAATCCCCTAAAATTATTCCAAATATGTAAAAACATGGCATACAAAGGCAAAGGACTAAGACACCATGAACTAGGAACCATTGAACTAGTTACCATCAAGGTTAATTGCTATAGGTTTGGATTTGGATACATGTCATTAATTGAGGAATTCTTTGATACCAATTAAACTTCTAACATTGTAGGATCCTTTCTCATTGTTAAGTATGTCAAAGGATAGGAATTTGAAGACTCCTTTGTTGATTTCATTGCCCTCTTCTATGAAATGATGATTTCACTATCACTTCCATTATTTAACTTCATGCTTTAGCTACCAACCCCATCACTTCATCATCCATCAACCTCACCCTTCTCCATACAAAAATCATTGCTTGGGACCAACAAGATTCATTGTATTTAGATATGTTAAAAAATGATAAAGCTTTAGCTGAGTTCATTGGAATTCATGATGAGATACCAAAAAGTGACCACAAAAAGGGTTTTCACATAGATATTGATGCAACAACTTGTTTTGGGGAACAAGTTGAGTTCCCTAGTTTGAAAACTAAAATATAGTCCCATAGTGAAAACCTCTCTTAGGCACTATCAAATGAAAAAAGAGAATGAAATTAAAAATTACACGCCTATTGCTCAAAAACTCTTTGAGGTGTCAATAGACAAGGAACTTGGCCTTCCCTCAATATATTCATAGTGGTATGAATGATAATCAATATTAGTAGAATAATCACAAGATATCAACTTGGGTATTGATATTAATCCCAAAATCACATATCTTGTAGCAAATAATCAAAATATGAACAAAAAACCACCACAAATATCCTCAATAAATAAACAAATAGTTTTTCTTGGTCCTATGTATACATGTTGGGTTTAGATCCTTCACTTGTTTTACACCATTTAGTGGTGCATTCAAATGCTAAACCAGTTAAATAAAAACTTTGTAAGATACACCCTTGAGTTACACTATTAGTCAAAGAAGAGCTTAAGAAACTATTAGAGGTTGGATTTATTAGACAAATTGACTATCTAAAATAGATCTCCAACATCATCCCTCTTAGTAAAAAGTCCAAACATATTAGGGTTTGGACAAACTTTTTGAGAACTCAACAAAGCATGTTTAAAAGATGATTTTTCACTTTCAAATATAGACATGATCATTGATATTACTATAGGACATGATATTTTATCCCTTATGGATGGATTTTTAGAATATATTTAGATTTAGATTTCTCTTACAGATCAATAAAAAATAGCCTTTACCACCCCTTGGGGAACATTTTGTTATCAATTCATGCCATTTGGGCTTAAAAATGTAGGGGCTACTTATCAAAGAGAAACAACAATCACCATTCATAATGTGTTGCATCACATAATGAAATATTATGTACAAAAATTACTAGCTAATTCAAAATCATGAGAAGATCGCCCATAGGTTCTTGAGTGTATATTTGAACATCTGAGAGAATATAAGCTTCACCTTAATCCTAAGAAGTGTGCCTTTGGCATCATATAAGAAAGCTTATGGGCTTCATTATTTCTTGACAAGGCATAAAAGTTGACCTTGCTAAAGTCATTGCTATCTTCGATATGCCACTACCATAAATTCTTAAACAATTATGTGGTCTTCAAGGAAAACTTTAGGGTTAGAGGGTTCACTATATAGCTTACAACAAAGTGTTAGCTATTTTCTGATCTCCTAAAGAAAATTAACACCTTTAATTAGGATGAATTTTTTCAATAGGCATACAATAAATCAAAGAGTATCTTGCATCGCCACCAGTGCTCATGCCACCTATCCTAGGCAAACCATTATTGCTTTACATTTTTGTAACACCAATCATCTTGGGGGAATGCTTATCACAACATGATTTAGAGGGTCACAAAAGGGCTATCTACTAAATTAGTAGGACATTGGTGGGCCATGACTTTAATTATACAACCATGGAACATGCATGCTTAACTTCATTTTTAGCTCTAAAAAATTATGACACTATACACTGAGTCATAAGATCCAATTCATTTTTTGAATTGACCCAGTAAAATATCTTCTTTCAAAAAAATCTCTCATAATTCATGTGAAAAAATGGGTCATGTTGCTAAGTGATTTTAATACAAAATATGTTAACAAAATAATAATCAAAGGATAAGTCATTTCATGCCAACTTGCAGATGTAACTCTTACAAATAGCCATCCTCTTATTATGGACTTTCTTGATGAATCTATCTTTGTTCTAAATCATGCAAAGTCTTATACATTATATTTTATATTTCATATGCCCGTCAAGGATTAGGGACATGAACACTTTTTGACACTTCACTCTTCAAGGTGATTTAATTCCTAAAGCTTTTAGATTGGCTCTCCCATACACAAACAACATCATAGAATGCAAGTCCCTCATGGATGGTCTCAAAATAATAATCTAGTGGAATATCCAACATCTATTAGTTTATGGGGATTCATAGATAATCATAAGCCAAGCCAATGATAAATAATAGACACCAAATGAGAAGCTAACCTCTTATAAAAAGATGGTTGATAGTTTTAAAGAATATTGCATATGTATCCAATTTGAGTAGGTAACTAGACTCAATAATAAAGTAAAAAATTGGATGGTCACCATTGGGGTTCTCCTGGATATGCCACAAGATAGTCCTCATTGGAAGTCTTGGTTAAAAATTAGTTGGCCCGCTTATATGATGCCCTTGACATATAACTCATTTGTAGACTTGTCAGTCCCAATAATTCTTGGTATCATGATATTTATACTTACCTCAATGATAATATCCTTTCAACAAACCTATCGTACATTCAACACAAAATATTTATCCAATGATCTTCCCACTTCACTATCCTTGCCGACTCACTCTACCAGAGGAACATTAGTGGTTCTTTAATTAATTACTTTAAATTGAAAGAGGCTACTTGTAATTAAAGAGGTTCATGATGGTATATATCATGTGCACACTAGTGGTATGATCCTAGCCAATAAGCTCTTAAGAATAGGATACTATTAACCCATAATGGAATATGATGCCTATCAATATGTAAATAAATACTTGACATACTAGAAAAATGGAGATATAATTCACACACCATCATATGTGTAGTAGACCATCACTACCTCTTGGCCCTTTTAGTAGTAGGGCCTTGATCTTGTTGATAAGATTCACCCATCTTCCTCTAATGGCCATAAGTTTATCATCATTGCAACTAGTACTTCACCAAATGGATTGAAGCTACGTCCAACAATCTCAAAGTTCATCTTCCACTACATCATATGTCACTACAACATCCCTTCCAACATTGTCATTAACAATGGTAGGTTATTTAAAATTAATGAATTCTACACTCTTTGTGAGTGCTTTCACATCCAACACCATTGGTCCACCCCATTTATACCCATAAGGTAATAGAAAATCAAAGGTGTCTAGTAAAATCATATTAAAAATCCTCAAAAATACATGATCAATTATGTTGTCCATGACTAGTACATATACCTTAATCTTCCCCTTTGTACTTATCACAATAGCATCTATACACCAATTGGTGTGACTCCATATTCACTTATCTTTGGATATGAATCCATCTTATCTATCAAGATACAAATTCAATCATTGCATGTTTCCTTACACATCCCCATTGATGATGAGAAGTATTGGGTTGTGCACTTGCATGAGTGAGAAGTTCTCGATGAATGGCACCTCAATGCCCTCAACCATTTGTAGTTGTATCATAATCACCTCCATTGCAACTACAATAATAATATCATAACCCATGAAATTGAGTTTAGTGATCTTGTGCTCAAGGAAAATAAAACAAATCTATAAGATAGATATAAAAAGGGTACATTTGGGCCTAATTGGTTAGGCCCATATGTCACAAAGTATGGTTTAGGATCATATCAATTAGCTTGCCCCAAGGGTAATTCACTCGATGAGACCATCAACATCCTACACCTCAAGTATTTTCATGCATGATATTGGGAATATCCCAATATACAAAAAAAACAATGAAAAATATAAAATCAAAATAGTAAAGATAAAAAACATCCTCTAGTGAAAACCACTTTTTGTGGCACCTTGGACATGGCACCTTGGACAAGTACCATGGTGAAAAATTGCTCATAGGTACCATGAGTAATAAACCAAACTTCATCATCTTTGAGGTCCTCATCCACCACCTATACATAAGTTTACTTCCTCAACCTATTCATCTATTCCCATCATTGTAGTCCACTCCTCCATCTATAACATTTCATAGATCTTGTTTTACACTAGGGACAAGTTATTACTTCTTGATTTGGAATAAATTTTGAGACTTATCATTTGGCTCACTTAGGGATCTAGAAACCTTCCATAATAAAAGATTTCCATGCATTTCTCCACCATTCCATGAACACAATTTTATCCCCCCATCCCATCAATAAAATTTGATTTCCTTCCCATTAATAAAAGACCATTTTTCCATCAATAAGACCATGCATAGTAGCACTTATTTCATACTCAAAATCTACAAACTTGAAACATCATACTTTTAATGTCATATCAATAACTAAACATCAAGCTCAATAACATATAGTTGCCACATCATTTACCTTTGTGAATATTCCAAATGCTTCATCCATCACTTGCCTTTGTAGGATGCATCCTTCCCCAAACAAGGTATAATACTCATCTATTTACGCTATTAGCACTTTAAAAAGAGGTAATAATATTGTATGCCAATTGATATTTGATTGTTTAATTCTTTGATTCATCTTTGTGATCTTTGATTTATTATTGATATTTAATTTATCTTTGATCTTTGATTTACCTTTGATATTTGATTTATTTGTCTGGTCTGTAAATTTACCCTTTTGATATTTTGATAAATATTTTGACCCATACTACACTTTCTCACAATAGCCATGATCATTATATATCATGATGTATTAGTATATCTTGGGGAATATGGTCTATTGACTAAGTGTCCCTATCTATTAGTTGTTCTCTCAGAGGACCCACCAAGGCAAATCAACTTGAGATGTGATGGGAACTCCTCTCCATGTTTGATGGTTGTCTCACCATGTACCCACTAAGTGCGTGAAATTCCTTGTGAGTGTTGGGGCATCCTATTGTTTATTGTTTTATTGAGATTCCATCCATGCATTTAATACTTTATCACCTTTGTCTTCTATACTCTAGTGCATAACATCTATTGCTATATAAAAATAAGGTTTCTCTCCATATGCCAACATACTATAATTCCAAATCAACATTTCTTCATGTCTCGTCCTCCTTTTTCATCATTTTCTCCACTGATTTTCTTTTTCACTTTTCTTGCATCCATATTTTCATGTTCTTCCATTATTCTTCATCTTTCACCCAATTTTCCACTTATCATTATTCTTTTTAGAGTTCACTCATACAAATTTTTCATGAATCACCTCTCGAGGAGGCATCATCATCTCACCATTTAATCTTTAATTATTTCCTTTGCATGATTGGGGCATATAATAACTTTTTTCTAATCTTATAATCCATTTCGTTATAACTACTTTTATTTTCTTTGAATTAATGTTACTTCAAATATTATCTCAAAGACGGTCAAAATTTAGACACTGAAATAATATCACATTCGCCATCATCATTCTAGCATAGTCAATTAGTACACATTGTCACTTCATTGCCACTTTATTACCTAGTACCCCTAGCACCTAATATTTTAATGTAATGTCCCCAATTTATCCCTAGGCTCTTCATTTAGATTTAGCCTATTTCTAGAAGCTCGTAGGCCAAGCAAAAATGGAATCAGGGTTTCAAATTTCAAATGTAATTTTGAAGGTTTGCATGTGTGAGTTTCTGATGCATGTCTGGTGGAGATTTTTGGGTTTTCAGAGAGCTTTAGGATGTGGTGACATGCATGATAAGAAAATGACATACAATTTTTCCAGATACCTTACATGCAAGAAAAGTTTATGGGTTTTTTTTGGTTTTCAAAGATCTCCAAGGTGGTGTGACATGCATCTAAGTTTGACAACATTTCCAAGCACTCACTATTTATTGTAAGTCATGATGGTTGCTCGGTTTGTGCTTAGAAGGCATTTGGGAACACTTACTATAAATAGTAAGTCATGATTACTGCTCGGTTGGTGTTCAAATGAAGTTTTGCAAACTTACTATTTATAGCAATTTGCTATTTTTGGTAAGTCTACATATAACAAGATCATTTTAGCAGCAACTCAATCATCTACAATCCACATTTCTATTTTGGGCAATGAGGTTGTTTAGTTTGGGCATTGGCTTCTTCTTTCCTCTTGGAGTTAAGTTTCAATACTTAGTCATTTTTGCAATGTTTCTTTTTGGACCCTAATGCCTAGGTGATCAACTTTAAGTTGTTTTAAAAGAGGGGCCTTTATTGTGGACGTCCAAGTTGGAAAATATTAATATTTAATGTTGTTTTAATTACTCTTTGTGGTGGACACCTATGGAGGAGAAATTAAGTATTTTAATATTTAAAATAAAGTGCTTGGAGGATGGGCTTCCCTTTGAGGAAGTTGAATGGTTTGATCTTGGAGGTTATAGTTGATTCTTTTGCCCAATTGAAGCTTATTTATTGATGCTTTGTGCCTTCATTCAGATCTTTAGAAAATTTTGTAAAGTTATGCTACTAAACTGAGTTCAGACATTGCTATGGGGGTTGTGTGCTTCCTAACTTTTTACTACCTTTCTTCAGGCCTGAAACTATGGCTTCGTAGAAGGTTATTGAAGACCATGCTTCATTTAGGAGTGTGGATTGAGCATCAAATTTTGATTTAAATTACAAGCAGGTTGTTTGTTTTATAATTTGTTTGTACTATTGATGTCAATGGTTGGCGCGAACTTCTACTGATAGCCTCGCCTCTGAATTTTATCTCATTCTAGGTACTGGCCCACGCTATATAACTATAGAGGGCACCCAAGTCTGGAAGTTTGCAAATTTTATTACTGAAGATTGAATTTTTAAATGTAAGTCAACCTCCTTGAGAGGTTGTACCATTTTAGCTTGGCTTGGATTTCATGTCGACTATATACTGCTATTTTTGGCTCAAATTCCTTAATTGGAGGATGGACGCCATGATGAGAGGCCTCTACTGACCATTGAACAAAGTCTTTCGAGGTTGTGTGTGGAGTGCTACATCCATTTTGGTGAATTCTCACCTTGCTGGTCTAATTTTTTGTTCATATTATTTTTTATCAGACTTGTTAATGTTTGGTTACTATTGTTCTGAGCTCATTTTCCATATCATTCACATATTGTATTAGTTAGATGTTTATACTCTAACTCTATTTTGTTATAGTTGAATATCTCTTGATGATTGTAGCTGAAACTCATTATTTGTAAAGCTAGTTTAGTAGTACTAACAGCTGTTTTAATTATTTATACAAATTATATGTTTTGTAATTACTCCCACTGAGAAGTGATTGAGTTAAATAATTTACTTTCAAATCTTGTTAGTTTTCCCCCCACTGAATAAGTGGTAGAGTGGAATAGTTTCCCCCCACTAAATAAGTGGTAGAGCAGAATTCATGGTCGGTTATCCACCTACTTTGTATTTACTTTATTCATGGTTGGCCAACTGCCTACAACAACTTTGTATCTTTCTTTCCAGTTGCTAACGATCCCCAACACCATATGCTATCACCTCGCCCATATTGGGATCTTGGTGAAGGGTTACTTTTCCAAGCTGGTTATCTTTGAAGCTAATGCTAATCAGTGGTCTTGTCTGATATTATGGTGGTAAAATTTTAAAAATAATTAAGGGGGAATATTATAGTGGTATCAAAGTCTTTTATGCTGCCATCCTGTGAGTTTTGAGCTTCAGTTTAAGATGAGTGACAGGGAATTTCGGTGCTACACCAGAGGTAATAGAGTTTAGTTTTAGCTTCTTGAGATTGATACTTTTTTAGAGGATTTGAGAAACCAAGAAATTCATTTTTCTCCAGCATTAGTTCTTGTGAAGAAGAAAGATAGTACCATGCACATGTGTGTTGATTAATGTGCGTTAAATCATAAATCTACCAAGAATAGATACTAAACCTATGGTAAGATTGAGTTCAGTTCAGAAGTTGACAATTAGTCATGGCTTCTAATGAAGTGATGAGTTTGGCAAGATCACTTTACGCAATAGGAAAAAGGCTCAATGAAGAATGCAATTTAGTGGAAGAGGAAGCAGGCGTTCTTCATAAGCTAGAACAATGTTTGGGATGGGTGAACCTATCACCTTTTGAGATGATTAAAAAGGAATTAATACCTGCAATGATTTCTATGAATCAACCTTATTGGTTGATGCATCTCGACGAAGAAGTTAATCTGCTGATCACTTCTTATGATCCTAGCACCATTGATGCCTTATAATGATGATACTATGAAGAAAGTGCTACATATGATTGTTGAAAGTTTCCAAGATCTTGATGAAATAGGTAGCAACCTTTACCCAAGGTGGGCTTCCATATTAAAAACATTCTCAAAGCTCAAATCAAGTATACTATTAATAGACTTGGACATACAAAATCAGTTATATCACTTGTTCCATTATCTCTTAAATTCAACTTGGTGTGAGCAAGAGGAGGATGTATTTACTGGTGTTAGAAATATCCTTGTTCTGACAATTAATGAAGTTGAAGTCATTCCTCAAAATTTCCAATCTCTCCTCCGGGAAGTATATGAGCAAGAAGAGCAGATTTCACCTGCTACTAAAATATTGATCAAAGTGTTGTTTCATCAATGTGAAGGTAAATTGAAGTCTCTTTTGATGAAGACAATTCAAAATAATAAGGAGAATTCAAATGCCGAAGAGAGGAATGAAACCCATTGAATCCAAACTAGAATCTCAGGAGATATCTATGGATATGCATTTGTCCATGCATTCTACAACAGAGTGCAAAGAGACAATATCTACTTTGGAGACACAAGAAGTGTCCACGCATTCAAAAAAATAATGCAATAAGACCACATCAGTCTTTGAGACACATGAAGAATCCATGCATCCAATAGAAGATTGTAGTGAGACCGGATTTGCTAAGGAGATTCAAGATGAAATGTCAAGAGCTAAACCTCTCGAATTTGAAAATATGTCTTCAGTTGATGACATCCTATCAGTTGATGAATTTCTTCTACATCTTCAAAATTCAGGAGGATTTTGGTTAGAACAACAAGAAAAAATTGAGGAGGAAAAAGTGGGAAATTCTTCCTTCACAAATGTTGATTCATGCATTGAGGAAAACATAGAGGAAGTTGTTTCTAGTGATCACAAAACAAAATTCTCCTTGCTTGAAGCCAAGCTAAGGCAAAAAGCTAATGATTTGGGAGATACCATAAATGAGATGATGAAAAGTGTACATCAGATGCATGACAATTTGAGAAGCACAGATGAAAGGATTTTTGACATCTTTGTACATCATAGCAGCACTGCTTCATTTCAACCTGATCATGAGGAGTGCAACCCAAGTTCATTAATTGTTGAAAAGGAAATTCAAGTCTTATCCAAACTTGATGATATTCATCGACAAATAGAAGATCTGATCAATGATGTGCCCAAAAGTTTAGATATATGTTGTATTTCTATTGCAGATATGAAGTCAATTAAAAATGCCTTGGAAGAATTAAAATCAAGTCTTTTGTTCATCATTCATGATAAAGACAAAGCTGCTGAAATTGCTAACAAGGCATTGAAGTGGAACGAACAAACTAAAGCCAAATTGCAAGAAGTGCATGAGGCTTTAATAGAAGCAGAGAATCAAATTTCTGCTGTTCAAATTTCATGGAAGCAAGAAAACAAAGAGAGAGTAGAAGAGATTCAAAAGGTTCTTGATGAGCTTGATCTCATATGAGAAACATTTGATTTGAAACATAGTCCTGAAAGAATGGAGCATCCAAATTCTCATCAACAATTTTTTAGGCCTTTGATAATCCTATGTATGATGAAGATGCTAGTGGGATTTATGAAAATCCTATCTTTGAGAATGATGAGGGCAGTTCTTCAGGAACTATTGATGGAGGAGGAACTCCAATACACTCTCCAACAGTGGGGAATTGATGCATAAAGATGAACCTACTACTGCTCCTAGTTCATCCTTTCTGCATGAAATGGAAAATCAAGAATCTAGAAGGGATGAAGAAATTCTTCTTGATCAACAACAAAGAATGGTCTAGAATTCATAAGAAGAATTTATCCAATTTTTGATGACGATGTTGGTTAGGTTTATATAAGATTTTATGACTGCACCAGCTTCCTTAAGAGCTACTGATTTCAAAATTGAGATTGATGAAGGGTTCATTGAATATTTCCAACAATTTATGACTTAATTTTGAATTCAAATTTGTTGAATACTTTTTGGAGTTTCAAGAGGTAATGATTCAGATGGAACGTGTAGATCAAAGAATTCAAGTTAGAGTTGTCCTCCATCTGAGAAATGGTCCTTCAATGCTGATGATTTGGGATCTCGACATTATTCAGCAAATAGAGAATAATGAAAACATTAGAAGGGATGAATCAACACATGGTGTTATGACCATTCTCCAGAGTGTTGCAAATTGTTGTCAGTTAATCATTTTAATTTGGGATCTTAAACACATTGTTTTTTAAAAGTTAAGCAACATTTACAGGGCGTCGTACCCTTCACAACGAGCCACTAGGGCCAAAAAGGAGCAAGTTTAAACAACAAACATTAAGTAAACAAAAAGCAGAAACAACCCACAAGCAACACATAGAACGCAGAGAGGCAACCTATAGACAAGAGCAGGAAGCAACTAATTAGCGTTGTCCCAGTTTTTAATCAGGAGGTCCACAGCCTCATCACCCACCCATTCTTTGTTCTCCTGACTGTTATTTCCCTCCATCTGCTCCTTTATAGCATTAGACAGGGTGCTAGTGACAAAATGGCCCAACTTCATGGTGAAGCGGTTCAACCCACGAAACCTTTTGTCGAGTGTGTCCATTCTCTTCACCACATCACAGGGCTCCTCCCCAATGTCCATGGTCCCCGCAACCTCTCTAGGCTCTTCGACCAAGGGATGCAGAGAGTAAGAGGTGGAGCCATCTTTAGGAACCTTGTTGTCCTCAGGAGTAAACTGGGGCCCCTCCACATTTTCATCCTCATCATCTTCAGTTTCCTCTTCCTTGTACCCTCTGCTATCAGACTACTCCTCCTTTGAATCCTCAATAATTAGCCTCTTTTTGCTGTTCTTTGCAAGCCTCCTAGATCTCCTTCTAGAATTTTCCCCACCAGTCATCTTAGTGGTCCCCACAACCGTGTCACCTCTGGAGTCTTCCCTTATTATGTTCTTGCCCTTTCCTTCCCTAGCAATCGGGGTCGACGTGCCTTTATCCTTCCCTTTTTCAGCAGTGGTGGCCTTGTAGGCCGAATCCGCCTAGGTGGATTTCAATTCACAGAGACCCTCCACCGCACTAGCATGAGCCTTACCCAAACCGCCCTTAAGATTCTTGGTGGTTATCTTGGCTTTGGGATTCCCCGCAGAGTTCGTATTGGATTTCCGGGGGGGGGGGGCGCTTTTAGACTTGATCGGGGAAATATTCACAGTCGACAGGGGTTCAATATTCTCAATGTGAACAACCGTAATAGCTTTAGGAGGATAGAGGGCCAGATGGAAGTGATAAAGTCTTAGAATGAGCCCCTGATGGAGCGGGATCCTAAACACATTGTTAAGAAGGTATATTGGAGTGATAAGTGCCAAAGTTTCAGTACCAGAGGTGATGCTACCTTCTTTGCCAACAATTGGATGGTAATTTTTGATTATAAAATGATGGTTTGGAAGGGTAATGTGATCATAAGTTATTTTATTGTGGAAATGGGACCTTTCATAAGGGTGCCACTAGCCTTGTTCATGAGTTGTTATGCCTATTTTATTTAAGATTTTTCATGTAACAATTGCTGCTTACATTCTGGGATGCTGATTTTTCATAAATCAGATCTCAATATGACTAAATCGGACCTGATAGGTGGTTGGTGTATTCATTTTCAAACCTTCCAATTTACTATTAGGACTAATTTTGGGCCTCAAATTTGAAAGGGGTTGATTCAATGTAGCCAAAATTCGTGTATGGGATGTTCTCCAACGTTAATCAATGGCCTTCTTTGTATTTTGTCCTATACTAACATTTGGGAAGTGAGTTTGTAACTGATTTGGTTCACCAGTTGGAGACTCTTGAAGTGAAATTGGTAAGTTTTTCTTGGAGTCTTCCTAGTTATATCATTTTGTTTCAGAGAAGGCATTATACTCTTCATGGAAATTTGAGGATGTGATGGAGAAACTATTGCAAGGAGTTGCTCTTCTCATTGCAAGAAGCGTTGGAAGAGTCACATATGCTGTTGTGATTATGTTTGATGCTATGATGAGGAGCATGTTTTTGAGTTGAGAAGACTATCTTTCCTATTGCTTAGGAATGTATTAGTTTTTGGCATTGTAGATTTTGTCTCCTTGGAGTTTTCAGGACATGGGATGTTGTAGGATTATGATTTCAATTCTTTCAAGACTGTCAATTTTGAGTCACATGTTGGAAGGAGGATAGTCCAACCTTGGAATATTGGATATATCTATGTGATCAGTGTGGTGCAACATCGACATGGTGGGTCTTTATAGAGAAGGATTTGGGACCCTGGGATCCTACTTGGCATAGTAAGGATCAAGCTATTTTCTTGGAGTGTGGTGGCATTGCTTGAGGATAAGCAATTTTGGGAAGGGTGGACTATAATATCCCCAATTTAGCCCTACACTCTTCATTTGGACTTAGCCTATTTTCGGAAGCTCGTAGGCTAAGCAAAAATGGAATTAGGGTTTCCACTTTTAGATGCATTTTTGAAGGTTTGCATGTGTGAGTTTTTGATGCATGTCTAGTGGAGCTTTCTAGGTTTTTGGAGAGCTTTAGGATGTGGTGACATGCATGTTAAGAAAATGACATGAAATTTTGGCAGATACATTGCATGTAGGAAAGGTTTTTAGGTTTTTATGGGTTTTCAGAGATCTCTAGGGTGGTGTGACATGCATCTAAGTTTGACAACTTTCCAAGCACTTACTATTTATAGTAAGTCATGATAGTTGCCCGGTTTGTGCTCATAAGGCATTTCAGAACACTTACTATTTATAGTAAGTCACGATTACTGCTTGGTTGGTGTTTAGATGAATTTTTGCAAACTTACTATTTATAGAAATTTATTATTTTTGGTAAGTCTATTTATAGCAGTATCACTCTACCAACAAATCAATCATTTGTAGTTCACATTTCTATTTTGGGCAATGAGGTTGTTCAGTTTGGGTGTTGGCTTCTTCTTTCCTCTTGGAGCTAAGTTTCAATACTTAGTCATTTTTCCAATATTTCTTTTTGGACCCCAATGCCTAGGTGATCAACTTTAAGTTGTTTTAAAAGAGGGGCCTTTATCGTGGATGTCTACGTTGGAAAATATTAATATTTAATGTTGTTTTAATTACTCTTTGTGGTGGACGCCTATGGAGGAGAAATTAAGTATTTTGATATTTAAAATAAAGTGCTTGGAGGATGGGCTTCCCTTTGAGGAAGTTAAATGGTTTGATCTTGGAGGTTATAGTTGATTCTTTTGCCCAATTGAAGCTTATTTATTGATGCTTTGTGCCTTCATTCAGATCTTTGGAAATTTTTGTAAAGCTATGTTGCCGAACTAAGTTCAAACATTGCTACGGGGGTTGCGTGCTTCCTAGCTTTTTACTAACTTTCTTCGGGCCTAAAACTATGGCTTCCTAGAAGGTTACTAATGGCCATGCTTCATTCAGGAGTGTGGATTGAGCATCAAATTCTAATTTAAATTACAAGCAGGTTGTTGGTTTTATAATTTATTTGTACTGCTGATGTCAATGGCTCAAGCAAACTTCTGTTGATAGCTTCGCCTCTGAATTTTATCTTTTTGGTTACTAGCCCATGCTGTGTAACTGTGGAGGGCGCCCAAGTCTGCAAGTTTGTAGATTTTATTATTGAAGATTGAATTTTTAAATGCAAGTCGAGCTCCTTGAGAGGCCATACTATTTTAGCTTGCCTTGGAGTTTGTGCCGACTATATACTATTGTTTTTGGCTCAAATTCTTAATTGGAGGATGAACGCCATGATGAGAGGCCTCTATTGAGTGTTGAACGAAGTCTTTCTGGGTTGTGTATGGAGTGCTACATCCATTTTGGTGAATTCTCACCTTACTGGTCTGATTTTTTGTTCGTACTATTTCTGATCAGACTTGTTAATTTTTGGTTACTACTATTCTGAGCTCATTTTGCATATCATTCACATATTGTATTAGTTAGATGTTTATACTCTAACTCCATGTTGTCATAGTTGAATATCTCTTGATGATTGCAGCTGAAACTCATTATTTGTAAAGCTAGTTTAGTAGTACTAACAACTGTTTTAATTATTGCTACAAATTATATGTTTTGTAATCACTCCCACTGAGAAGTGGTTGAGTTAAATAATTTACTTTCAACTCTTGTTAGTTTCCCCCCCATTGAATAAGTGGTAGAGTGGAATAATCTCCCCCACTAAATAAGTGGTAGAGCGAAATTCATGCTTGGTTATCCACCTACTTTGTATTTACTTTATTCATGGTTAGCCAATCGCCTACAACAACTTTGTATCTTTCTTTCCAGTTGCTAACGATCCTTGACACCATATACTATCACCTCGCCCACATTGGGATCTTGGTGAACATTCTTAGTGAAGGGTTACTTTTCCATGCTGGTTATCTTTGAAGCTAACACTAATTAGTGGTCTTGTGCTAATATTGTGGTGGTAAAATTAAAAAAAAATTAACGGGGAATATTACATTTAATTAAATAAGTCAATTATTTATTTAATTATTTATCCATTTTACCCACATACTATCTATCAATAAATTGATTAATATTAATTTCCACCTAATATGCACCTATAATTTATTTATTTAATTATTAATAATCAAAATCCACTTCACCTAGTTAACTATCTAGTCCATCCAATTCACTTAGACATGCTCCTAGTTCCACTCAATAATCTAACTTTATTTACCTATGCACATAGTTAATTGTTTCATGGAAATAATCAACTCCCCCTAACTTCTCCATGCACTTAGCTAACCAATTCATGCATATAGTTAACTCATCAATCAATTTTGTTATCTCCGTAATTGTTTTGAATTGAGCAATAATAATTATTTTAATTAAAAATTAAGATATTGTCCCACTCTTCGTCGATTGCCACATCTCCTCATTAACTATTGCAATTTTGGATCAAAATTGAGATCCAAGACAAAATCTCAACCGTCCACCTAATTCTTTTAAAATCCTATAAATCATACCTCTCATTCATCATTTGATAATCACTCTTTTATGCATCTATATTATGTTAGTTTATCATCCAAATAATGCAGTTGTTATGTTGACGAATGAAGCACCCACATTTTAAAACAAGCACATCTTCACATCAAACTCAGTATGAGGTTTCTACAAATAGGATCAAGTGTTTTGATTATTTAATTTTGGTTCTTATTTATTTATTCTACTTTGCATGCATTCAACTACAATGAAATGAATCACATTACATAAATAATCAAGATCAAATTATTAAATTCAATTAATAAACATAAAATTAACCTTAATTAATTAGACCTAGGATAAATAATTGCAATAAATACATGGAATAAAATGTAATGGATAAGAGTGCTTAGCTCTATACTTGATATTGGAAGAGTGATATTAATGACATTTTGAGTTGATTTTTTATCTTTAGAAAATTAATGGTTTCAGGGTTTGGTGACTATCGCAAAATCTAAATTAACACAAAAATGATGAAGGTCAATACCAAGTGCTTTGAGTTAATTCTGACTATTGCAAATTTGATTTACTATATGGAATTATTTTGTGTTGCATGGTTTTGAACTAACAAAATTTGCACTTGAAAACTTGTTCACCTTCATCTTCTTAACAACTAATTTTGTCAAGTTGGTGTTAAGGACACTATTTATAAGTTTGTCGATTCAAAAGGTGAACATGTTCTCTTTGATCAAACCCCTTTAGTGGGCTAGATTAATGATGACAAATGGTATCAAAGACAATATACATAGACACACATATGACCTATATGTGATGATGTGGATCTAATTATTTATTGTCTTTTAGAAATTGAATTGTGTTCTAATGATTTTCTTCTTGGTGTTGTATGTATAATTAAGTACACATTGAATGCTTTTAAATATCGTGAAATAACAACACACCATACAAATATGTGTTAAATAGACCAATAATAATTAATAAAAAGATGTTGAAAAATTGATTTTTAAACCTTTATTTTAATTTTGAGATCATTTTCACATATCTTAAAGTTGAACCAAACCAAACCCAAACTTTTTATATTTAAAATTAGATAATAATTTCAAAACAAAAAATAAATGTCTAAAAATAAATGTAAATGATAATGTAATAATAATACATTAAATATATATATATATATATATACAAAAGTAAATAAAAATGAAGGAATTGAGACATGGGAAAAGGCATGGACGTGCAAATTTCACTAGTACAAAGACAAATAAAAAGATTCAAAGAGGGTGAGAGGGTCACTACCCGGGAAGTGGATAATCAATGTCTGAAATTTCTGGAAATACTTTTCTATAATTTTGAATTTGTTAACAGGTTAAAATAGCTTCTGGTGTATAATGCATGGAATTTAGAGAAGAGAGGGGAGAGAAATAAATTCTTAGCCATCCAAAAGAAGGAAACAAAAATGTCACAGGCGTTAAGCCCGCTGTACTTCACTCATTGCCCCCAATTCAGAGGCCGCACGCAAGCACAAATGCTTTTGCCTTCCTTCGATGGTCAGTCACTTTCTTCCATTCCTCTGGTTCTTTATTTTAGGTTTTTTGCAAGTCCCACTTCTCGGCAGTGTATATTTTTTACTTTTGTTTCAACTTTTTACAAAATGGCTTGTTGAATGCTTTTAAAATCTGTCAAATTGACGTTGTAGTGATATCACTTAGCAGTTGTACACTACAGTAATATCTAGAGTAAGTATGGAAGTGTATGCACAGGTAGAAGGCATTCATATTGAGATATATTGATGCCTTAAGAAAATATTCTGACATCTTAAGAGATTGGATTATAAGGTTTTAGAGCAGAAGATTCATCGTATACATCAAGCAACCACTTCGAAATGGAGTTAGAGTATGAGATATGGAGGATGAATTAACATCAGACATAAAATATATTGAAGATTGTAGGCTTCGAGCTAGGGCTATCGCGGTTAGATTGAAGGAGAAATTCCACTGTTGGTAGGATTTTTGATTACTAATGTTGATGTTAGATGGGGAACACTCATGTTATCAGATTTTTATTTTGGGTCTTAGAGTTTGAAAGACAGTGTATCGCGAAAGCTTATGCTAAGAGGATGTGAAACATATTCAGAGAAGAATGGAAACAAGTTAATCAATGAGATACAAGCAACGGTACATGGGGCAAAGAGCACGAGATAGATATATGTATTCTTCAGGCATTGCTTTGTGCATTAATCTATGTAAAATGTTAGTGTGTTATGGGTTGGTAAATACCCGTGAACCAATCTAATTTATCAACTGAGATATAGGAATTAGTAACATGGTGTAGGCTACTTATTCACCCAGTTTACAATGGATTTTGATTCCTCGGGTTTAGGATAACAATTTGTTAATGTAAGTACTTGTAACTTGAACCGATTTTATTGTTCCTGGACTAGTATTAGCCAAAGATGTTTTGGATCGTTTTCGTAAGGGTCATTACTATTAGGATCAAGTTAAGATTGGAATTTTGTTAGATTAATGGGCCACGTTGTTGGATGACTCTATGAAGGCTTCAGGGAACCATTAGGGGCTTATTTACGTGAACGGTATCCAAACTTTGTTTGTTGGGTATCTATCATGTTTTTGGCCCAACGTGAGTACTCCAATTTTTCTTTTCAAAACATCATATGTAACTCAGGGTGGTACATCCATAAATGCAGAAAGTTAAGAGCGACATAACTTTGAGTCATTCTATGCAACTATGCGAAAACTCTATCGTAGGCGTAGGCACATCACAGTGCTAAGCACTCTATGCATAGTGCATACCCTATCAACACAAAGAGCATCTTCTTGCAATGATTTTAAGATCTTACTCGAGGCTTATTGAAATGCTATTGTTATGGGTTAAGATTGGTTCCATCCTAAGAACCATCACAACACTCTAAACGAGCATGATTAAATTATTCAATGTAATGACCACCCCTGATTTTTTTTGATTTGTTTTGCTGAGTGTAATGTGAAGTGCGGGTTTGTTTGGCATTTAAGTGTTTGCAACATAACACGACATTCATTCATAACATAGCAATGAAGAAAATCAACCATGAAAATGCATTATCTTCGTATTGCATCATTACAACATATATTGATGATAACATCCAATGAAATCAGACTTATTAAAATAATCTGCAAACCTGATAACAGTAGTTTCAGACCTGATAACAGTCCCAAATGAAGCTCTTACAGACATAAAATGAGCAGCAATACATTCAAATGGTGCACCCAAACCAAGTTGCGATGTAGGCCAACAAACCAAAGCTCTTGTTCTTCAACGGACAGTTGCACGAACGCTGTAGAAGGAAGATTGCAGGTCTATACAACAGCAGATCTGATTATGCACAACTCCCAAAGTGGCATGGCTCCCTAGGAGGGGCGATTTGCTCCCTAAAATCAGAACTCTACCAAAACTTGCAAATGAATACTTGAAATGTGGTGCCTAGCTGTGAGGATTTTTTTGCAACAATACCCAGAACGAGTCGTCGATCACCCATGGAGCTATGAACAATTTTGCACTTCTAGCCACTGTGAAAAGTGAGTTTTCCAGAATTCTGTAAATGTATATCAGACCTCTGTTAAAGCATTTCTTGTTAGGAAAAGTAAAGTGCGGAATAAACTCTTCTAATGTCAATACTCAAAGAAGAATGCAGATATGTCTTTAAATTTCACAATTACAGTTCATGAAGATGCACATGGGAGAAATATCAGAACAGAGAAATATACACACACAATTGACACCAGATATACGTGGGAAAACCCTTACGGGAGAAAAACCCACCACACCAAAGAAAAACACTTGCATTACAGTAATCGAATTACATACAAGTTACAGACTCTTCTTTCAGATGACAATATTACAACAACAACATTTCCCCGATCAACCTCGTACAGAACAACATTGTTACAATGCTTTCAAAACAGCATACAATGAAATTCACTAATAGATCATTTGATCATCCAACCTCTGAACCATCGAACTCTCGAACCCTCGACAGTTACAATACATTGCAATGTATATCAACAACCATGATCGATTCATTCTCTGTACAATCGATTCAGTTCAAGTTCCTCTGTTGAACAATCGTCGAACTTCCTAGGAATTCAAATGGCCTCCTTCCAAGTCAGCAACATCCTCCAGTTAATGGCTTACATCTCAGCAATTCATCAAGTCCGTGCTCTTCACCTTACACTGCGCTACCGTTGCGCAGTCAATAGGCTCCCGCGGGATGGCGGTAACCGTGCTACCTCCGGACAGGCTGAGGGCTCCCGAGGTATGGCGGTAACCGCTCTATTGCCAGACAGTCGACAGACTTCCGCAGTATGGCAGTATACACCGCACTACCGCTCGATAGATGAGAGGCTCCCGCAGTATGGCGATAACCGCTCTACCGCTCCTCTCTCTCAATCACTTGGTGGTATAGAGGTAAAAGTATAAACATAACACTTAAGAAACTTTTCTGCTTGATGACAGTATCAGGGTTTCTACCAGTGATTTTGAGACACATGTTCTCAACAATCTCCCACTTGACGAAGAACTCACTGAACCCTTTTCAATACCTGAAGTCATTGAATATTCTGGACCCCAAGGCCCATCAAACTTGCACACCATCTGAACTTGTCCGTGCTCACTGGCTTTGTCAATGCATCGGCAACATTCTTTAGAGTATCCACCTTTTCTAAATAGACCTTTCCATCCTCCACCATATCTTGTACAAAATGATACTGCACATCAATATGTTTCGTCCTGGCAGGTAAAGTAGGATTTTTTGCTAGACAAATAGCACTCTAATTGTCACAGTAAATTGTAATCTGCCTTGCATCAAACCCAATGTTAGAACACAAACGTTTTAACCAGATTGCTTTCTTATAGGTGTGTGTAGTTGCCATGTATTCTGCCTCTGTAGTAGACAAAGCGACTACAATTTGCCGCTTGCTCATCCAACTAATTGCACCACCATTCACCATGAAAATATATCCACTGGTGGATCTTCTGCTGTCAATGTCTCCTGCCCAATTAGAATCCACATACCCACGAATGCTGAGAGTCCTCTGTGATTCAACCAAATTGCCATGGTAACACAAAGCATATTCCGAAGTGCCCCTCAGATATCTAAACACTCTTTTCACAGCATCCGAATGTGTCCTTCCTGGATTTTCCATAAACCGACTAAGTACTCCCATTGCTTGGGCAATGTCAGGATTTGTACAAACCATTGCATACATTAAACTGCCAACTGCACTTGCATAAGGCACCTTGGTCATGTCCTCCATCTCAGTAGAAGATTTTGGACAATCTTCAACAGATAGCTTCGTTCCTTGCAAAACTGGAACAACTAGTTGCTTGCAATCAGTCATACAAAATCTCTCTAGAACAGTGTTAATATACTTACTTTGGCTGAGCCAAAGTTTTTTACTCTTTCTGTCCTTGGTTATTTGCATTCCCAGAATATACCTTGCTGCACCAAGATCTTTCATTTTGAACTTTGCAGACAACTGAGATTTTAGATCATAAATCATAAACTTACTATTCTCTATGAACGACACATCATCAACATAGAGTGCAATAATAAGAACCCGATCATTTTCATTTTTGAAGTACACACAATTATCTGATTTCGATCTTACAAAACCCAGTGACAAAACAAATGTGTCAAACTTCTGGTACCACATTCTTGGAGATTGTTTTAATCCATACAAAGATTTTTTCAACTTGCAAACCAGATTTTCTTTACCTTTTTTCACAAAGTGCTCTGGCTGAGACATATAAATTTCTTCTTCAAGATCACTGTGAAGAAATGCTGTCTTCACATCCATTTGCTCAATCTCCTAGTCATATGTTGCTGCAAGTGACAAAAGAAATCTGATAGATGCCAGCTTTGTTACTGGAGAAAAAACTTCCCCATAATCAATTCCCTTTACCTGGGAATATCCTTTCGCAACCAACCTTGCTTTATATTTTTCAACACAGCCATCTAGACCGATTTTCTTCTTAAATACCCATTTGCAGCCCACAGGCTTTCTACCTTCAGGCAATGGAACCAGATCCCAAGTATCATTTTTCTTTAATGATACCGTTTTTTCATTCATGGCTTCCAACCAGGAATCTGAATCAGACATTTCAGTTGCCTCTTTTACAGTCCTAGGCTCATCAGTGTTAGTAATCAAAGCATAGGCACAACTAGAATCCAACATAGAGAATCCATACCTATCAGGTTGCTTCTTCTCACGTGTAGACCTCCTCACAGGCTGAGGCTGCGATTCTTCTTCTTGTTCAAAACTCTCAGAGCTGCTCGAACTCTCCTCAGTTTCAGGTACACTATCAATGTGTCATTCCTCTTTTTCAGGAGTTAGAGTTATTTCGACAACATCATTTTTCTCTTCTTGTTCTTTCATCTCTGACTGCAGATCTAACGTAGAAGGTTTCAGCTCACGAAAGATTACACTTCTGCTATACAATACCTTCTCAGTCTCAGGATTCCAAAGCTTGTATCCTTTCACATCAATGTCGTAGCCAATGAAGATACACTTAACAACTTTATTTTCCAATTTAGATCTTTTCACATCGGGTACATAAACATATGCTTCGCAGCCAAAGACACGAACATGTCTTAGAGAGGGCTTCTTACCAGACCAAGCTTCCATAGGCGTTTTGTCAACAAGTGCTAACGAAGGAGACCGATTCAACAAGTAACAAGCTGTAGCCACAGCCTCAACCCAGAACTCCTGCTCTAGACCAGCATTACTCAACATACTTCTAGCCTTCTCCATCAACGTCCTGTTCAACCTTTCAACAACTCCATTTTGCTGCGGAGTGTAAGGTGTTGTTTTATGCCCCTTAATTCCATGGTCTTTGCAATACCTTTCAAATTATGCAGAACAAAATTCACCACCGTTATCTGTCCTCAAGTATTTGATTTTCTTACTAGTCTAATTTTCAACAAGGTTTTTAAATTCCTTAAAACGACTGAACACTTTTGATTTACTTTTTAAAAAATAGACAAATGCCCTCCTCGAATAATCATCAATAAAAGATACATAATATTTAGATTTCGATAACGAAGGAACATCCACTGGACCACACACATCAGAATGAATATAATCCAAAACACCAGAAGATTTGTGAGGACTAGAGTAAAACGAAACACGATGATGTTTACCATATATACAATGTTCACAGAATTCAAATTCCAAGTTACAATCATGAAGCCCCTCAACCAGGTTTTTATTTTTCAAGGCTTTCAAACCTTTTTCACCAATGTGACCGAGCCTTTGATGCCATAGCATAGTCTTCTCTGCTGGAAGTTTAACTTCCAAAGAGTTTGCCCCAATAGGAACATTTTCTTTCTCCTCTTTAAGCACAACCTTTTGTGACTTCGTAGAGACATTGTTACATTGAACTGTCAGTGCGTCTAGCTTGTACAGAGTACCGATTCAAACACCCCTAGCCAACACCATCGAGCCTCTAGTCATTTTGAAGCCATTTCCTGAAAACAAGACTTGCACTTCGACATCATTCGGCTTGCTTACAGAAAGTAAATTTCGAGCCAGACCTGGTATATGCATTACACCATCAATTCCCTTAATTCTTCCATCGGGAAATTGAATTTTGACTCTTCCCCGACCAACAATTTCCAGAGATGAATTGCTTACCAAGTACACCTTTCCACCATCGTATTTTTCATACTTCGTGAACCAATCTCTATGAGATGTCATATGGAAAGATGCTGCAGAATCAATCAGCCAGACATCATCTGATGCTTGAGTTGCCAAGGCTGCAATGAAGGCATCTGCATCGCTCTGAGAAGAATCATTGTCGGAAGAGTTCTTCTTCTTCTTCTTTTTCTCCTCTTTGCAATCCTTTCGAACATGACCAGGCTGCCCACAATTCCAACACTTCACCTTGGACTTTTTTCCAGAAGACTTTGATCTCCCTTTTGATTTCGATGTGGACTTTTTATCCTTCTTGCCTTTTTCTTTCGATTTTCCTCGAACAATAAGAGCCTCCTTCTCCATCTCAGAAGATTTCCTTCTCATCTCTTCTGATAACAAAGAAGCAACCACATCTTCCATCTTGAAAGTGGTTGTCGTGCTCCCAATCGCCATCACCAAGTGATCCCAAGAATTCGGCAAAGAACATAACAATAGCATACAATGATCTTCATCATCAATCTTCACACCCACAGATGCTAACTAAGCAATCAACATGTTAAAAGCATTCAAGTGATTAGGAACAAACACTCCTTCCTGCATTTTCAAAGAGTACAACTTCTTCTTTAAGAACAACTTATTCACCAAGGACTTGCCTTGATAAATATCTCCCAGTCTTTTTCATAAAGAAAATGTAGTCTTCTCTTCATGAACATTTAGAAGAACAGAGTCTGCCAAACAAAGCCTTATCAGCCCCTTTGATTTTTGATCTGGCAGTTCCCATTCTTCTTGCTTCATGCCTGAAGGTTTCGTTCCAGACACAGCAACCCAAAGATCATGATCAACCAATAGATCCTCCATTTTGAGTTTCCACAACTCAAAATTGATGCCATTGAATTTTTCAATTTCAATCTTTCCTGATGTACTCGCCATTGCCACCTCAATCTATAATTTGACAATTACTAGACTTCTACAAAACTCCCACTAAACAGGATTGACACAAAAAACCCAACCTACCCACAAGGGTAACACAACTGGCCAGGCTCTGATACCACTTGTTAGGAAAAGTAAAGTGCGGAATAAACTCTCCTAATGTCAATACTTAGAGAAGAATGCAAATATGTCTTTAAATTTCACAATTACAGTTCATGAAGATGCACATGGGAGAAATATCAGAACACAGAAATATACACACACAATTGACACCATATATACGTGGGAAAACCCTTACGGGAGAAAAACCCACCACACCAAAGAAAAACACTTGTATTACAGTAATCGAATTACATACAAGTTACAGACTCTCCTTTCAAACGAAAATATTACAACAACAACATTTCCCTGATCAACCTTGTACAGAACAACACTGTTACAATGCTTTCAAAACAACATATAATGAAATTCACTAACAGATCATTCGATCATCCAACCTCTGAACCATTGAACTCTCAAACCCTCGACAGTTACAATACGTTGCAATGTATAGCAGCAACCATGATCGATTCATTCTCTGTACAATCGATTCAGTTCAACTTCCTCTGTTGAACAACCGTCGAACTTCCTAGGAATTCAAATGGCCTCCTTCCAAGTTAGCAACATCCTCCAGTTAACGACTTACATCTCAACAATTCATCAAGTCCGTGCTCTTCACCTTACACCGCGCTACCGTTGCGCAATCAACAGGCTCTCGCGGGATGGCGGTAACCGTGCTACCTCTAGACAGGTTGAGGGCTCTTGAGGTATGGTGGTAACCGCTCTATCGCTAGATAGTCGACAGACTTCCGCGGTATGGCAGTATACACCGCACTACCGTTCGATAGATGAGAGGCTCCCGCGGTATGGTGGTAACCTCTCTACCTCTCCTCTCTCTCAATCACTTGCCGGTATGGAGGTAAAAGCATAAACAAAACACTTAAGAAACTTTTCTGCTTGGTGACAGTATCAGGGTTTCTACCAGTGAGTTTGAGACACATATTCTCAACATCTTTAACACCTCTAATCATCACCCAAATGAAGCAAATCAATAAGTACATCAAAATCTTCGAACCCCCATGAAAATAATATCCAATCGACTAAGCCTAGAGAGGGGACATTACAAACCTCTTTCCCCACAATCATTTGTCCCCAAGCAATTTCAACTTTGGATGTTGCAAAATCTGCTCACTCTCCAAGTAGCATCCTCAATTAACAAATTCTTCCACTTCACTAGGTACTCCTTAATGGTCCTCCTCTTTAGAGTACACTCCCTGATATCAATGATAGCCTCAGGAATAAGAATAAGTTTCCTCTCCTTGTCCAACATTGGCAACTTGAAAGAAGGAACTACATTATGCCCCAACACCTTCTTGAGGCGCGAAACATGAAAAACCTTGTGTACCTTGCTACTTGGTAGCAACTCCAACTCATAAGCCACTTCTCAAATCCTCTTGGAGATTTTGAATGTTCCATAATGCTTTGGCTTCAACTTTTTTCGATCCACTCTTCTTGAGAGTGGATTGTCTGTAGGGTTGTAGCCTCAGATAAACCATATCACAAACCTCAAATGTTCGCTCAATGCAATGTTGGTCCGCATACTGTTTCTACTGATTCTGGGCTTGTTGCAAGTTCTCTTTCAAGGATTTCATGATAGCTCGACTTTGTTGTAATAAATCCTTAACATTTGCCACTCTATTGTCTCCAAACAAGTCCATGAAGCTAGGAGGATCATAACCACACAAAGCCATGAACGATGACATCTTAATTGACATGTGGTGTGTGGAAGTATATCAGTACTCACCAAGGTGTATCCATCTCACTCATGCCTTCTACTGCCTTGAAACATAATTGCATAGATACCCTTCCACCCACTTGTTGACAATTTTAGTTTGCCCATTTGTCTATGGGTGATAGCTGGTACTAGAAGTGAGCTCTATCCCACTCAATCTGAAGAGTTCCTACCAAAACAAGCTCAAAAATTTGCTATTCCTGTCATTGATTATGTTCTTGGGTAACCCATGAAATCTGAAAATATCCCTAAAAAACAAATCTGCCATTTGTGCTACAGTAAACACTGTTGAAATAGCAAAGAAATGGGCAAATTTGGCTAATCTTTCCACCACAACATAGATGCAATCCTTTTGTTACACCTTGGGTAACCTTATGATAAAGTCCATCGAAATACTTTCCCATTTTTGACTAGGAATTTGTAGGGGCTGCAATAAACTAGTAGGATAAGTATGTTCATGTTTATTTTGCTGACATGTGGGGCACTCTTGAACATACTTAAGGACTACATTTTTAAGTCCTTTCCATGTAAACCTCTCTCGGATCTGCCTGCATGTCTTGAAAAAATCCGGGTGACTAGCGATAGGAGTACCATGAAAAGCCCTCATAATTGTCATTTTAAAATGTGAAGTGGGTACCAAATAAATTCTACTTTTGTAAATGATAATCTCATTGATTACTGTATACCTGTCATCCTGTATGGTACCCTCAATGATGCTAGAAGCCCAAGAGTCCTTAGCATACTTTGTTGAAATTAACTCTTTTCAATCTGCTATAATCTCCACCAAAGAGCATAAATGTGGTTTCCTGGATAAAGCACCAACCACTATGTTCCTCTTCCTTTTGACATAAACAATATCAAAGTCATAATCTTGGAATTTGTTTACCCATTGCTGTTGTTTGTGGAGTTTTTGTACTTTTCACTTCATTATTTTCTTCAACCTCTTCCTCTTCTTCATTCCAACATTCTTTCTCTTGATAATCAACCTCAGGTGCTTTAATTTTGTAGTATCTTTCCTCATCAACTCTTACATTTGTGCTTTCAATAATCTTTTTCAGCTTTTTGTTATAACAACGATAAGCCTTGCTTCGTAAAGAGTAACCCATAAATATTCCTTCATCAGATCGGGAATCAAATTTTCCTACATTTTCTTCATCTCTCCTTATGTAACACTTGCTCCCAAAAACTTTGAAGTATTTGATTGTTGCAGGTCTTCCTTTCCATAATTCATATGGAGTTTTATCCATATTTCCTCTAAGTTGTCCTCTATTCAAAATGTATACTGATGTAAGAACTGCTTATTTCCAAAATGAATCTGGTAGTTTGGCTTCATTGAGCATTGTTCTGGACATTTTTTGAACTGTTCTGTTTTTTCTTTCCACAATCCCATTTTGTTGTGGTGTCCTAGCAGCTGAGTAATGTCTTCTAATCCCATGTTGTTCACAGTACTCTACGAATTCACTTGATGTGAATTCTCCTCCTCGATTAGACCTCAAACACTTATTTTATGACCAGTTTCATTTTCAACTAATGCCTTGAATTTTTTGCATTTTTCAAAAGCTTCCGATTTCTCTTTTAGAAATGTTATCCAAGTCATCCTAGAAAAATCATCAATAAGAAGCATGAAATAATGCTCACCTTGCAAACTTTTTGTTCTAGTAGGTCCACATAGGTCTGTGTGAACAAGTTCCAATGGTTTTGATGATGAATATTCCTTTGTTTTGAAAGTTACTGAAATAAACAACCCCCAATATTTTTTTCTCTGTTTGTAACCTTGCTGTTATAGTTTTCTGAGTATGTTTGCCCTTTGTTTTCTCATGAGTTTGTCATTGTTTCAACATGCAAATGATAGATACATGGAACAGAAAATAACAAGAGTCGTTCTTGAAATACGAAACTTCAAATTAAGAGTTTTGCAGCATTAATGATCAGGTAAATATCAGGAAATTCCTCCTTTCAATACACAGAAAATAAGTAACAGTTTGGCCCAGCATTACAATGATTAAATGACAGTTTGAAAGTGAATAATCAGACCTGGACAAAGCAGTCAGCAGTATTTTAACCTCCTAAGAGCTTCGAACTGAAGCCAAAATGATAGCCCTTAAACGCCTTCCTTGACCACGGCAGAAATCACTATTTACAGGCTTCAAAGGCGATCTGAAGCAGCCAATACTTGCAAGAAGAAACTGTGACTTTTTACCAGCAAAGCCGTCCCCCCCTTGAAGATGGTTTAAGAAGCATATAACAGCAACAAAGATCTTCAACTTGCCACAAACTTCACCAAGGAGAACACCATCAAACCCCCATACATTCCAACACCTAATACCTCATTATCAGCCCTCCACATCAGCAGAGACAGAACTTGAAGCAAACACTTAGAAATCTCGAAACGATCATCAAACTGGGCGCTTGGCTGCAAGAGGCTGATCTGCTATAAAAAATCCAAAACTCACTCAAAAAATGCAAACAAATACTCTTTAGAATTTCCCTTAGCAGAGTCTTCTAATAGTGCAATACCCATTTCAATTGCTCAATCCATTTTTGAGTTATGAGCAAAAATCTAAGTTCTGAACCAGAGAAGCATTGCCCAGAAAATGCTTTTTAGCACTCCAAAACTTCAAGTAAACCACACCAAAACTGTAAGAAGCAAACACCATCCAAACCAAACTGAAATCCTTTAAAAGAACTGGAAAATCTTCATTCTTTTTTGCCTAGATGTGATTTTTGATTGAAACCACCATTCACCAGTTTGAGCAGATCTTTCAGTGCCGAAATTAGTCTTAGAAGTTGAGGGTTTTCATCCTCAATCCCGTTCTCAGATCCCTCTGGTTGTAAACCATCAGCATGTCTGTATGTCGTCAAACTCAACCATGAAGAAATGAATTTCAAAATGAACTTTTAAAAGAGTCTCCAAATTAGGGTGACCACCTCAACCCTAAAACCCAACGTCACTTCTCTTTTGTTTTTGATTTTCTTTAATTTTTATTATTCACCTTAATCTTAGCTTGGGCGCCCAAGTTATAAGAAGCATTTCAAAATGATATAATTGTTTAAAAACAACTTCAAGTCATTTTATTAGGCATCCAAGGTCCTTTTTATGTCCCCTTATGACCCCTCAATAATAAAATATGAAGTTACTTTATAAAAGACCTTTTTTTGAATCATTAATCAAATATTCAAATGATCAAACCTTAGCAACTTTATATCAACAGAAAATGTGTTGCTGAGACAAGCCTGACCTAGTCCCACTTACCCTAGATGACTTACTATTTTTAGAAAGTACTAAAATAGTAAGTAGTGCCGAAAAACGCGAGCCAGAGAGAAACTGAGGTGATCAAAAGGGCTCACCGAAGACTGAAGCACAAAACTAAACCCCCTGCTAAACATAGCACTTACTAAAAATAGTAAGTGTATCTGAATCCGACTAATCCGTAAGAGGACATCGAAAATGGGGACATTACAATTACCCTTGTTTGCTTCCCAAGTTGGCATGGTTTGCAAATAGTATTGTTTGGCTTGCAAATTTTGGGCATGTTTCTTACCACTTTCTTTTTGCTTATCTTGACCAAGTTGTCAAAGTTCATATGTCCCATTCTCCTGTGCGATAACTAACTCTCATCTTCCTAACTTATGAAGCATTTTCCAACTTTATTTGCATCTGCAATATGTCTTCCATTTTTTCTAATCTTACCTTGTTCATGAAAGATTAAGGCATGACCTTGATTGCACATTTGACTTACACTTAGTAAGTTATGTTTTAGGCCTTCAACGTATAGGACATTATCTGTTTTTGTTCGCCCATTGTCCAGACTTAAAACACCTCTCCTTGCAATTTTGGTTGTAGTGTTATCTCCAAATCTGTAATGTGCCCCTTAAATTTTCCCAAAATTTTCATAACACAAACTAGCACTACGCTAATTGATTAGCGTTAGCTTCCAAAAGATAATCAAACTAAATGTACTCTATGCCAAGAATGTTCACCAAGATCCTTTAGAAGGCGAGGTGATAGCATATGGCGGAGGAAACTAAGCTACAACTGAAAATTGAATTACAATTGAATGCAAGTAGGCAATGATCCAGCCATAAGAGTTTCCACACTACCACTTATTCAGTGGGGGGGAAAACATTACAATTTCAAACAATTCATCCGCTTAGTGGGCATCCACTCAACAGTGGGGATTCACCACTTCAACAGTGGGTGAATGATGAAGATACAATGTCAATTTTCTCCTCATTGATGGTAAACCATCCAGGGGTTAAAGTGTTTGCATTAAAAACTCTCAAGTAAATGCAGCAATAATAATGACTGGATTAGTACTACTAATTCACAGCTTTACAATGAAATAAATTTGCAATTTACTAGTGTTACAATAATAAAATCAATGCAAATACTTGAAGGATGATTCTTTCAACTTCCGAACCTCTCAAATAAAGAATTACAACCCAAAATCTGGATTATTAGAAAACTGATATCAAAACCAGCAAATTGATATTTCTTACAAGCAACTAACCATTAGGAAATTGTTCACTTTTTCACACCAAATGATCCTCTCCTCCAAATGGAATGCACATGAAGTTAGCAGCATAAATGCCCAAGAAATATTGCATAACATGGCAAGAGCTAGGTCTGATATAAATCAACAAACTATAATTTTCTCAACCAGTAACTAATCAAACACCCAAATATTCATAACTCCCATAATTCTTCACCAAATTACCTAAAATTGGAAGCAATTATTCACAAGAGACTGGGTGACCAGCACACATGAGAAAGACCTTGCAAAGCAGCCATCAAATGGAGGGCACAAATCCCAATGCTAGCTTATTGAAATGGTACGGCCCTAGAAGAGGGCGACTTCATTAGATAAAAATGGAGACTTCAAATTAAAATCTGAAACTTGGCATAAAGGGTCGCCATTAGCTTAGAAAGCTAAGGAGCCAATACCCATAAGCAAATAAGAATCATACGAAGAGTTGTATATAAAAACCTCCTTCAGCCATGAAATAACCAGCAAACACAAACTGAAAATTATTACCAAATTCTTCAATGTTGATGCACAATATGCACTTCTGAATGACGCACACTCTCAATCTACCATCTAGGGAACCGTAGTTTCAGGCCCGAAGAATGGATTAGAATTGTTAAGCTTCCCTTTAGCTGGGTTCTGAATTCAATCCAATAGCATTTCGATGTAATTTTCCAAAGATTAGAAATGAATGAGCAATGACCTGCTTTTATAGAATTGAGGATGACTGTTGGCTTTCCATCTCCCTCCAAAAGGGACGCCCATTTTACTTTTGCAATAATTTAATTTTTAAAACATTTGATTCACCTTTTTCTCCTCTTCATTTTGGCATCCAAGTTTCCTTAGGGAAATATTAAACATTTAAATTTTCAATTTGTTTAATTCCTTCATAAGGCGTCCTCCCTTAATGGCCCCCCTTTTAAAACAACATTAAGTCATTAATCTAGGCCATGGGGCTAAAATGAATTTTAAAACATTAATGACTTAAAATAAATCATTTCACCAAAATGAGCCTCAAAATGCTGAAAGCTAATTTTGCTCCAAACTGCATTGCCCGAAATGGAAACTGAGCTGATTGTTGATGCTACTGTCCAAGATGGCACTGCCAAAAATAGAACTTACTAAAAATAGTAATTTCTGAAAAGTTGCCCAATGCCTTTGCATGTCATACCAATACGAAGTTCTTTGAAAATCTAGAAAGAATCTGCAATCCAAATCTCAAATTTCCAATGTGTTGGCTAAAATAGCAAGTTTCGGAAAAGGTTGCCAAATGGAAATGCATGTCACACCATTCCGAACCTCTCAAAAAACCCAAAAAACTCCACTAGACATGCATCAGAAATTCTAACGTGCAAACCTTCAAAAAAACTTCAAAACCCCTACAAGATAGGAAACCCCAATTTAACCTCTGACGAGCCTACGGGCTTCCAGAAATAGGCTATCAGTCACTGAAGGGTGTATAGCTAATGGATACATTTATATTTATCCCTCCATCTATATTTTGTAGGTGGATAAATTTATTTTTATCTCTAGTCATATGGTTTGAGCAACCACTATTAATGTACCACTGATCCTTTTCATTTTGCACGTTCATGTGTTTGAACAATCATGGATTTTTCTTTTTCTTCTCTTCATGAAATGCTGTTTGAACAATCATGGATTTGGCCAAGACATGCATTATGGCCAACATCTCCTTATCATAGATAAAATAACTCCTCTCAACACCCCTCAACTTCTTACTCTCAAATGCGATAGGATGATTTTCCTGAATCAAACAACACCTATTCCCTCTTTGGAAGCATCACACTCAAGCTCAAAGGGCTTGGAAAAAGCAAGAATATCCATAATTGGACAAGAACTCATGATTTGCTTAAACTGATCAAAGCATTGTTGTGCTGCATCAAACCAAACAAGGCCCCCTTTTTGGTTAAATTAGTGAGTGGGGCAGCCTCTTGTAAAAATCCCTTTACAAACCTTCTATAGAACCCACACAAACTGAAAAAACCCCTAAGTTGTGAAAGAGAAGTAGGTGGAGGCCAGTCAACAATAGGTCTAATTTTCTATAGATCCACACACACACTTTTGGAGCTGATTATGTGACCAAGGTAAAGAAGCTCTGTCAATTCAAATTCACGCTTAGATTCTTTAGCAAACAATGAATCCCTCTCAAGGATGCTTAACACTTCTTCTAAGTACCTCATGTGCTGTTCCCATGTCTTACTGAATATCAAAATATCATCAAAGAATATAAGAACAAACTTATGGAGTTGTTTGTTAAACAACTTGTTCATGCAAGACTAGAAAGTAGTTGGTGTATTGGTTAGGCCAAAAGGCATAACCAGGAACTCATAGTTCTCAAAGTGACAACGAAAAGTAGTCTTCTCCACATCCTCACAGACTCTGATCTAATGATGGCCCGACCTCAAATCAATCTTGGAGAAGTAGCAAGCACCATGCAACTCATTTATGCATGGAATGGGATACTTGTTCTTGATTGTTATCTTATGTAATGTCCCCTTCTCAGCAGTTATTAGTGCAGTTGGCCGTTAGCCTATCCCGGAGGTCCGTAGGCTAGTCAGAAACAAAAATTAGGGTTTCCTATTTTATAGGAGGATGTTTTGGCAGTTTTGGTGGCTTGCATGTTGGAGTTCTACAGTTTTGATTTTAGATTCCTTCTTGGTTTTCAGAGAGCTTCACAATGGTGTGACATGCAACTGAAACAGAGGACTTTTCTAGACTTACTATTTTTAGTAAGTTGCGACGGTTGCTCAAAATATGGTTCAAATGCTTTTGGACACACTTACTATTTTTAGCAGTATGCTATTTTTAGTAAGTGCTATTTTTAGCAGGTTTTCAGCAGGCCAATTCAAAGGCTATTTCGGGCAAGTCAGTTGAGTAGTTTGGGTCTTCAACACTTTTGGAGTTATTTTTGGGAGGTCAAAGCTTTGAGGGGCGCTCATCTTGATGAGGTAAAATATTTTAATAAAGTGAAAATTGATAAGGCTTAATGGACGCCTTAAGGGAGAAATAAGTTAATTTTATTAAGCCTTTCACCTTATTATATTTAGACGCCACTTTATACTTTATTAGCATTTTTGATAAAGTATATTACTTCTTGGTGATGGACGACTTGGAGGGATGAGAAATGAAATGAAAATTAGATAATATTGTGAGGTGAATGTGAATTTGAGTTAGGCGTCCATCTTGGAGGGAGTTTGAATTTGAATTTGGAGATAAAAGGCTATAAATAAGAGTGTCGGGTTCTTTGTTTTTCATCTATGAGAAAATATAACGAAGTGTTGCCGAAATGGTGTTGGAATTGCTTCGAGGAATGCATACCTCGTAGCTACTCTTGGTTTCTTGCTTGAAAGATAGCAACTAGCTGAGATAGAGAGATTGTTCTTTACACTGAAGAACAGATTGAGTAATATGGAGAAGTTTGGTATTGATGTTTTCTGATGTTTTGGTGTGTTTTACAGTTTACAGGTTGCTGGTTTGGGGTGTTGTTGTAGGTCGTTTTTGCTCATATCTCCTTAGGTGAATTTTCGGTGGTTCTGGGCAGCGACTCATTCTCTTCCTATGGCCTAGGCGCCCCTTCTTGTTGATTTCCAGATTTTATCATGAAGAAATGAATTTTATAATGAAGGTCGCCCTTCTTGCCTAGCTGTACCATGCCTGCCACTGCATTAGGATTCGTGTTTAATTATTTGTGGGGTGTTTGATGCCATTTCTGAGTCTTGTCTTGGTCGCCATCTCTCTTAGAGTCTATTGCTTCTTATTTCATATAATTTGGTGGAGTATTGAGTGAGATAGTAGCATTTTGGTGTGGTTTCATGCTGCTGGTCTGAGTTTTGTACTTGCTGGTTTGTCATATCAGATTTTAGTAGTTGGAGTTTTGGGGCCTGTTTTTCATAGTTGGGAGTTTTTTGGAGTTGGAGAGACATTTTATATCATTTGCAGCACTTGAGACATCTATAATACTTGGCTCTTGCAGATTCTATTTCACATTGTAATGTTGATTCGGTAGTATTGATCAACTCTTTAATATTTCTGAAAATCTCTATTGTATTCCCACTTTTAGTGGAAGAAGATTGGCCTTGCTGCCTTATTTACTTTTCTTGCATAAGCATTTCATTCCCATCGTTTGATGGAAGAGATAGGCTTCGCCGTCTTTACTTTCCATGTACTTGCATTATTCATCATGCTGATCGGCTAAGCTGTCAACTTACTCTCGCTGAATAAGTGATCGAGTTGCATAATTTGTAATTCCAGTATTTCAGTTTACAATCTAATGATCCCTGGTGCCATATTCTCACAAATCGCCTGTCATTGGGATCTTGGTGTACATTCTTGGTGTAAGGTTACATTTTAGTGTTGGTTTGGTTTTGCTAACGCTGACGGGTGACATTGTTGATAATAAATTGAAAAATTTGTAAGGGGGTCATTTCATCTTATTTAGAGTATTGTAATCAATGCATATTCACATTGCCATCTTTTTCCTTCACCAACACTACCTAAGATGCAAAAGGCCTCTTACTTGGCCTGATGTGTCCCATGTCAAGAAGCTCCTTGATAGTCTTTTCTATTTCATCTTTGTGCCCCGTCGGATGTCTGTAAGGTGTAGTGATAACCTGTTTCACACCCTCCTCCAGCTCAATGACATGCTCAATGCCCTGATCTGGAGGTCTCCGAAGAGGTATGATACTAAAGACTTTGCTGTGCTTGGATAACACAACCTCTACATCAGGATGGTAACTTCTCTTCTACTACTTTGTGATTGTGGGCATGATAATGTATTCCGCTGCTCACTCGACCTCGTTATGTCTAATAAGTCTCTCCATCTGTTTGAAAGAGATTGTTCGTGGCCTAACATTTGACATGCCTCTAAGTGTGATCTTCTTCCCACCCGCATCAAATTTCATTTCCATGTTTTGCAAATTCATATAAAACTCCCCAATTGAATGTAACCATTGCATACCAAGGACCACATCTGTATCTCCTATGCTTACCACATAGAAGTCATCCTTGATCTCATACTTTCCCAACTGAATGCTCAAGTTTAGAATCTTCTTGGTGCATGTGAGGGTGAATCCATCAACTACCATCACTTTGAAACTGTCACAATCTTTTATTTTGATTCCCCTTCTAGCTACAACTCCCGCATAAATAAAATTGTGTGTGGCACCTGTATAATGAGAGTCACTATCCGCTGTCCACATAACACTCCCCAAACTCTAAAAGATCCAACTTTTTGAAAGCTAGAGAGTTGGGAACTTACACCTTCACAACCTTGCTCCTTTTTTGACTCTTCAGTTGATCTTTCTTCTTCACTTTCCTTTGAATCAGCTTGCTGGTCTGATTTTTTTGAAGCTGATTCATCCAAAGTTGGAAAACTCAGACTTGGCACGGACTCGGCAGCCCAAATAGGACTCGGACTTGGGAAAAAACTCGACAAGGACTTGGCAAAAAAAAAAATCCATAATTTAAAAAAATTAATGCATTTAGAGAACATAAGAGCTTAATTTGATTATCAATTTGTCATAATTCAAAGATTACACATGTCAAATGATCATCAAACACTTAATAATTGAAATTTCATCATTCCTACTCATAGTTTAAAACCTCATTTTGATGTCCCAGCCATCCAGGAGAGTTCTTGCATGGGACTCTCCTGGACTCGACTCCCAAGTCCGTGCCGAGTTGACTCAGCCAGCTTGAGGACTCTCAAGTCTGCTGAGTACATGGCGAGTCTCGTAGAGTTTTCCAACTTTGGATTCATCAATTGAAAAGTACTCAATTTGCTTAACTTTTGCCTTAACAACACATTTATGAGATGGGTCCCATGGCTTCCGACTTTGGAACATAATTTATTCCTTTTTTCATTGAGCTGATTATTATCCAACCTGGTTGACACATTTTTGGATTGATTGAAATCCTTTTGGAAATGTTTCTTGTCCTTATCCTTCCTATGTAAGAATCCCTTTGATTGAAATTTGTTTTTTGAAGTAGAGGACTCCATGTTTCTTGCTTTCTTGGTTGCATTCTGTAATGTAGGTGGACTAAGTGCCTTAATCCAACCTGTCAATAGATCTTGTAGCCCATCCATAAATAAAACAATAAGTCTCCTCTTTGAAATATCCGTTATCAAAATTGATAACCTTTGAAAATCAACAATATAATATCAATAGAACCCTGCTGCTTAAGCTGTGGCAACACCTTAAAATGCAATTTGGGATTCTTTTTATCAAATCTATCAATCAACCTCTCAGTAAACTCTACATAAGAATCAATCCGATCATGTCCCAATGTGACCATTCCATGATGCCACCACTCGTGAGTGCTACCATCCAAATGAATAGCTGCATATTTGATAGCCTCATCCTCCGGCATGGGATTAAGTTGAAAATAAGTATCTAATTTCTGCATTCGGGCCATAGCTATAGTCTTCCCAAATCCATCATAATAAGGAATTGATAGCTTACCAACCTTCCTCTATAAGTCTTGATTATGAGGTCTACAACTCCTGTGTGGTCTATGCTTCATCCTAAGATCCATGTAGTCACAGAAAGACAATTCAGCTTGAAAATCAACACTTGAATCCCTCCAATCTTGTAAAATCAGATCCTACAACTCTTGTGTTGAGTCATTTTCAACTTGAGGGTTGTTCCTCGGAGGAAAGTTAGGCATTAGAGGTCCAAAGTTGGTTGTCGTAGTCATAGTACACTAATTTACAGCCCTATTATTGATTGATCCGTCTCCATTTCCATTATTTTTTTCATGGCCATAGTTCCCACCATCATTATTGTTGTTGTTATTAGTGCACACATTTGAGCTATGTTCTGTTGCAACTGACGCTATCCTCTAGCAAGATCATTCAAGATTTCTCTTGTACTTGGTTCTCCACGCTCTCTATCACCCATATTTACCTCAACCTGTTCAACACCTGCTAGGGGATCAATACCACTGTCCTTGGGAGAATCCTGATGCATTCTTAGGATACCTGAGATAGTTTCTCCCTTTGGAATTTGAGAGGGCTGCCATTGAGTTTTCTTTTGTTCTTTATTAAAATAATCTCTGCTCTCTTTCACTTATAGAAGGTACTGCAACTTAATGAGTTTGTTCAAACACAGGCTGGCAAGAATAACCAACTCTGATGCCACTGTAATGACTACCCCCCAAATTGAAACCAAATTATTACCAAATACTTCTTTACAAATTTTCAAAATCATTCTCAGGTATTGTGTCAAAAAGTTTGCATCAAGCTGACTTTTAGACTTTCCACTTGTTTTGAAAATATTTATCAAAGCAATAATATTCTAGTGATTCATTATGCCATAGATAACTTTTTTCCAGAATTTTTTAATGCTGATATAGTTACAAAAAATTTGATAATACACAAACTTCAAAATAAATCACTCAAAAATTATTAGCTAATATTGCCTAATCTGAAGCAGCTCCGAATAAATTGTACAATAGGAAAAAATATTGAACAGTAGGAACAAACACTGCATGACAGGTAGAACAATGATACAACAACTTGCTAGGAACTCGACTTCTCCTTTTTCCCTAGTCGCAACCTATTTTTTGTCCTCAGGATTAATAATTCTTCAGTATGCAAACTCGACTCTTTTTTGAATGAATTCAGCCTTCATTTTCTCCCTAAAATTGCCACATCACACTCCCAAAGCTTCCAAACTATACAATGGCCGAGGAAAATATGTCTAGAAATTCGTAGCCTCCATTTAATGATTGCGTGACCCTTATTTGTCTTGTACGATGCTCATATTTTACTTTTGTCTTTATTGAATGGTAGGCAACTCCCCAAACAAATTGTACAGAATGGTTCAAACACCCTTTGAACTGTGATTCTTTCCTAGAAATACACCACTCAAATTTGAGAGCAAAATTAACTTCAATAATTATTGACCTTTTTAATGATAGTACGACTGCTAATAAGAAGAAGATATTTTTGTCTTAACATTCAAACTTGTACGGTCCTATTGCCTAAAATGGTACAACTTGCTTGGTAACGGTATATGGCCATGTTAAATTAAACCCCCAAATCTTTTGAATTATTAATACCATTAAACCTTTGATAACCTCAAATTAAACACCAAGACAGTCCCTGTGTGAGACTATCGACAATCACCTAGGAAGGATCTCTCACTCTCAAAGATGATATTCCCCATGAAGGATTTCGTCTTCATGAAGTTCTGGAAAAACCAGCAGCATAACTTTCTTCTCCAAAAATTCATGCATACCTTGAAAAATGAGCACAAAATACTTTTATTCCTCTTTCCATAACTTCCACGCACTTCTTGGAGAATTAAAATATTTACTTAATTTTTAATTCCTTATATGCCCCATTTGGATGCCAACTTTTTTAAAAGTATTAAGTTCACTTTTAATTTTTCTTTATGTCTCCCCAGGCGCCACTTAATAAAGTCTCCTTTTAATATTTTAATAAACACTAAATTAAATATTTAGTATAACTTTATAATATTAGTGTTTAAGTGAAAATAATATTCAACTGACTAAGCCTAGAGAGGGACATTACAATTCATTATTTGAATCACCTATGGATGCAATGTTGCCATGATGTTTGTTAAGCTTTTTCTGCCAATGAGAATTCTTTTTATTGTCTCCTTGAGAGGGTTTTTGTGGTATTCTTTGATTGGATTCACTATTTGCATAGGAATTACACCATCAATCATGGAGATCATGTCCCTTTCTTCCACAAATGAGACTTTTTTTTCTTAATATACTAACTCCTCAAACAATGGTGTTCTACTAGCCACATTGAGACATGTGACAAACACATGAAACAAAGGGGGTAGTGCTCTTAGGACAATAGGTACAAGAGCATTATTTAGCACTTCTTCCCCTATTGCTTGTAGTGATATCCTGATATCTACAACTCTTCTAAAGAAAGTCTCCACTCTTTCACCACTTTGCATTTGCAAACAGTGTAATTGATGCTGCAAATGAAGAATTTGATTTTGGTTTTTGTCCTCATAAACTGTTTTGAGGTGATCCCAAGCCTCTTTAACAGTGGCAGTTCTAATGTGAGGTTGAACCTCATCATAAATTCCAAACAAAATAATGAGTTTGGCCTTTTGATTGGCCTTATCAACTTGGTTTTAATCAACACTAGCTTGTATAGGTTTGGTGAGATTTCTAGAGACAATGTGCCATAGGTCTTCAAACTCAAGGTGGGTTTGTACTTTTGTTTTCTTGGCACCATAATTGTCTCTTCTCAAAAGTTGAGATTTAGAAAGCATGATTTTGGGAGCTTTAGCAGCCATTTTTACAAATTTTGAGGGTCCGCTCTCTACATGTAACCCTTATATCTCCCTGCTAGGTTTTGTTTATCTTGTTTTAGAAAAGAATAGTATGGCTTGCAGTTAAAAATCTCCAATTTTGCTCCAAACTATTAAATGCAAAATAATAATATAATTTTTAGTTTTGAATTAACTATATTAATATGCACTTTTCGTTAAAAAGAATAAAAATAATTAAATGCTTTTCAAATAATTATTTTGCCTTTGCTTCTTGAATTTTCAATTAGGAATACTTTCTAAAGTTTGTATTCTCAAAACTTAAAAAATTGAAATTATATCACCTTTTTCTGAACCCTAAAACACCACTCTTCTGGATGAGTTTTTCACCATTCACAATTATATTTCGGCGGCCTTTTTCATCATGAATTCACCTACAATTTCATGTGTAGTTCTCTATATGGCAAATGTTTCGACTATAAATGCCTTTCTCCCATCACAATTTTTATAGGGTTTTAGGAACAATTTTGCTCTACTATTTGTTTTTGCAGAGCTTGAATGCTGCAACACCTTCGCTGGTTTGCATTTGGACTGCGCAATACACTGGTTTTTCAGCCTCTTTTCCTTCACATGGCCAGATAAGCCTTCTAGAATGCTAGGCGCTTCCTTGTCTCATGTGGATGTTCCACGTTGGCACTTTAGATTGCTTCTTCCCTACATCAGCTCCTTTAAACAGCTTTTGGGCAGCATCAAGGCCTTTGAACAGTTTCAATATTTGCATACGCACATGGATTAATTTTTCTTTGATACCATAATGGTTTTATGGAAGCAATGAGTGAATTCATTCATCAAGAGCAGCAATATAAATATACAAAATATAGTGATTAAATAACCACCAGACTAGGCATACCCGACCAACCAACTATAACTATCTAAAATAGTTATAAGTTGGTAATGTTAATAATATTTGGAATATGTTATTAACATAATTCAATATGATGGAATATATATGCCAACATTGAAATCCAACTTTGTGTAGTACCTAGCATGTTGCAATTCATCAGTTCTAGGCAAAGAATATTTTTTTTTGATCATGATCTCGTTGACAACACAATAATCAATACACATCCTCTATGTTCTAACCTTATTTAGAACCAAAATATAGGTGTACCATATGGGGAAGTACTAGGTCTTCTTACTCTTTGCTTAATGAGCTAGAGGAGTTGCTTTTTGACTTTATAACTTCCCAAAACCAATTGCCTACACAATCCAATGTTAGGTAAAGTACAATAAGTGGACAATTAAATCTCATGTTCAACATCATGCTTTCGAGGCATACTCTTAGGTTTTTGAAATACCTCTTTGAATTAATTGATTAGGGCTGCTCCTTGCCCCTCTTGTCTCTTCAAACAGGAGACTTTGGAAGTGTTGACCTCTATTAGCATTTTAACTTGCCCTTTTGGGACAACACAAAATGGAATGACATGGAAGGATGTACCTTTCTTCAAATTAGTAGAGAAAACTTCCTTGTAGCAAAGCCATAATGATAATAGAAAAATATAAGACAAAATGATTACCAATATATTTGATATTAACAAAGGAGCAAAAGTCTCCTTAAATAAGAGTTACAAAATATCTATCCGCAAAGGATAAGATCAACAACTAATAGAGAAAGGATAATAACTTATCGAAAAGATTAAAACAATACTCCTAAAGTCTATCCTAAAGACTTAATTGACCATTATAAACTAAATATTACAATATTACTTTAATATCCTCTCTTAATGGTCAATCTACTAATTACACCACGTTTATCCCAAAATTTTACAAATTTGTTAGGACTCAAAGATTTGGCAAGAATGTTTGTAGGTTGATCATCAGTTGGACAATACTGCAATATCATTGATCCATCTTCTACAAGTTGCCGGATGAAATGACAATGAAGCTCTACATGTTTGGTACGCTCGTGGAGTATTGGATTCTTGGCAAGCTTTAGCACCCCTTGATTGTCACAAAGCAAGGGTGAAGGCCCTAGTTGAGACATTTTCATGTCTGAAAGGATCCTTCGAAGTCATATTGCCTCACATGCTACTTTTATTGTTCCTCGATACTCTGCTTCTATCAAGGAAAGAGCTATTGCTTGTGCTTCTTGCTGGTCCATGTGATTGCACCCGTGCAAAAGTGGATTTTTTGTCATCAATAGAACCTGCCCAATCTAAATTTGTGAGCCCAACCAGCTTAGGATCTTTGCTTTTGCTGTATAGAATGCCAAAGTGCCCTTTCACATATCTCAACTACCACTTTGCTGCAACTCAATGTTCTGCCTTTGGTGCTATCATGAATTTGGAAATGTAGCTCACAACATAGCTCAAATCAAGTCTATTGGCTGTGTAATATATCGGGTCTGATCACACACAAATTAGCAATGCACTAGGCAAGAAAACAGTCTTAGTTATACAGAGTTTTCCAGAACAAATTCAGTTTCAGACTTAGATCTTGGCATAGCACATATAACACTGGGATCAATCTTGATCCGTAATAGAAAACCAATTCACAAACTGTAGCAATCCATTGATTTGTAAGAACAAGATATTCAAAGCAAGCATATTGTAGTTGTATTTGAATCATTTGGAGAATTAATTGTGTAGGGAAAATTACTAAACTCAGATTTGCAATTGAGACTACTCTATAACACCAATGTATATGAGTGAAACCAAAACAAAACGAAATACACTTAGCACAGTCCGTTTACAATCACTGGAGAGAGAGACAACAATAATGTTTCATTGAACCGAATATATTTGAATATTAAGCAGAGGGTAATGCGCTGCAACAGAGTCTTATAAGCCAAGTGATAAGCACTGCACACCAGTCTCTTATACAGTTGGGACACATAACAAGCCATTCCATAAACGCATTTGCCAAAGATAGCTCAGCCTTGATGAATGTTGCCTTAACTCGGGTTCAATATATCCGCCTTCAAATCCAAATGAAGATTGAGCTTGCCGCTATCAAAAGGCTCCTTTGCGCACGTGAGCAAGGCTTGAGGCGGAATCTTGATAGTTAATCCAATGCCGTTGCTGATGCTCGAAAAAACAATGTAAATGATACTTAAATTGTAGCAGTATGACGCGGTCTGGAATATGACTCCCATAATGGCAGCTTTGAAGAGTGATGGAATGGATCAATGGCCCGATCACTTGATGTGAATTAGATATCTTCGGTGTCTTCCAAGTCGTGTGGGGTGAAAGTCGATGCTCCAAGGTACAATATTATCTCCCAAGCCCGCTTCAAACTGGAGCCACCATGAATAGCCTCAGTGTAAGCAATCGCCCAGATTAATGCGGATAAGAAGGAAATTCAAATTGGAAATGTGCGAATACAAATAAATCATGAAACCAGCGAGAGTTTTCGTTCCCACTTGGCCGCCAACCACAAGGGGTTTTTGTCCCTTATAATTGCCGTTAAGCTTGATGCTCAATCCATGCTGATCTCCCATAGCCAGGGAACGCCCATTAATAGGGAATAGTAATGTCGGATCAGAGATGTCGGCCATAAAAATTTAAATATTTTTTTCTATAATTTAAATTTATTATTTAATACTTATTTAATATTATTTTATTATTTTTTTAATATTATTTAAAATTCATAATAGTGTTAAAAAACACTATTCCCACCTAGGAGTGTTTAGTACCTCATTAAAATTCAGGGACATGACAGGCTGTAAGATAGATAAGCTTGCCCACTAATTGCTTGAATGCTGAGCCACTTATTGCCTTTGAGTATGTTTTGGCTGAAAGCTTTAACCCTTTCTCCATAAGTGTAGACAAGATTTTGCAATTTGTCATTTTGAACTCGTCAAGCAAACTCTTAGCATACTTAGATTGAGAAATGAAATACCACCACTTGTTTGCAAAACTTCTACACCTAGGGAGTAATGTAGGAGGCCTAAGTTAGTCATATCAAAAGCCTTACTCAAGTTATATTTGATTTGTTCAATCAAATGCTTCCTCACCACTTGTAATGATGATATCATCTACATAAATGACCAGTACAATGATGTCATTGCCTATGCTTTTGACACATAGATTTGGATCCGAAGGACTTCTCTAGAATCCTTGTTGTCCAAATACATATCAATCTTAATGTACCATGCCCTGGGTGTGTGCTTCAAGCCATATAAAGCTTTTGTCAATTTGCATACTTGATGTTCCTTTCTTGCAACTTGAAAATCTTGAGGCTAAGTCATGTACGCTTCTTCCTCCAAGTCATTAATGAGGAAGGCACTCTTTACGTCCATTTGATGGACTTTCCAACCAAATTGTGTTGCCACGGCCAGAACTAAACAGATAGGGCTCATCTTTGCTTTAGGAGCAAAGGTCTCCTCATAGTCAATGCCCTCTCTTTAAGAGAACCCTTTAGCAACCAATGAGATTTGCATTTATCAAATGTACCATTAACTTTGTACACCCATTTGCAGCCAATTGGTTTCTTCCTTGGTGGAAGATTTGAAAGAACCCAAGTCTTATATTTCATAAAACTCTTATGTTTGGTTTCCGTGGCCTTTTCCCATTCAGGTTTCCTTTTGCATTTGCAAAATCTTGGGGCTCATAAACTCTCTAAAGACTGGCCATAAGAGCGAAGTTAACTATGTTCTTTCTCTTGCCTCTAGATGATCTACCTTCAATCATTCCATCTTCTTGAACATCATCAATGACACTTTCCCACCACTTTGTTCTCTTAGGAGCATCTTCAGCCAAATCATTGTTGTCACCATGACTTTCTTCATACTGTGGGCAGTGAGTCAACTAGGACAGTGAGTCCATCTGCAGTGAGCACTTTTGTAATATCTTATAACTGGTTATAGTATATTGTGAGCTAATCCTCACCATGTTTTTTCATTTTTTGGGTTTTCAATGTAAAAAATCTGGTGTTCATGTTTTATGTGGTTTTGATGGTTGCTTTCATGCTTTCCTTTCTTACTGCAAATTGAATATGCAATGTAGAATGAATGTTTAAATGTTTTAAGTGGTTTTAGGGAATACTTGTTCACCCCCCCTCTTAGTATTCCGGGTGCTCAACACCAACCTACTTCATCTACCTTCAATCATTTCATCTTCTTGAACATCATTAATGACACTTTCCCACCACTTTGGTCTCTTAGGAGCATCTTCAACCAATTCACTATTGTCACCATGACTTGGGCTTCCTGTTTCTATATCGTCTTGATGCTGATCCAGGTTATCCTGAAGAAAATCTGAAATATTCAAACCAATTTTTTTTGTTTTTTCAATTGCAAATTACAAACAAACACACCCGTTAAGGTTAGCTCTAAACCAAAACGATGCTGAAGCAACTCTAACCAGAATGTACACCAGGATCCCGATGAGGGCAAGGCGTGAGCATTGGTCAGAGGATCTGAATGCCGAAACAAAGCTGGAAGGAACTCTAACCAAGGATGGCGCCAATGATGGCGAGCATATGGTCAGAGGGTCTTAATTGAAATGCTTATACAAGAACTCTAACCAAGGATGCGCCGGCGAACGACGAGCATGTGGTCAGAGGGTCCCTACCATCTAATATACTGAAAGCAAACTCAACACCAAGTATGTGCTACCCAATTCCAGTATGGAAATGAGGCGACCATATGGCGGAGATCAAAGGAATACAATTGCGATTACAGAAAGTAAAGTAAGACTAAGAGAAGTGCTGACAGTACTACTGTTCAGCTTACAATGAAATATATAATGCCTGCAAGATCAAGTATTAGAGCTCTTCAATTTGCTGCAACAATAAGGAATCTTTCACAAAGCCTTTAATGATTTCCTAACACCAATCCAAGAAGGAGAATGCAGATTTCCTCAAATCTGTTATGACAGACCTGCACTTTAAATTATATAACCAGCATGTCTGTAACCCACTGAATTGCTCATATATCACTCAAAACTGACCCAAATGACTTCAAGTTTGATGCAATAGACCTTCAAAATGATGGCGCCTAGTTTAGTAATAAGAAATGGCAACTAAAAGTGGTTATTAATTACTGGTACGAATCCCCAGGCACTCCAGGAAGTACGGCTTTCAAGGAATGACGAATTTGCTTTATAAAATCACAAACTTCATATTAAAATCTGCAAATATTCATGAAGGGTCGCCACCAACAGGGAAACACAATGAGACAATACCCAGAACGAGAATGTTTATGATTTGAGACTTGTGAACAGAAACATACATTCAGCAGTCATGACCAACAACTCTGGAATCCACTAAAATGCTCACAACTCACTCAATACTTGCTAGAATGACATGAGACCTGATGCAAACGAAAGCTATAATGATGGCAATGAGGACTAGACCAAGAAACAGCTAACAAATCGAAGTATTCTTTTTTCTAAACATTTGCCAGGCAGACCAGAATGGTGCGGCCAATAGAGAGAAGCGATTTTGCTTTTAAAAAATAAACACTCAATATTAAAATCTGAATCTTTGCAAGAAGGGTCGCCCCTATCAAGGAAACTCAATGAATCAATACCCAGAACGACTGTATTTTTATTTTCAGATTTATGAGTGAAACTACAGATTCAGCTTGACTTCAGCAACTTCAAAATGAGATTGAAATGCAAATCTAGAACTCCATAAATGCAAGATACTCAACTGAAATGCAAGACAAACCTATTACAAACTATCTCTCAACTAGTTGCTATCTTTCAAGCAAGAAGAAGAGCCAAGCTAGGAGGCATTCATTCCTCGAAGCAGTCCCAAAGCCATTCCGGCAGCATAACAATATCATAAAACATAAGATGCTGAAAAGAGAACCAAAGGCTTCCTTTTATAAATTGCTGTTGACCTTCTCGAAACCCTAATCTTCTTTTCAGAGTCAAACCCTAATCCTCCAAATAGATGGCATCCCTTTCTTCAAAGCTTCAATTTCGACTTTTTTAATTGAATGCATCACTTAATATTGGCGTCCAATCTTAAGGCTTTAATTCAACCTTAATAATTATAAAATTAACTCAATGATGGCGCCACCCTTAAAGACCACCTTTTAAAACAACATTAAGTCAATAGACTAGGCCAAGGGGTAATATAACATTAAAATATAATGTTATTTAAGTGAAATGAACTTATCTCTCTGAAACTGCATCCCGAAGCCAGAATCTGAATAAACCAAATGAGTCGACTGAAGAGGAAAGTCAACTGTGCCGAGACCAAGAGGACCACTGCCAGAAATAGAATTTACTAAAAATAGTAAATTTGTGAACGTGCTCGGAATGCCAAGAAAAACATACCACTGCATAGCTCTCTGGAAACCTAGAAAGAATCCGCCATTAAAACACCCAACCTCGAGCAAAAGCATCCTCCAAAATGCGAAACCCTAATTTTGCCACTGACTAGCCAACAACACACTGGAAAAAGGCTATCAATCACTAAAAAGTGAAGTGCCAAAAACGGGGACATTACAGTACGCCCTTCCCAAAATTGCTTGTCCTCAAGCAATATCGCCAAAACTCCAGAAAATTTAAAACTGATCCATACCAAAACAAGTATGATCCCAGGTTCCCAAATCCATCTCGGGAAGGACCCACCATGCCACTGCTACACCACTCTGATCACATCAGTGAAAACATCATGCCAATGCTGCACTAACCTCCCTTGTAACTCCAAAGTGTTACCATCCATGATAATCAAACTGAATGATCTTAAAGGACTAAGATCAATATCATGCAACGTCTCACGCCCAAGATGCCTAGAGTCAACAGTAACAACAATACCACTGTCAACCACAATTCTAGGCAAGAAGAAGGATAGGTCACTCAACTCATAACTAATCTCCTTAGCATACCTCCACATGGTAACAAACGAAACCATGACTGCAAATGTGACATCTTCAACTCTTCTTGCAAAGAGGAAGGCTATCCTTTGCAAGAACTCAACAAACTCAAACTCATGATTCCACATGAATTCCCTATGCCTCCGCTGAATTATCATGGCACAACTATGAAGTCTGAAGAAGTTTCTCACAATTCCAACCCCAAGAGTCTCAGAATGTAGAATCAAGACATTGAACAGGATCTCAGCAGTAGGAGTCTCGAAATGCCAAGCCAAGTCGAGCGATGGTCTGCTGCTCCAATTATTTGTACAAGAATATGTACCAAGAAAACCATTAGAATGAGTATGGTTTCTTTCCAAATTCTGATCGTGCTCAGTCCACACCACCAATTCTCTCATTTGAAGCCATAAATTGTCCCTCGAAAGAAATTGGAAGGTCTGAAATTGAATGAACCAGCAACCCAACAAGACTGAAATGATCAACTTGAAATCTGATTTTATGAAAATCAGCATCCAAGGAGATAGATAGCTGTTGCCAAACTGAAAATCAGCACCCAAAAAATCATGTCTGCTCATATCTACAGCCGAAAATAAACCCACTGAAGATCCCATCACAGCCAAGTACCAATCCTTGCTCAACTTTACTTTCCAAAACTCCCATTGATCATTAGGAGTGAACTTCAAATGACTGACAAAGAAGGTAACAACATCCAAAGGACAGTGAATTTGAGGCTCATCACTCCAACATACCTTCTTGACACATGTCAAAAGCAAGCTGATACCAGGGCCCCACATCATAAGTAAAGAAGAGCCATTCTGCAAATGGAGAATTACTTTTACTAGAACGCTTTGGGAAATACGTTCTATTTGAATCATCGCACCCTGAAACTCCAAGAAGTACTCAACAAATCTGAATTCATTGAGAAAGTCAAATTCAAAATCATGAGAGAAGAATTGCTGGAAGGATTCAATGGACCCTTCATCAAACTCCATTATGAAATTAGTTATTCTTAGAGAAGATGGTGTAAGCAGGAAGTCCGATAGGAATCTGACAAGCATCCACATCAGAAAATGAATGAACTCTTCATCGGAGTGCCAATCATCCCTTTGTTGACCATCAAGATTAGTGACCTCATTCCACCATGCTTCTTGATTTTCCACCTCCTGAATGGGGAGACTAGGAGCAGCAGGTAAGTCCTCATTATGCAACTTATGCATCCTTGTTCCATTGCTAGAAGAAGTGCTAGAACTTCCCTCTTCAACAATGGTGTCAAAAGTGATTTCCTCAAGGCTTGAAGTCCCATCATCTACCACAAAGGAATGTTTCTCATAAGCTTCCTCTTCACCCGGTTCAAAAAGAGGATTGTCATACACTAGGAATTCATTCCTTCCATCTTGCTGCTCCAAATCAGCACTAGCAATTTCTGATTTTCTTGTGAAACCTACAAGATCAAACTCTCCTTCAAGACTATCGAGCTCTTTAATGACTTGCTCGATTTCTTCAGCTCTATGTGCATTCTCTTGCTCCTTAGAAGGTTTGAAATCAGCAAACTGATCTTCTACCTCCATTAATGCTACTAGAGTTTCTTCGAGCATAGCCTTTGTTGATTCAAGCTCATGAGTAAGCTCATCAACCTTTCTCTCTTTCCCTTGGAAAGCACTGAAGGTCTTCTTTGCAAGTTCAACGGCATGATCCCGATCTGCAATCAAGTGTATGCAATCTGATTTCAATGTCTCCCAAGAGTCTCTGATAAGTTGCAAGTTGAGAAGAGCAACTTCATCCTTAACTCCTCTTCTTCTTTCTTCAAGTTGAGCCTTCCAGTAGAAATCTTCAATCAAACTGTGAGTGCAATCAAATTGGGATAGAACTCGCACTTCCCTCTTAAGGGACTCTTTGACTTGATCCTCCCACTCAAGAATATGCAAAGATGGCGGATTGCAAGCTGACTGATTTTCAAAATCAGAACTTTGTTTTGTGCCCTCGCTGCCATCATAGCTGTTCCAGCTTTCATGTCTTTCTCCCTCCATTAGAGGAAAATGCTCAATGTCATGGAGAGGAACACATTCCACAATTTCTTCGACCCTAAGTTTGCAACCAACTTCATGCATTGAAAAATCAGATTCGGGCTTGGTAACACCTTCAAACTCTACATCTTCAAGAGCCATATGGTCTTCTAGCTCTTCTTCTTCATCACTGCCTCCTTGATCAAACATTATGCCAGCATCCAATCTGCTCAAGTAATCATATTTGTCCGCTGTTCGGAAGGTTTTTGTAACCACATATTCCTCTTTAGTGGCTGCAACTACTTCAAAGAGATCATTATGGAGCTTGGCTAGGCAGTCTTCTTCTTCAAAGGCAACTCCTCCTCCAAGGGCTACCTCATAGTTTGCAATGCAATCTGTTTTTTGATCTTCATCCGGAGGAAAAGGGAATTCATCCCACACTAGTTCCTTATCTTCACTAGATGACTCCACACCTGGATCCCAAATAGTAAGAGGCTGACTGTTTTGATCAAAAGGAATGAGCTCTTCGTGCTTCTTTTGGAGTGTCGACTCTTTGAATAGGTCACCACCCAATTCACTTAAACTGTCATCCTCATTAATATTTATTTCCAATGGTTTGGTTTGATGATCAAACCCAAAACCACCCTTGACACCATCACTGTAATGAAGTAAAGAATCTCTAGTGCTAGCTGTTTGGAAAACTTTATCATTCTTATCTTCAATGAACCCATCATCTATAGGTGTATTTCTGATCTCATCATGAACAGTCATATGCATGCCAAAAAGGTCTTCTTGATCACTTGTCATAAATTCATTTTGTGAAAACTCTTGAGGAGTTTGAACAGCAACAAGAGGAGAATTATCCATCACTAAATCTTCAACAAGAGGAGGTACAAACACATTGGAATCATTACCAGCATCATCACTTTGGTAACGGACATAAGCGGATTCAAAGACACCAATAGTATGTCCTTCAACTTGCACTTCTTCATTTGCTATCGCATGCAAGTCAAGGGGCGTATTATGAGGCTCTACCACACACTCTTCATTTGTCAAGGTATCTTCATCAAGCTCACGATCATTCTGATGTGACATGTGCACCTTTCTATCCCGACTTTCAGACTTAGCATAAATCTTTCTGATTCCCCACCTTATGTCAGGATCCTTCATTAGCATAAACAGTTCCTGCATTAACTCAAGTACAGACTTTTCTGTAGTCATCTCTCTCTGTATGTAGTGTTTGGTATCTCTGTCACTCATCTGACAATTAAATCAGTGACTACTTTCACAGGATGGCAGGATCTTGGCTCTGATACCACTGAAATATTCCGAACCAATTTTTTTTTGTTTTTTCAATTGCAAATTACAAACAAACGCACCCGTTAAGGTTAGCTCTAAACCAAAACGATGCTGAAGCAACTCTAACCAGAATGTACACCAGGATCCCGATGAGGGCAAGGCGTGAGCATTGGTCAGAGGATCTGAATGCCGAAACAGAGCTGGAAGGAACTCTAACCAAGGATGGCGCCAATGATGGCGAGCATATGGTCAGAGGGTCTTAATTGAAATGCTTATACAAGAACTCTAACCAAGGATGTGCCGGCGAACGACGAGCATGTGGTCAGAGGGTCCCTACCATCTAATATACTGAAAGCAAACTCAACACCAAGTATGTGCTACCCAATTCCAGTATGGAAATGAGGCGACCATATGGCGGAGATCAAAGGAATACAATTGCGATTACAGAAAGTAAAGTAAGACTAAGAGAAGTGCTGACAGTACTACTGTTCAGCTTACAATGAAATATATAATGCCTGCAAGATCAAGTATTAGAGCTCTTCAATTTGCTGCAACAATAAGGAATCTTTCACAAAGCCTTTAATGATTTCCTAACACCAATCCAAGAAGGAGAATGCAGATTTCCTCAAATCTGTTATGACAGACCTGCACTTTAAATTATATAACCAGCATGTTCTGTAACCCACTAAATTGCTCATATATCACTCAAAACTGACCCAAATGACTTCAAGTTTGATGCAATAGACCTTCAAAATGATGGCGCCTAGTTTAGTAATAAGAAATGGCAACTAAAAGTGGTTATTAATTACTGGCACGAATCCCCAGGCACTCCAGGAAGTACGGCTTTCAAGGAATGACGAATTTGCTTTATAAAATCATAAACTTCATATTAAAATCTGCAAATATTCATGAAGGGTCGCCACCAACAGGGAAACACAATGAGACAATACCCAGAACGAGAATGTTTATGATTTGAGACTTGTGAACAGAAACATACATTCAGCAATCATGACCAGCAACTTTGGAATCCACTAAAATGCTCACAACTCACTCAATACTTGCCAGAATGACATGAGACCTGATGCAAACGAAAGCTATAATGATGGCAATGAGGACTAGACCAAGAAACAGCTAACAAATCAAAGTATTCTTTTTTCTAAACATTTGCCAGGCAGACCAGAATGGTGCGGCCAATAGAGAGAAGCGATTTTGCTTTTAAAAAATAAACACTCAATATTAAAATCTGAATCTTTGCAAGAAGGGTCGCCCCTATCAAGGAAACTCAATGAATCAATACCCAGAACGACTGTATTTTTATTTTCAGATTTATGAGTGAAACTACAGATTCAGCTTGACTTCAGCAACTTCAAAATGAGATTGAAATGCAAATCTAGAACTCCATAAATGCAAGATACTCAACTGAAATGCAAGACAAACCTATTACAAACTATCTCTCAACTAGTTGCTATCTTTCAAGCAAGAAGAAGAGCCAAGCTAGGAGGCATTCATTCCTCGAAGCAGTCCCAAAGCCATTCCGGCAGCATAACAATATCATAAAACATAAGATGTTGAAAAGAGAACCAAAGGCTTCCTTTTATAATTTGCTGTTGACCTTCTCGAAACCCTAATCTTCTTTTCAGAGTCAAACCCTAATCCTCCAAATAGATGGCATCCCTTTCTTCAAAGCTTCAATTTCGACTTTTTTAATTGAATGCATCACTTAATATTGGCGTCCAATCTTAAGGCTTTAATTCAACCTTAATAATTATAAAATTAACTCAATGATGGCGCCACCCTTAAAGACCACCTTTTAAAACAACATTAAGTCAATAGACTAGGCCAAGGGGTAATATAACATTAAAATATAATGTTATTTAAGTGAAATGAACTTATCTCTCCGAAACTGCATCCCGAAGCCAGAATCTGAATAAACCAAATGAGTCGACTGAAGAGGAAAGTCAACTGTGCCGAGACCAAGAGGACCACTGCCAGAAATAGAATTTACTAAAAATAGTAAATTCGTGAAGGTGCTCGGAATGCCAAGAAAAACATACCACTGCGTAGCTCTCTGGAAACCCAGAAAGAATCCGCCATTAAAACACCCAACCTCGAGCAAAAGCATCCTCCAAAACGCGAAACCCTAATTTTGCCACTGACTAGCCGACAGCACACTGGAAAAAGGCTATCAATCACTAAAAAGTGAAGTGCCAAAAACGGGGACATTACAAAATCTTCTAGCACTGGTATTGAAGAGCACTTAGTTATATTTAAGGGGGGAGGGGGGTGTGAACCAGTGTAACAACAATTTTTACTTGTCAAACTTTAAACAACCATAGTAGTAATACTTTACAATCTAATCATCCACAACAATAACACACATGCAAAATCTAGCAATAAGGAACACAAGAGGAACACACGATTTATGTGGAAACCCTTGCGGGAGAAAACCGTGACAAAATATGGCTTATATAGATCTTCTTGTATGCACCAACCTACTTCATTTACAAAGCTTCTTTCATAGGCACCAACCCATAGGAGATACCAATCCCACCATTGAGCATCAACTCATCAAGAGACACCGATCTCTTCAAATGAGAGGCACCAACTTCCCAATCTCCTTAATTCAAAGGCACCAACCTCTGAGTGAACAATATAATAATTTATTTGAAACTTCTTAGATCTGCTGTAATTCACCTTCATACATCTGCTCAATACACCACTAAAATCTGCCTTAGGAATTTTCAAAGATCCTTCATAAATTCTGCCATAAAGCTCATATGGATCTACTTATATATCTTAAAAAATTTGCACTTATGTGCCTTTCAAATCTGCTGCTTATACGAATGATATTCAATGAAATTGTTTGCTTTCAAATGATCTTCACAATCTCTTTAAATATTCTTACCAAGAGAGGTGACTTTTCAAAGCAACACTCACTTTGCAAATGGATGCAACTCCTTTTAAATGCACCCTTTCATCTCCACCTTGGGTGCTTCAATAGGAGTCAACCCCTATTTTTAATTACATTTATTTTTATATTTTTTATTTAAAAAAATAAACCCCTAAAAATGGGGCACACCACTTGAGAGGGTCGACCCTCTTCATAAAAATTAACGCACAATTAATATTTTATTTTTTTTATTTCTCCAAGAGGAGTGTCAACCAAGGGGGGACACAAGTATTTGCTTCATTTTAAATTTTTCTCCAAAGCATGGCCATCAACATTCAACCACAAACTCCTTCCTCAACCTTTGACATCAATGACAACAATCTTCCAACAGGTACCTGCCTGGGAGACCCCACACGCTCGGAATGAGATTCCTTATATTTAGAATCATTGGAGTCTCCCCTTCAGGTGAAGATAATGGAAGCTTGATGCCTAAATCTTTAGCCTTCAGAGGCTGATTTTTAGTACTCTTGACCTCAGAGAAGAGTTGAAAGGGCCCAACTTTATCAATCACAACATCCCTGTTGAAAGTTAAGTAGTCTGTGTCAACATCAGTTAGCTTGTACTCTTTATGATTGTCATTGTACCCTATAAGCATTAGCTTTTGACTCTTTGAGTCCAACTTGGTTCACTTTGCATCTAGAATCCACACGTAAGCAGTAGAACCAAAAACTATAAGATGACTCACCTTCAGTTTCTTCCTAGAGCAAGCTTTCTCTGGGGGCTTTTCCTTCATTGTCCGTGTCAGAGACTTGTTGAGAAGATAAACTGTAGTGTAAATTGCTTCAGCTTAGAACTTCTCGGGAACACTACTATTCTCCAACATACACTAGGCCATCTCCATAATAGTATGGTACCTTCTCTTAACTACTCCATTCTGTTGTGGAGTATAGGGTGTTGTGTATTGAATTTTTAACCATTTTTAGTACAAAAGTTATTAAATTCATTTGAAAAAAATTCACCTCCATTATCAGATTTTAGAGTTATGATGTGACATTCTGACTCTTTTTCTACTAATGACTTGAACTTCTGAAATTCCTTAAACACATCTGATTTTGATTTCAAGAAAAACACACACATTCTCCTCTTGAAATCATCAACAAACAAAATAAAGTACTTGGCACCAATGATCGATGCCGTATTTGGTCCACAAACATCTACATGAACTAGCTGTAGGACTCTCGAAGCTTGATTTTTTGAAAATGGATTTCTATGCTACTTCCTTGCTTGGCAAGATTTGCAAACACCTTGTATCTGTTGTTGTATGTTAGGTAATCTGTCTACCAAATTCTCTCGTGCCAACTAAGAGAGGTAGGTTAAGCTAATGTACCATTGATTGCATAGTGTACTGATGCTAAATGCGCTCTTGGCTTACAATGCATGCTTCTAAACCTGTCTAGTATCAACAAGCCAATACAAACCATGCTCTTCAACACCAACACAATAGTTTGCTTGGATTCTTTGTCAACAATATATCATTTGTGTTTGCTAAATGTGACATCCAAACTAGGACAATGGCACATAATTTGACTCATAGAGAGCAAATTGAGCTCCATTCCTGGGACATAGTACATATTGGGAAAAATGAGATTTTTCCCTTCAAAAGTGATTTGTACATTCCCTCTACCAACAACTATGTACTCACCACCATTGAATTTCACTAAATTGGAGCAAGCCATGTACTCTGTGAACTATTCTTTCTTGTGGGTGAAATGTCGAGATGCTCCAGAATTGATGTACCACACAAAAGGCTTTGACTGATCTACTAGTCATTTGGCCATGAAAGCATAGAAGGCCGACTCTTGTTCAGAATGCTTTGTGACATGAGCCTTTTGTGGAGGCCCTCCTCGGCTGGGTTTTTGTTCAGCCAGCCTCTTTCTACAGTGCTTCTTCATATGATCAAGTTTACCACAATAGTGACGTGACATTTTCAGATTCTTCAAAGTATCTTCATTATTCCCTTGTCCTTTCTTTTGAGGCCACTTGCCTTTGCCCTTGTCCTTGGCTACAAAGGCTTGTTTTGCACTTTGTGTATCACTAATGCTACCAAGTTGCTTCTTCCATCTATTATACTGCAAGAGCTTGTTGCAGAAATCTTTGAATTTCAGCTCAACAATAGTAGTTGTGATGTTGAGTGTCTCAGTGAAATGTTCATATGCTTGTGGTAAGCTTTTTAGCATTATAACCACCATATTGTCTTCTTCCATCTTGCAACCTATGGATTCTAATTGATTGCGAATGTCTTTGATCTTCATCAAATGATCTTGCAAAGACATCCTCTTCTCCATCATGATTGAGAGCAACATATTCTTTATGAAGAAGGCCCTACCTTTATTTAACATCTCATGTAGATCTCGTAGGTGCTTCCAAATCGCCATAGAGGTTTTTCTTGTTTGAACCTTTGAAAGCATTTCATCTATTATTGATAACTTGATTTGCATGATGGCTTCTCGATCACACTCATCAAACTTGTCCTGGTCTTTACTTGCAACCGTTGGCCGAGTGTTAGTACCAAGAATGATCTTATCGAGGCATTCATACTCGAAGATCATAAGCATGCATTGTTTCCAGGCGTTGTAACTCTTACTAGAAAAAACGTTGGCTACCTTCCAACATGATGTTGGGTAATAAAGCCATCCCTCTTGTATTGTAGAATTATTGGAATGTTGGTGTTTCAATTCGCACCTCTGGAGTGCGTATTGGAAACAGACAGCTATGCACAGATAAATTGCTCTTCAAATTAGGAGGGGAAGCTCCCTCTTTTGCTGTTATGCATAAAAAGTAAAGTAATCTAAGTTCCTATCTTTTTTACTCAGTTGGTAGAGGCACAAGGTTTTCTTTGGTTTTTGCAGATCTTAACTACAACTAGGCTAAAGCTATAAGCCTATAACTATCCTATCTCCTCAAGTAATTTAGAGCGAGAGGATCTAGGAGCAATTGGGAATGGCTGGATCACTTAGACAAACTGTCTCTCTAAATGCATCTGAAAGCTCATTGCTCTTTCAAATTTATGCTGAGCAAGTAAACACTCAAATGGTAAGCTAAATCTCAGGATTCCTAGGGAAGAGAGGTGCTTTGTCCGAGGTGTAGGCTGAAATATAAATTACTAGAAACAACATATTACTGAAAGAAATGAGACATTGGATCAAAGCACAAAGGCGTGAGATTTATTTCCTCAAAGCTTTCTTGAACAACAATAGTACATCTAGGACAATTGCATGATGAAACAAACACACAATAAATGATTAAACCAACTTTATAACATGAAATCAAACAATAAACTGAACAATGATTTGCATGATGAAACAAACATACAATCTTGTTCTTACACAATGTGAACTTTTGCAAAACTGTTGGCGTTTCAATTCACACCTATGGAGTGCATATTGGAAAGGAACAGCTATGCACAGATAAACTGCTCTTCAAATTAGGAGGGGAAGCTCTTTTGCTGTTATGCGTTAAAAGTAAAGTAATCTAAGTTCCTATCTTTTTTACTCAGCTGGTAGAGGCACAAGGTTATAAAACCAAATACGTTGCAGCTAAGATTTTCTCTGGTTTTTGCTGATCTTAACTACAACTAGGCTAAAACTATAACTATCCTATCTCCTCAAGTAATTCGAAGCGAAAGGATCTAGGAGCAATTGGGAATGGTTGGATCACTTAGACAAATTGTCTCTCAGAATGTATCCGAAGGCTCATTGCTCTTTCAGATTTACGTTGAACTAAAGTCTATGCAAGTAAACACTCAAACGGTAAGCCAAATCTCAGGATTCCCAAGGAGGTGCAGGCTGAAATATAGATTACTAAAAATGACATTAAACAATAATCTTCATCTCTAAATTCCCAAGGAGGTGTAACACTCTATTCGAGGTGTAGATCGAAAGAAAGATTATTGAAACAACAAACATGAAAGACTTTGAGAATTTTGGATCAAAGGCACGTGGCTCTCCTGACTTATTATCTCAACTTCAATCAAAGATTACACTAGCACATCTGGGACAGCAAATTGTATGATGAAACAAACACACAATAGACGATCATACCACTTTATAACATAACATTAAACAATATACTGAACAATGATTTGCATGATGAAACAAACATACAATCTTGTTCTTACACAATGTGAACCAATACTGAATAACAATATTGCAGGCGAAAGTGGCTTAGCAATTTGTTATCACAAGCAAAAGTTAAACAATAATGAGCAAGGTTGCTCTTATTTATAGAAGCTCAAAGGAGTAGGGAACCCTAAAATCTCCTTGAGTTAACATTGAGTTCTTTCCAACATGCAAGATTTATTCCTATGTCTAAATGCAGGTAACTTAATAGTTTATTGGAAAAACTACCTCAGTTAATTGATTCTAAACTAAACTAGAACTCCATATGTACATAGGTATCTCCAAAATAGACATGCATGATTGGTGGGACAACGAGTTAACTTGGAAAGAGGCATCAAGTTAACTACTGTTTCTAATGTTTATCTTGAAAAGGTGGAACGTCTTGACTTAGTAGTTCATTGGCTGTGATCACGAGCAATCAACTCCTCCAATAATTTGTTAACTGCCTCATCATCTGGAGGTCGTCACATGTCTGAACTGTCAGTTTACTGCCTGTCAGCAACTTGAGCAATTCTGAAAATATTTTCACACTTCAACTGGTAGTTCACTAACTGGTAACTTTGGTGGCTCCGTAATTGGAGTGATGACCTCTGTTTCTTCTGCAGCTTTACACTTCTGATGCTTTTCTTGATTTTTTTCAATGGAAGAGTGTTGCATGATGAAACTGTGAAGTTTGCTGCGAACACTCTAGTTGTGAGAAATGCACACGAACTCTTTGCACACACAGAGTTCCAACGATATTCAACCCTCTAAACTGGCCTTGAAAGGCTATTAGATACACAAGGTATTAAACCATGTGGACTTTTGAGTGTTACGCTTGTCAAATTGTCCAAATCAACCATCGGGTGCACTTGATGCAGATTGGTGTCAGCCATCCTCAAGGAATCATGAAGCAAGACTGATTTGGTCATGAATTCAACTTGAGAGAATTGCATTATGAAAAACTTGATTGTTGATTGTAAACATGGATATGTTCAGGAAATGTTTTTGGTGAGGCTAGAAATAGCTTTTGGTGAGGATAAAAATAGCTTCTCAAGGGGCAATTTTTACGAATCTTTTTGAGACGTGGGTTTTGTAGAGAATATCTTTTTAAACAAATCCACAACGTTAGAAATTCAAAAAAAGTGAATTTTTTCTTTGACATGCAATGACCTCTCGAAATAGAAGCTGAAGGGGGCAGCAGGGGCTGCAAAATCTTTTTTCTTGAAAAATTTCGACACATGGGTTTTGTTGGTGCTTGAGAGCTAAGCAAACCCAGTTTCTCTGTTTTTTGAAATGATGAATTTTTTCGAAAACCCTAAAAATAGGGGGTAGCAGGATAATTTTCTCGGAAAATTTTGGCATGTAGGTTTTGTTGCCAATATTGTACTGAACATATCTAGATGACCAGATCTGTGAAAAACTGTCGTTTACCTGGACATGCAAGAGAAAACCTAAGACAAGGATAGAAGAAATGTGAGGGGTAGAAGATAGAAGTTATAAACTGCCTCCTTCAATCCTTAAGAAAAATGCCTCTGTATAAACCCAATCTAATGAATTCTTGGCAAGAACGTATTGGAAAGATGAAGCATGGAAAAATATTCCTCTGTGCAATTTGAACCTGGAACTGCAAAGAACACTGAAAATGGCCTCCGCTAGATCCTTCAAAATGTGTTGGAGAGAAAATAGCTGATTTTAGCTTCAACCAACAAGAAATAATGGAGAAATGATGCCTATACTTGAATAAATATCCATTTTGGAGGTGAGAGTGTCAGTTGGGTGCGCCAACCCTAATTGAAGAGTCAATTTCTATGCATTCCTTGCTAATTGAAAGTTGTCTAATTTTAGGACACCATATGCAAGAGGAAGCATGCAAAAATCGTAATTGAGAGTCAATTGGGCCCACTTTGACTTTTGGCACCCAAGCTTTAAGGAGTTAGAATTTTTTTAAAGATTTTCAACTTTCGTTGTGACGAACTGCCTTTGTTCGACCTTGAATTCCAATTGCTTGGTTGATCCTAAAGATAAGCTGATAGATTCATCACGAAGCTGGATCAAGTCTGAAGAGATGTTGTTGGGAGCTGCAAACCTTAGAAACTAGTTCTGATAGCTTGAAATTTTGGGCGCCTTTTGCCAAAAGGGTCCTTTTTTCACCAGCCATTTTTTTGAATGCTTTTCAATCTCGTCAATTTGACCCTCCGTGCTTCAATTTGCAGCTGCAGCTGATTGACGATTCCGCGAACATGCCGAGATATGGAATGGAAAACCAGTTCAATTGTAGAAAGAATGACTGGTATTGCAACGTCTAAAAGTTGATTTATGAGGTTCAAATTCAAGGGCGCCCTTGGCCTGCAGGGGCGCTTTTGTGTCTCTGAGATACATTTTGCAATTTGTAACCTTTGACGAAATGCTCCATTTTGACCCTCGTTGCTGAGAGTTTGATTGCTCCGATGTTCGTGCTGACGATCTCATTGCGGAGATTGATCAACTCTGAAGAGATGTTCCTAAGAGTCACGAAGTTTGAAAGCTGCATTTGAGGCCCTAGAAAGTTGGGCGCCTTATCCAGAAAAGGTGCATTTTTCTCAACACAGCCAAATTTCCATGTTTTTCAACTTGCTTTTGTCTCTGGCGTTTTACACTTGATCTTCATTCACGGGCGTTTGACAGGTCCCGAGAGCTGGCTACTGGATTCATTGCGTAGCTAGAAGGATTCTAAGCAGATCTCTTGAAGAAGACAATTGCTGAAAACCTCATCTGGTTGATCAAAAGTCTAGGCGCCCTTGGCCTGTAGGAGTACATTTGACCTTTTGACTTTTATTTTATTCTTCATTTTACATGTTTGTTTGATCAACTGCTATTGTCGCTCGATACGTCTCGTGGACTGGCAAACAGGTTTGTTGCGAAGCTAGATTGAAGCTGGGAAGATCATCTGGAGATAGTTACTGCAAAAACTGACATCTGAGAGCTTTTATTCTTGGGTGCCCCTGGGCTATAGGGGTGCATTTTCCGTAATAGACTCCATTCTTGGATGTTTGTTAACCTTCAACATCTTCTGCCTCTGTTGTCGTTTGCTGATGTTTGATAAATTAGATGGATTTGGTTGATGATTCGTTGGAAAGCTAGCAGAATTCTGGAGAAGATGACTGGTTTTGCAAATGTTAACCATTGCATTTGCCCTCTCAAATTCAAGGGCGCCCCTGGCCTGCAGGGGTACAGTTGGCTGCAAACTTGATCATTTTCACCTCTTCGCGCTTCGCGATCACCGTATTGCTGGGCTACATCGACTGCATTGAAGCATTGTTGCTACTAACATCGTTTATGTTAACCATTGTGACCGCATTCACCATTTTTATGTGAATGGACACTACAAATTTGACTAGGGCGTTGACTGCAAAAGCATCTCCCTTGTAGCAAAGCATATTGTTTCCAGACTTAGAATATTTTTACATTTTTCACGTTTTAAAAATCCCCTTCATCGCGAAGCATCTTTTTGAGATCTTTTGCCATAGAATCTTCTGTGATGCATTTGAGGCTTAGATTTCGACACTTGGTATTTGGCCATATGCCATTGTCGACCTCGAAGGTCCTAACTTTTCTCTTGAAAAAGTGAAGTAGACCCACCAAAGCTAAATTGACTTTTTCTTGATTTTGACTTGACCAATGTGATCATGAAATAAAATAAGCCAATCAAAATTATTTTCAATCAATTCTGGAAAGATCCTATTTTTTAGGGTTTTTTCCTAAAAATAGGGGCCCGAAACACTAATTTTCAAAAAATTCAAAATTTGCTAGTATCCTCTGGATAGTAAGCCCACAATAGCCCATGCTTCGTTTAACCTAAAATTGACTTTTGACGACAATTTTACAAGATTTAGACCATTTTAATCAAAATGCCTTATTGAAGCAAATTTTTTTATTTTGGGTACAACAGGGAAAAATAAACCCTTGTTGATGGAATGAATTGCAAATTCTGCAAACCTTAGCAGAATGAATGATTTTGTAAAAAAAATCGTTTAAAAAGGTGACCAAAATGCCCACAAAAGTGTCTAAAAACCCTATCCATTCAACAAAAACACGATTTTATAAAAAAAATCATTAAACACCTGCAAACCTTGTGCCCTAGTTGCGGGTAAAAAATTACAATCACCAAAACATTTATTTTCGAAAGTTCAACTGTGCCAAAAAAACAATCTAGCCATTGCAATTCTATTGAACTAGGCTGCACGATTTCAATAGGTGCAATTTTTGCTAGAAGTCGCACAAAAAATGTTACAATTTTTTTTTGAAGACACAAACCCATGAATTTTAAAAAAACCACACGTTTTCTTTTAGAACTAGTTTGCAATTTTATTATAGATGAAAAATCTGTGATTTTCTCATAAAAATGCCATTCAATTTTGTAAAAAATGAGAAAAAGAGGTACACAATTTTTATTTAAAAAACTTTGCAATTTTCTAATTAAAAAAATCTCATTTTTTTCAAAAGAGATGTGCCAATTTTATAAATTTTTTTTTTCCCAAAAAACTTAAAAAAAAACTCTTGATTTTTAGAAGGAAATCCTTGAAAACAATTGTAGAAGAAGAAAACCCTTGCACGTATTCGTACAACATTGTACTATTTCGTACGACAATCCTTTGGCACATTATGTGTCACCAACGATTCCTAGATCCATCATTGTCGACAACTATCCCTAAGACGATTCATTGTCACATACCCCAAGGCTCTAGCTAAGCTTCGATACCATATAACAAAAAAATATAACACATAATGATTACCAAGATATTCAATATTAATAAAGAAGCGAAAGTCTCCTTAAATAAGACTTAAAAAAAAATTATTCTTAAAGGATAAGATTGACAACTAATAAAGCAAAGGATAAGAACTTACCTAAAAGAATATTCCTAAAGTATCCTAAAGACTTAATTGACCATTATATACTAAATATAACAATATTACTTTAATAATAATGCTAGAGCACTAGACAAGCTTTGGTTCTTAGTATTCGCTATCTAATATAAACAAACTTAGAATAAATGCCTATCTTTTTGTCCTCGGGTATGGGCATAAGGCTATTTAATACTTTTAATGCAATATGAGAGATTTTACATTTTCTTTAGGAAACTAGCACCTACAATGGCTAACCAATGCTTTGTCACGTCCCTTTTTTCGAACTAGGAAATATTTTAATAATTTAATTGAAGTTTTCCGAAAAATAAAATAGAACTTCAATTTATAAAATACAGCTTATATTTTATTTTTAAATTATAAAAGTACATTGAAATGCTATCATAATGTGTTTTAAAAGAGGGCCTAAAGTGATGTTATAATGTGTTGCTAGGCATGAGGTACAAAGTGATAATATTTTAAAAGGTCCTTAAGTCAATTTGGAATTACATTTTTGGAGGAAAAATGAAAAAATAGAAAATAACATTTTATTTCCTCAAAAGTGCTAATTAAAGGAGTTGTGGATAGAAGAAGGATTCTAGTTTATTATCAATTTCTTATTTTTTGAGAATGAACAAGAGTTCTTTGTTTTCCCTAAGACGAAAACCCTTTGGCAAGATGGTTTTGAGGACAAAAACCCTCCTAGCCATTTGTGTAATACAGCAATTTCATCAAGGCATAACTTTTGGTTTGTAGTTTTTAGTTTGTTGGTTGTGAAATTCATTGTGCTGAATAGTTGCAACATTATTTCTAGATTTTTTGGTGTGTCCAATTTTGATTGTGGTTTACAGTTTGGAATTTGTGAAGTTTCTATTTGTTTCAGCAAATCTAATTGCTATGTTTGAGTTCCTCTTCTACCAAGTGCAAATGGAGTACATACTCGTTTATTTAGCCACTTAAGCACAATTGGTTGGCTGCAAAAAAAGTAGAAGATTTGGTTTACATTTATTCCAATTTGCACCTCCTATCACATAAGGAAGCTGACTACAAGGAAGGGGCGATGAAGAATTAGGATATAGCTTTTGAGCATGCCAACTTGGATGCATCTGTTTTAGAGCTTGCCAAAGTTAGTATAGATGACAACGAGGCTTCTACATATGATATTTATGCAGTTAGTGGGAGTGGCATTGCGGTTGCTCGTGGCTCAAATGACTTTGAAGTTGAACCAACTGATGACTTTGATCTAGATGCTTTTTATGGAGAGGATTAGGAAGATACAATTTATTGATTATATTTAGGCTACAAGTTTTACTATTTTCAAGTTTTGTAATGTTTTGACTCTCTGAGTTTGACATATCAACATATTATACGATAATATCAAGTTATATTATTGAATTTCAGAATTATCAATTATCTTTTCAATTTAAAATTTCAAAGAGTGAAATGTAGATATATGATATTTACAAAATTACATGCTGTGCTTCATGAATTATGATTTGACATATAGATATAATGAACCATGAAAAATATTTCAATTCTATTATCTAACTTATTTTAGTATCAAGTATCAAATTATATGGTTTAAATTCTGTATATATATACACAGCGATACCCATACTTGGGAATTTTGTTTGCCAAACCAGCATAGCCAAATCAGAACTTGAGTCCGCTCCGATACCCTTAGTGGCAACTTAGCATCTAGGTGATACTCAGAGGGGTGAAGCACTGGAGTTTCCTAGGTCATATTTCCTAGTGCTTCTCTAGCTTGAACAACCTTCGTGATCCCCTATAGCTTTGATGCCACACCAATATAAAGGTACTGAAGCCGCAATAGAGGGCTGATTTCTTTTAGAACGACTTTTTTTCCTGGATTTGCAAAATATTTCCAAGCCAAAAGCACTGTGCTAATATGACTTCAAGACACTATATAGCAGAATGTAAATAGGCCAAAAATGACAAAAAATGCATTATATGATGATACTAACATATCAATTAACAATAGGCTCAATCTTTTAGGCATGGTTTCACTGTACTGAAGAACACAATCCAATGTTTAATACTCAATACATAAATCTTGTGCCACTTGATACAGAAAATAAGTCAAAGACACCTTTTCTACAAACTACTAATAATTTCTCCTAAATATCACTCATCAGAACTGCGTACACAGATCACATGACTCATAACCTAAGTATACCCTTCTACTATTATGGGTATAGGTACATAAGATCCAAGTTATCAAAAATAAATAATAACAGCTGATTAAGGAAAGGATATCCATTTTCTCAAGATCGTAGTTAAATTGCAATGGGAGACAAATGACTCATTTGTATCCAAAGTTCAAGGTCTTGTTTTCTATTTTCTTTGTGACATCGATATAATTGAGTATTGTTGAGCATAATAATACCAGAGATAATTAGCATTAGAATTAAAATATATTATCAGCAATAAAGGTGATATTCATCTTCTTAAGTGAAGTATAGATTTGTTAGTACGGTATCAGTAGCATATAATAATCTTGACATTGCCAAATGCTAGTTACATTCCTGCAACCTAATTTTTATTTCGGATCTCATGTAATGGTTTGCAAAGGAAATCTGACAATATAATTTGTTGTAGGTGCAATCCAGAGATTGACAAATGCTAAAACAATGATTTTACAATCATCTCGCCAACAACTATCAATTCAAACAGAGTCTTTGAAGGGAAGATTTTCACTGTCATCAGTGAAACGGGCTTGGCAGAGAGGTCAACAACAGCAGCAGCAGTCAACCCTAAACTTGAAGAAAAGTTTTGTCCTCCGGTGCTTGGGCTCTAGAGATGAGCGTTTGCAGCAGGATTTGACTTCATTACAAGGGATACCTAATTCTGTAACTGCTGTGGATATATTTGAAGATGGAATCTATTCACATTCACAATCATCACAGTCTCATAAAAATGTTGAGGGAACATCAATCAACAAATCAAAGAAGTTTAAGAATAAATATCTTGGGTTGGTCAGATTGGGGTCAGTATTGAATAGTGCAGCAGAATCATTTTTCAAGAGTGAAATCCGGCGCAGATTATTTGTGACAGTAGTTTTGGCTGTTGCTGGTCGGGTTGGTTACTTTATTCCTTTGCCAGGATTTGATCATCGTTTGGGTTCCAAAGAGTATCTTGGTTTCATTTCTGGTTCTGGTGGTAAGCATTTTTCTGTTTTCACTGTTTCTTGTTAGTTCTTGTTTGTTTGATTGGTAGTGACGAGTGAAGACTTGTAGGACGATGCATGATCCTTGATCTGATGTAGTTGCAAAATTCATTTACATATTAAGCAAAGGTATTATATTGCAAAGTTTGGATTGTTAAAAGAAATCAAATCTGCTTTTCTAAAAGTATGCAACTCATGTAAGATGTTCCCAATGGTCAAGCCTAAGACTTTATTATCCCATATTTCTAACAGATTCAAAAATAGATTAGAGTCCAATTGGGAAAATATGAAAATGCATTTATGTTCATGTTGAACATCTTAATCCTCCTACAGGATTATGTTGCATAGTTGTGAACTAAAGATATGAAAAATAATTCATTAGGTGGTAACACCAAATTTTATCAAACCATGAGCATGAGCTTGAAGTAAGTAATATATGTTCTGTATTTCTGAAGTTGTATGTGCTTTAGAATTTTATTACTATGGAAATGGCAAGCTGTTTCATGAACTTTCATTAGTTTTGAAAGCATACCTTGCTATGTATACACATTCTTCTTCTTGTTTGGATACTTTGATGCATAGTGACCAAACTTGTGACAACTGAAGCACTTGATAAGACTCAAGTCCTTCTTCCCTTCATCCTTGACTGTGAGGATCCTTCCTCATCCTTTCCCTTACCCTTGCCATTCCCTTTTCCTTTATTTCCTTTGCTTTGACTAAAGAGAGTTGAATTCTTGTCACCACCTTTCTTGCTAGCTTTTGACTCCATCTGATTTTCGTCTTGGGTAGAATCATCCCATAGTCTCTCAAAGGAAGGAAGCTTTTCCTTGGCACAAATTCCCTGAACAAAAACATGCCTGAAAATGAGAACCTATTCGAAGGTAAGTTTACTAGCTCCACATCTTCCACCTTTTCCCCGGTCTTTGAAATGTTTCCAGTGGGTCAAAAAGATAAGGTAGGCATTCCCATAGTACATAGGCTTAAAGGCTCCAATATTTTTTTCCAAAGCCTAGGTTGTGCATACTTTATGATCATAACAATGCTTTTTTGTTGAGGCATTGTTCAAATTGTTTGCACTTTTCCTGGATTTTCCTTTTCTTGGCATATCTAGCAATGAGTGAAGTTGACAAGACTACACTTTGCCCCAACATTTCAACAAACAACCACATATCCTGCTATCATTGAATTTTGGGGTATGACATCTTGTGAAACATGATTTTTAAACCTTCAAAATATCTTTTGCACTTTTAAAATCTGAACTGAAGTGATGGTAGCCAGGATAGGGAAGAAAAAATTGTAAATGTGAGTTTTTGGCCCCCACTATTGTAGTGTACCGACACTCTGTTGATCTGTTTTTCACTGAGTTTCGTAGATCTGATTTTGTTTCAGTTTGATTACTTCCTTTTTGTGCTTCTGAGTTTGTTTGCTAATAACACTAAAATGGTACTAAAGAGCATATGCATACAATGGAAACTTCAAATAAACTAACTACTGAAACAACTTTGAATACATTGCTCAATTTAGTGGCCAAATATGACTACTTCATCACATAATAAGATGCATTCAACATATAACTTACATCAGATTTCAAGCTAACAATATCTTATATTGCATTTTAATTTACAGCCAAACATCACTGTGAATAGTGACTTGCTACAGTACCCGCGCCCAAATAAATGCACACAACTTTCAAATAATGAACTTCTCCCACCAAAAACCAGCATGGGATGTCTTCGAAGATAAGGGCGCCCCCTTTAGGAAAGATAGCAGCCTCTAAGAAAAAGCGTCTTTTTTCTTTTTGCTGGTTGAAACCCTCAATAAAACGCAGCTGGCTATAGCTTACAAAAAACAACTCCAAAACTTCTCAAAAGCGAACAACTCTTGCGTAAATGCCAATGGAGTCTATGGCTGTCAAGAACACTCAAAAACCAGCTCCAAATAACCTGCAAACAGCAACACAAGTCTCCAACTGAAGCAACAATAATTGATCAACAACTTTAAGGTGGTGTTTCACACCCTCAAGCAATTCAAGAACGAAGAACAGAGCCCCACCAGGCTCACCCACTGCAAGAAATCAGGAAACCCTAGCTTCCTTCCTCCTCCAAACAACACTCCCAAGTTTCATCAATCAAAATCATCTATGCACGAAGAGGGTCGAAATTCTCCTTCTATTTATAAGTTTTTGCATTAAAAAACACTATTCATAAAAGTGAGCACTATTCACTTAACTTATTTCTTTTTTCACTTTATGAATGAATAGTGACTGCAAAATATAAAGTGACCCTTTTCTTTTAAAGACACATGGTCTCTAGGCCGAGGATGGTGAAATAGAAGGTGAGTATCATAAATTTAAGCACAAGTATCCTGTCAAACGCAACAATTCACCCTGTCACCATACTCCGAAGATCCATATTGCAAACTGACGACCAAGTGCCCGACCACGAAACCCTCTATCCAGAACTATTAGCCTACGAGGGTCAGGAAAATAGGCTAATCCTCCAACTCTGATGCTCGTGAAAAAGGGGACATTACAACTATTCATCTCTTTGGCATTTAAGATGAGTGTTTTGGATTCAGATAAGGAGAGGAAAGTGGAGAAATTTCAAATTAGGGAGAACAAAACTTGATTTAGCAGGCCTTCTTTCAGGTTTCTGATATTTGGATGACAAAAGTGAGATAGGAAACAGTTTTTTGTGGCTCTAAGGTCTGAAAAGGTTAAGTGGACTCTGGGAAGAGAAAGGGGTTTTGGATGGTTAGGATTAATTTTGGAATGAAGAAGGGTGGATGCAGATTTCAGAGGCTAAAGGTCTGAACATGAAGTGTGAGAATGGTAATTAGTTTAATTTCTTCAGGAGTGCTGAATTGTGAATGAGTACTATCACTAATGGAAGCTGGATCCAAAGGATAATTTTTTTAAGAACTCAATAAAAGTTCAAGCTTTGTAGGAAAGATAATATTATGGGATTTAAAACTTGATTTTAGAGAAACAAAGTTTGTTGTGGATCAAAACTTTACCCGCATATGCTTTAATTCTAACTTGATATAAAATAAATCTTTATGCGAACTTAAAGATTTGGATTTGAAATAAATTTAGAAGAGGTAAATGAATAATTTGTGACTCTAGAAATTTATCAAAATCTCCAAAGTCAGACAATGAAGATTCTTGAATTGTAAGATGGATTTGTTTAGACCCATGATTTGGGAAAGTATTGAAATGCTTTATATCTTTCTGCTCCCATGTTTCAAGACCCATTTTGAATTTTCAAAGCTTTTGTGTAAAAGTTAGGGAGGCTCATGATTATGAGGGAACTCATTGCTTGTGATAACTGGACCTACAAACCAAACTTTCAAAACTGGGGGGATGAATGCTCAAAGGGAAGGTGAGGAGGATGCATTGAGACACTAGGATTGAGGTATGGTGAAATGTTTACAAATCTTGTGTCCTTCAAATTTTGGATTCTGTGCTTTAGGTGACTTTGTGCTACAAAGAAGATAATGCTGGACTTGAAACTTCATGAAAACGTTTGTCTCTTATACCAATGACTCCAGCAATTTTATTTCAAATGGCATATTTTGAAAGAGCTTTACCTTGACACTTTACAATGCTGCTTTTCCTTAAGCAAATCTCAAACAGCACTAGAAGAATAAAGGAAAAGTGACATTACAAACAAGACCAAAATTTGTATAATCACTAAAGTCTCCCTAAAAGTATTTCAGGAATTTTCTGGGACATGTTATATAAGGCAAACTGATCATGGACCATTTGTAATATTTCTTAGTCAATTCCCAAACACAGGAGTCATAGTGGATGCAATCCTTTGCATAGTGGGGTGCTCCTTGCTACATAAGACAGCCAAGCATGCCCCTATTACAAGTGTGGCTTCCAACATGTGAGTGGACTACAAGAAGGAAAATATTTGGTGGGAAGGCAGTGGAAAATAGTGTTGTCAGCATCACCTGCAACATAAGATTAAGTGGGGACTTATCTTTTATGCACTTGTTTACACTTATTAGATGTAGCTTGGTGCATTAACATTAGAAACACGATCTTCTAAAAAGTTTGAAATAGTTGATTAATGTTTTGTGAAGTTTCCATTGTAATCACACCATACAATGATTGTTAATTATAGTGTTATTGTGTGAAGTTGGCTGTTTCTAACTTCTAAGCAATAGATTATGTGATTGATACATTCTTTTATTTGTAGCAGATCCTGGTGACTTAACGTCAGAGTTGCCGCTTTCTCTTTTCCAGTTGGGTGTCGCCCCCTACATAACTGCATCAATTACCATACAGGTGAAAGCTTGATTTCCCATTCATACTGTTTCTTTTGATATAATGTTTATAACACTATTGTACACATCTTAGTGCTAAATTTTACTTTCATAGAAAGCAGATTCAGAAGAGATTTCTGAAGTCTGCACTGATCAAGTATTTATATGTGATTTGACTTGATTTTCTTGTGTAAGGAGGTATAACACTTCTTTTTGGATTATGAATATTTTTAATTACTAGAAAATCTGAGGACATTTTTTCACTGATATAGGATATGCTTACTTTTCCAACACAGGACAATAGTAATCCTTTTCATTGGACAGTGATTATATAACTTAGTAGGAACCAGTTTGTTATCAGCAGTTCATAGATATAAGAGTAAATGGTAAAAATAAATGGGCAAGTTGGTCATGAAAGCTGTTGTATTCTCTCTTTAAGGCTCTTTTCTTAGCACTTTCCCATCCTAACTGAATGTGCTTTTGAGTCCCTTTTCACAACTTTGGTCACTTTTGGAATGTAATATAAGCTGAAATTTCTATCCATCTTTCTTTCTCTATAATTTTATAAAAGTAAAAATTGTTTCGATTAATGGTGTACTCTAGCAAAATATGTAACAGAAGAGCAGTTGGATCTCCAACATATCAGGACACTAAGAACCAGTCTAATCTGCATGGAGAAAAATTGGAGAAACAAAAGTACTTGTCGATCTGATTGAAGCACATAAATGAGTAGATAAATTACTACTGAATCTGATTGACTGGCAACTACAGATATTGAACTTTTATAGGCCCAATATTAGTGAAGATAACTATTTACATGATAATAATGCTGCCTTAGTTTGCATCATAATTAAAGGTAATTTTCTAGTGTTTCATAATATCTTGCTATAGTATGACAGAAAATCAAACTAGAAGAAAACAAGGGTGAAGTTATCTAGAGTCTAGATCATGTAGAAACCATGAACTGAAAATTAGTGGAAAATGGCAACGCAAAAAAACTTTCATACGTTTCTAGAGATGGAAAGAAAATTTGCAAAGCCTAATTCCTGTTTTCATCTCTCTTTGCCGTTTTGTTTAGCAGGAAAGTGTGGTCCAGCTCCTTATGCATAACCAGTTTCTTCTGAATTGTTTCAGTCTGATAAGCGCTTAGTAGTGCAAGATATTGTCCCAAATTGTCATCTACTTTCAGAAAGCAGTCTGTTCTTGTTTTTTATTTCAAGTATAAGAACTTCTCCAACATTTGCCAGACCTTCAACTGTTGTTGATTTTGCAACCATTTTATACATTTCTTCTTTTCTGTGTAGAAATGGGATATTTTATGATATCATTCATCTTGCCTTCATGGAAGCGTTTGCTTTTCACTTGAGTTGTAGCATTCCTTTCTAACCCCAATACAATTGTGTCAACAGCATACTCATAAATGTCTTGGTTACTGATTTTTCCCTCTGTAAAGCTTGCCTATATTTCTTCTTAGAAATAGAGGAGGAGAATACAGCTTATCCTTCTCTAGTAACATTATTCCTGTACAGTTAGCAAAGGCTTATTTACCAAGGGCTCATTCACCCAAATACTTCGCCATGTAGATCACCCATTGCCTTGGTATTGAGGAGGGACAAATCCTGGGGAATGTCTGTAGATTATATGGCCTTGAGAAAGATTGCCATAAAAAATAGGTATCCACTTTTGCTGATTGATGATTTGTTGGACCAACTTCAGCATGCTAAATAGTTCACAAAGTTTTATTTTAAATCCATTTACAATCAAGTTTGCTGAATTAGGGGGATGAATGAAAGACAAGCTTTGAAACAAAACATGGTTTGTATGAACGGTTGGTTCTTTCTTTTGGATTTTAAAACTCAATCGCTACATCTATGAAATTGATGAATGATGTATCGAGGCATTTTCTCCAATCGTTTAAGCTGAGACAGATGCAAGTGCATATGCTACGGGGAAAGTTTTATTGTAAGGAGGTAAGTTAGTTTGTTACTCTTTAGAAGTATTTTCTAAAGCTGTAAGAGATTATTCTTTTTATGACAATAAATGTATGCACTTGTTCAAGTAGTTAAGAAATGCAAGCATTCTTTGTCAGGCAAGAAAGAATTGTTCAAATGGATCATAAATCTCTTAGATATGGTTCTGTAGAAGAATCGTGGGTCTTGGACATGTGGTTGGAATTAGACATTTTTCCCATCTGCAAAGGTTGCGGTGTTCAGGAAATTGTAGTACTTATAGGGCATCAAATTCATTGTTGTTTCTCTATTGTCAATCCTTGGAATTTTAGCCAGGGCACATACAGACTAGCATAAGAACTTGAGTTTTATATTTTAGAAGTCTCTACATTTCCAGTTTTCTATTTTTAGAAAATTTGAAAAGGGAGTTTCTTATTCCAATGTTTTTTGAAGAATTTGAATTTTTTTAGAAAATTTATATTTCTCGGTCAAATTAAAGGAATTGCCAAGGATTGATTTTTTTTAGGAAAGGTTTGTTTTCTGGTTTGTTGAGTAAAATGGCCAATATCTAAAATTGAGTAATGCTTGAGCCACATAAACTTACTGGGAAAAATTGTAATATAATGTGACATAATCTTGTTAGGGATAGAAACTAGGCCTACTACTAATCTAGGTGACTTTGACAAATATCATTGGGAAGCCCTGTTGATTCTCAAGTTGTTGGACCCTGATGATTTAATACTTGAAGTTTGTAGTGCTATGTTTCCTTGTACATTATGGGATAATCTGAGAAACAAATAGCAAGCGTAAAAAAAGGTCAGGTCTTGTATCTGAAAAAATTGTTATTTTTTACCAAATTGCATGAGAGTTCTCTGTCAGAGCATCTTCTAAATATTAAGGATCTTAATGACCAGCTTTCCATTGTCAACAAAGTAGTAGACGATGAGGAAATGTTTACTTTGACCATTAACAACCTACCACCCTTCTATGAGACTTTTGTAGAGTGTTTGAACTTGTTGGTCGAAACCCAAACTTTGACCTTTGACAAGGTCATTTCATACTTGTTGTAGAAGGAATAATGATAAGACTAGATGAGTGAAGTTTCTTTAGGGAGTTCAGAAAGTACACTTGCTGCAAGGTTTCAAGATACAAGTTATATTTTTAATTCTTTAACTTCACAATCTGGAGAAAGGTTCTATGCTTCTATTTTAAAAAAATTGGGCATGTGAAGAATAAGTGTAGGAAACAACAGTATGATCTATCCCACAAGCAATAAAATGAAGTTAATGCGGTATATACTCCTGAGGAAGATCATGTTGAGGAGTTTGCATTGATGGCTCTTTTAGATAGTGTTAAAATTAGTTGCTAGTTCTTTGATTTAGGTTCATCTAGACACTTCATTTGTTGAAAGACAATGTATATCAAGTTCAGTATTGATGATAGTTATAGGAATTCTGTTATTCTTGATGATGGCAAGTCACACACAATGAAAGGGATAGGTGATGTTAAGAATTGCACTCAATAATAGCATCAAAATTTGAGTGTGGAATGTTAAGTATGTTATAGGATTGAACAAAAATTTACTTTTCTATAAGCTAGATTATAGAAAATCTGAACACTATAGTTCAATTTCATGGTTAAGAGTGCATTGTTTGCGATGTAAACCAGGATAAAGTAACTGCTCAAGGCATAGGCTAGGTGGGTGTACAAAAGCTTGTACAAACTTGTTGATTCTGTTTTGTATGCTACATTGGAGGAATTGTGGTTCGGTCTTAAATCCAAGGAGGTGAAGACAAAAGCTAGTACTGTGGTGCCATTGATTGATGTATCTTTTAGTTCATGGTGTGTTCTAGTGTGTGAGCCTTTGGGTGGTTCTTCTCCATTCATGCATCAACAATGCAAAATTGAAAGTGTTTCCATTCTGGTTGAGGTTTAGCCCAAAACAAAGTTCATCTCTAGTTGAGATATTGTCTTAATAGCACTTGTTTGTTATGCCATGAAGGCCCCAATGTTACTTTGAAGATGAGCTGAATGATGAACTCACTAAATTAGATGCATCAACTTGGAAGCCAGGAAACCAAGTTGCTAATTCTATAGCAGAGCAAGTTCATTTTATTCTTTTTGCATATCATTCTCTTGTGCTTGCTGTCATGAAGACTGTTTGTGCATATATTTCTTCCTGTTTTCGCTCATATCCAGGCCATATTGTAATTTAGTAAATAAACCTCTAGATCCTCCTGGTTAGCAATTAAGAGGGGGTATTAGAATATTAATTTGATATTATAATAAAGTGTAGTAAGTAGTAGACAGTTTGTTACAACTTCCATCTATTTTTCACTTTGTAATTACTTTCTATTTTTAGCGCATAGGTCAATAATATAGTGTGATCCCTCAACCTGAGTAAGAGCACTATTTCCTCTCAATCTAATTCTTTGCTTTTTACCGACAGATATCCCACATATGATTGAGAGATTTATGACTATAGTCTTTGCTTGTAAGATTGAAAACACTACATCTTGCGAAAAGAGACCATCGTCCATTGGATTACAAATTGTTGTAGTCCATGCATATACAAAACAACCACAAAAGCAATATCAAAAATATTATTCATATCTTTAGCAATTCCACTTGAACAACAAGCCTAATAAGAGATTTGTGAATACAGTGATAGAATGTTTGAGTGGACCGTAAATCTGACCTTTTCTATATTTCTGCTACATCAAGCTTTCTTTTTGTGCATAACATTTCTTATAGGTGGAAGATCTTATCTTAAGTTGTTCTAAGTATCTCTATCTTCATTGGTCACATTGACTTGAGGTTATCCCTTGGCTAATTGTGGGTGTGTTTCCACCAGCTATAGGTTTAGATGGTTCAGCATATTCTTTGCCAAGATTGGATTTATTGTCTTTGCTCCCTTCAAGAGGTGGAGACCAAGGAGCATTTCATCTTCAAATGCTCCATTTACTATGATATTTAGAGGGGATAATTATTGCCTCTGTAGAGACATAGGCAACAATCTTTTGTACTTTCTTTAGATATTTGGATTAGTGGTGCTTGGCCATTTATCTACGAGAGGTTGTCACCCACCAACACAAATTCTTGTAGGGGGTCTCTAGGGATCCTAGAGCCTTGAGGTTGATCACATCCTTCTTCCAACACATCTTGGAGAATGACAACACTATATGACCTTTAGATACCGTTACTTCACACATTGACACAAGTAGACTTGTGAGATGACGTTTCTCACAACTTCTACCTTAGCATATTTTCCATCATCACTGTACTTCTACTTCTTCCTGGTGGTGTGGTTTAGCTCCTTGATGGCATAGGTCCACTCCTCTTTGGCTACCACCCCAACCATGGGGATAGACACATGACGGAATTTTTCACTAATATGGGAGTTACTTTGGCCATGGATGTTATGTGTGATTCTAGAGGGATTGTCTTGTCCCACTCTCTTGGCCTTAGGCACTCTCCAGCAAGCACTATTAGATTCTTGTATCAGCCCCTTCACAATGATCAACAAGTGACCATTTTTGGCCTAGACTATGATATTCAATGAGACCTTCTCTCTAGTACTCATCAGCTTATGCTCTTTGAGGTTTTTCTTCCCCTACTTGGCTATTTGTATTGGTTTCTTGACCACCTATATTGGTGGCCCCTTGCTTGGATTTATTTCTGGTTCTTCCCCTTTGTGGGGTTCTCTAGGATTCTCCTCCTAGAACTTTCCTTGTAAACTGGTGTACTCTTGAGTCCCCATTGGCCTACTTGTGGTCTATGTGGACATTAATATAATTTCCTTCTTTCTTTTCTTTCTATTTGCTCCACATGTGAACGTGAAAGCAATGCTTGGTTTGAATTATACAAATCTGATTCAGACCTTGTAGATACCTATCAGACATTACACAATTGTGAGACTTTCAAATTCCCACTTGCAATGAATTCATGTATTGTTTGGGACATTTGTGTTGACTGTATGAGTATTAGGGCTAGAACTTGATATGGGAGGCTCACTTCAGCAAGGTTGTAGGTCATTTTGGACTAGAAAAGACACTAGCCCTACTGAAGAAATATTTTGTTCTGAACTCATATCAGATCTTGTGTTGTGAAAAACATCTAATGGAGTATCATTAATACAATACCCAAGATGGGTAACAAGAAACAAGGAATCTATCCCTTTTTCCATTATTGAACAAGCCTTGGGAGTTAGCTCTCATAGATTTCCTTTATGTTGCCTTATTAATCTGTTGGCGTTACAATTCACACCTCTGGAGTGTGTATTGGCAATGGAAAGCTATGCACAGTATTAACTGCTCTTCAAATTAGGAGGGGAAGCTCCCTCTTTTGCTGATATGCGTAAAAAAGTAAAGTATTCTAAATTCCTATCTTTTTGACTCAGCTGGTAAAGGCACAAGGTTATAAAACCAAGAACATTGCAGCTAAGGTTTTCTTTGGTTTCTGCAGATCTTAACTACAACCAGGTTAACGCTAAAACTATCCTATCTCCTCTAGAAAAACAGAGCAAGAGGAATTAGGAGCAAGTGGGAATGGTTGACGATAAACTCTATCTTAGGATTCTCAAGGAGGTGGAACACCTATCCGAGGTGTAGGCTGAAATGAAGGTTATTGGGAACAACATCAAATGGCAAGCTAGTTCTCAGGATTCCCAAGGAGGTGGAACACTTATCCGAGGTGTAGGCTGAAAGTAGATTATTGGAAACAAACATTAAACAACAATCTTTATTTCTAAATTCCCAAGGAGGTGGAACACCTATTTGAGGTGTAGATATGAAAGAAAGATTATTATAAACAACATCAAACGATAATCTTTATTTCTAAATTCCCAAGGAGGTAGAATACCTATCCGAGGGGTAGCTATGAAAGAAAGATTATTAAGAACAAATAAATTTGGGACAGCAAATTGTATTGTGAGACACACACACAATGAATGATCAAACCAACTTTATATTAAACAAAGTTAACCAATACAAAATAGCAATATTGCACGGCAAGGTGGGCACAACAATTTGTTATCATAGCAAAAGTTAAAGTACAAATGAGCAAGGGTGCTCTTATTGATAGAACCTCAAAGGAGTAGGGAACCCTAAAATCTCCTTGAGTTAACATCAGTCTTGCAAGCATGCAATATTTATTCTTAAGTCTAAATGTATGCAACTTAACAGTTAATTGGAAAAACTACCTCAGTTAATTGATTCTAAACTGAACTAGTTGGACTGTGTGACACACGAGTCCTTATTGATATGAGAGTCAACTGATAACCAACATGAGTTAATTGAAATCTAACTAAATGAGAACTCCATATGTACATAGGTGATTCCAAAATAGACATGCAATGATATGTGGGACAACGAGTTAACTTGGAAAGAAGCATCAAGTTAACTACTGTGTCTAATGTCTATCCTGAAAAAGGTGGGACGTCCTGATCTGTAGTTCACTGGCCGTGATCTCGAGCAATTAACCTCTCCACGAGGTTGTTGATTGCATCACCATCTGGAGCACTGATATTCCTCTGAAGTACTCAGTGTCTTCGCAGCATCTCTTCACTGTCTGTGATTTGACTCTACAGTTCTCTTCCACTCTTGGCCGCCTCATCAAATAATGTTGACATGACTGCAAGTTGATCCAACTTACAGCCAACTGAATCACCACTGAAAATACCGTGAATGAGTGTCTGAAATTCTAACTGTACGTCAGCGAGCTCGATGTATTCACCATCCTCACGCTGATACTGGCAAGGGACTTGTGATATGAAAGTTCTTACGAACTTGATAGCACTTGCCACCTTTTCTTTGCTCTTGGTCAATTTTGCAGAAATTGTTTCATGTACTTTTACCTTGAAGATTAATTGTTCTCTCCAAGTAAAAATTGCTTCCTTATCCTCTTCTGCAGTGACCGAATCATATGTTGTCCTCAGGTGAGAGACCATGATCTCATTCTGTGGTTTGCCTACCACTAAGTCTTGCTTTGAATCTTGAATCTGTAGGCGAAGTTCGTGGGCGTTGTACCTCAACTGGTCTACCTCAACTAGTACAATTTTGAAAGTATGAAGCGGCCCCTTGTGACAAACTGTTCTTCCCAGTCTTTCAGGCGCATCCCATATACAACCAACTGACTTAGCTGATTTTGTTTTGTTGGTAACTCTAACATCTACGGGAGCAAGGCGGTGATATTTTCAGTGTTGTGCATAAGGTTGGAGATATATTGGCGAAGTTGATGGATTTCAGCCTTGAGGGTTGCTTTATCTTCGCCATCCTTCATTACTCTCTCCTTTATGCTTTCCGCTGCAACTTTGAGGAAATCCACATCTGCTTGGCGTGTGCTTTTACCAAGGTTGACCTTTATCAAGGTGAAGTCATCAACTTCTACCCCTTTCAAGTTTTTATCCTCTAGTGGTGCACCGGTCTCAATTCAATCTCTTTGTTAACGTTCCTTTCTACATGAACCTGCTTCTTGCACTTTTTATCTGGCATGTCTTGACAGACATGATCAAAATCCACAAAGTCCAATTGATAGGATGGCTGCCTCCTCTTCCTACCCAGGAGATTTTCAAGCCAAGATGAATCTCGACTAATCTCACTGGAAGGATTAGTCTAGGAACTCCTAATGAGTGAGAATGCGTTGAAGCATTGCTACGTGGTGGCGTGAAATTGCTCCACTCGATGCGTAACCTGGAGATTGCTGTGGTGTTGGTGACGGCATGGGAGGTTCTGCCTCTGTTTCTGGCATGTTGTCAACTGTATTTGTGGCTATCTCCATATGATGCTCTCGCTGGTCCAAATCAGCAACTGGTGCTTTTCTCTTTGTATGCCCTGATGTTCTACTTCCTTTAGGAGGATTACTCTATGTCTTTGTAAGAGGCTACCCTGTTTGTACTTTGCTTATTGAGTTTTGAATTTTTTTTGAACCAATTCACCATTAATCTTTTTAGGCATTTCGTCAAACAGTTTGTCACAATGCACAGTTCTGAGTTGTTTTCATATTTGAGTGCAATATATAACAATTGTTATTTTTCTAGGCACCAAAATTATACAATTTGCAAATAGAACAATCCTCAAATTTTATTACCAAGACTAGCTTACAAATTTACACACTTCAATTATTTGCTACAATCAAAATATCACATATCATATTAAATAATCCATGTAACCCTCTGACCTGGTAGCTTGTCTGGTCAATGTCGAATGGTAGCTTGAAGAATATAGAAAGACTTATAGCGGCTGGCAGAGAGTATCATAGTGGCTAAAAACTCAGCATTTAGTAATAACAATTTTGTATCTTATGGTTCACAGCTGCTTCAATATACTGAAAACAATGATATTCTTGCACTGCCACGTCACCAACCAAGTAAGCAAGACTGGGACTCCTTCCAAATTAGCAGGCAAAGAAAAATATTCATTCTCTTAACTCTGGCGGCTACTTCAAACATTAAGCCTGATTTCCTTAGACTAGTGATATTTTGGATATTCACGTCTCTCCAGACTGATACGTATCCTTCAATACTGATTTAATTTGAAGGCATATAATTCCTTAATTTTTTAAGTGGTGGTGGTAACCATATACCCAAATGTATCTTGAAAAATTCCGACTTGAATTTACAATTCATTTCTGTTCTTTAAATGCGGCCACACAGATATTTTCTTTGCCAAGAGATATTATGCAGCGCTTTCAAAGCCATTGCGTACTTTTTAAGGGGCTCCCAATAGAATATTGAATTTCACGACTTAAATACAAGATTGCATATAAGACACAACTCCCTCACTTATCGACTTCAAGTTTGCAATGTCTTCTTAATACATCTGTTCCCTCACTTACGTCTTCAAGTTTGCAACGACGAATTTTTAGATTGAACGTTGGGTCTCAATTTAGAGCCATGATATCCTTATATCTGACCCGTCAAGAGTGCTGGGTAGGTATTATCACCGAGAGATTAAAGGCCACGATTTATTGAATACATAATCGGCTTCTTAGAGATGTCCGCTTCTTCCCCAATGCAAAAACGGCTCCAAGATTTGCAGAGGACCGCTTCCTTGAAGATGCGATTATCAGTGAATTTAAGTCGGCTTAAATTTCAGATTTAATGGTCACCCATTGTCTTCCCGACTCTTGAGTCTTGCAAATAATAGGTAATCAGACAGGATACTGAAAGCATTAAAATCAATTAATAGACACTGCCGCATAGCTCCCGACTGCTCACTCAAACTTATCGGCTTCAAATATCAATATTAAAATCTTCTCTTTAATTTCTATCGACCTCCTTGCAAGAATATCAATAGTTTGGTGCTTGGGGTACAAAATTTTGAATTATATACATTTATAATCCTTAGGCTCTTCACCAAAAGATATGCGGTCTCTCAAAACTAAGTATGCCTTTAAAATTTTTGATATTGAAGGAGGTGGATGAAGACCCGTCTAACAAAATCAACAAAATTGTATGATATGCGGCTCTTGTATTAATCAGTGATGCTTTTTATATATCAAAGCTTTAACGTTTCCCAACAGCTATCATTCAAAGCTATATTTCCAGTATAAATCCTATTTTGGAGTTTAAAGAAATCAAAGCCACAATTCTTTGAATTACCATCTTGAAAGATTATGTCTGGGAAGGCACGATTTTACCATAAATACAATTCAGCCTCACCTTCTGATTGAATATTTCATTCAATGCATTACTCCAATTCCTTGAAATTGTCTTCAAATAAACCTCAAAAATTAACACAATGAATTCCCAACACAACTCATGTAGTAGAACTATTAGCTATCGACCTGGGTGTATCTTTCAACAACGAAGTTGATATTCCTTGTGAGAAGAGAATTTTGTCCTCACAAAGTTTTGGAAAAATATCTAGCCAAATCCCTGTTTCACAAAACCAAATCCCAACCTTCTCAAATTGCTCCAAAATGTTCTTTTATAACTTTGGCCTTGACCCTTGGTTTCCCTTTGCCTGACTGTTCATATTTCCATTCTCTTTTAAATTTCAGTTGTGACTTAATTTCAAATTTGCATTTAATAAGTCACATAAATAAAATATTATTTAATTACTAATATTTCTTTTTGAGTTAATATTTTTTTTAGACTGCAGGAATCAATCGAGTATCCATCCCCCAACTTTTGGAGATAAAATATGAAGTAATTAAAATAATATTATATTTTTCTTATAGTTGTCAAGATTCTCCATTATGGGAACATAGACAACGTATCGGTCCCCGTACCCAAAATTTCCAGTGAATCATTTACATATAAAATAGCTGTCTCCTTATTCATTTAACTCATGTACCCTAATTTGATTGGCGTCCCTGTCCCCGTACCAGTACCAGTACCAGTATCAGTACCCTGCGTCTCCCAACAACTATGATTTTTCTCCATGTAGTGAAAAACGGGACATTACAGTCTTTTGTTTGGGTTTTGATTTTGACGTGGAAGGCAGTGAAGTGACCATCGATGGCGGCTTTGTGTTTGACATGGCTTCCTTCCTTGTCCTCTTGCTATTCAAGTAAAGTATGCTATTTCTAACAACTCTGCTTGCTCTTTCCTTTACAAATGTGCATTCTTTGGCATACCAATCAACGGCTGGAAGCTACTGCGTGTCAACTTGATCTTTTGAAGAATTGAGGAAGTGTGACATCCCCATCATCATCGGATAACTCTTCCACATCCTCTGACATGAAATCAGTAATCTATGAAAGAACGAACTTGCTGTAGTTGCACCTTCACACCTCAAATTCGTCCTTGCAGTTGAATCAATAGTCTTCGATAGAAGGCTTGTGTGAAGACGACCGTCAAGGCATGTTGAAAAGTGACCCCAAGGGTCATATAAGCGTCTCTCGGTGAGATAATTAAGGTTAAGCCTTGTCATCTCATGGCTCATAGCCTTGGAGTCAACTGCTGACTTGCACCTGTGAAACGATCTGACCCTTTGGTAAATAAAATTTCTTAATTTTTCTCTAACAAGTAAAGGAGAAGAGTAATAAAGACATTGCCAATAGATTTTTCTTTTCTTTCATTGATAACTATAAAACAAGATACAATATAATTTAGCAAGTAATCCTTTTCCTTTTCAAATTTAAATAACGGAGTAAGAAAACATACATAGCTCATTGAGCTTTTGAACTAACAGTGGTAAGAAGGTCCAGGAATCCGCCTTTCAAATCTCGGTGCTTTAGTAGCCTGGTAAGGAGGAGAAACATCACTCGGGTGCTTTTCCGCTGTAATGTCCCCATTTTTAGCCATACACTCTTTTGTGCTTGCCAGCCTATTCTGGACGCCCGTAGGCTTGTCAAGGTGAAATTAGGGTTTCCATCATTTGGAGGTTTTTGGCATTTCTCAGAATTTACTATTTTTAGTAAGTTCTAATTTTGGTAGTGGTCCTGTTGACAACATCTCAGTAAGTTCTCCATTTCAGCTAGAGCAGTTGAGTATGTTTGGTTTTGACTTCTGAGGTGAAATATTGGAGAAATAAGTTAATTCAAGTCATTAATGTTATATTTTTAAATTGACCCCTTGGCCTAGTGTTATGACTTGAAGTTGTGTTAAAAGGTGGACATAAAGGGTGGACGCCTCATGGAGGAAATAATTGATATTTTATAATGTTTATTTTGCCATGAAGTTTGGACGCCTAAATAAGATGGAATAAAGTGTTTTTTTAAATTTGAATATTTCAAAAAGGTGAAGGGGCATCCCTTTCTTGGAGGAGTTATGGAATTTGAAAAGTCACCTTCAATTCTATAAAAGAGAGTGTTTGCTCTAGCATTTGGCATCCAATGTTTATGCTAAAGTTATATTGTCGAAATGACATTGTAAATTCAGCTTCGAAGAATGCTTACCTCCTAGCAATTAACCAATTTCGTGTTTGAAAGATAACACCTAGTTGGTTTCATGGCCGCTTCTCATCCAGACAAGCAGATTGAGCTTCAAAATGGAGAATTTTGGTGATGTTTCTTAGTTTTGGTGTTGCTGGTATTACTACAGCTGAAAGTGTTTTTTGTTAGCAGCTTTTTGAGCAAGTAAAATATCATTCTAGGTATGTTTGCAAAGTGTTTCTTGACTCAAGGCGACCTCTTCCACAAGAGATTGGAATTTATTTCCAATTCATTATTTTTATCTTGCAAAATCGCACCTCCCAACAGGCCGTACCTCTCATGATGGGCATTGGAATTTGTTCCAAATAATTGGAGGTGATTTGAAGCTGTTTCATCATTGCAACTTGGGCGCCTACCCTCCAAAGAGTCTTTGCACTTCGTTTCATCACGTTTGGAGGTATATTGATGAAGTTGTGAGCATTTATTTGGTTTTCTGTTTGCTGGCTGACATTTTCAGTATGCTGGTTTTTGTTATCAGACTTCAATAAGTTCAGTTTTTGGCTTCAATTTTAGTATTAGAGAGGTTTAAAACTTGGAAGATTCATCCTTCACATATTTGCAATGTTTCTATCAATGTAACACTTGTAAATTGCAGATTTCTTTAATTGTAAGGTTGTGAATTAGTAGTACTAATCCAACCATTGTTATTACTGCACTTACTTGTGATTTCTAATGCAAACACAATAACCCTTGGACGGTTTACCACCAGTGTGGAGGAATTTACTTCTATCACCCACTGTTAAGTGGAGAATTCTCACTATTGAGTGGATGCCTGCCACAGCGGATGAATTAGTTTGCTTTGTTTCTTTTTCCCCCCACTGAATAAGTGGAAGTGTGGAAATTGTTCATGGCTGGTTCACCGCCTCTTTACTTTCAGTTGTAACTTTCTTTCAAGTTATTGAGCATTTACCTCCACCATATGCTAGCCCCTCACCCACATCGGGTTTTAGGGCACATTCTTGGTGTTGAGTGTTTTCAGTTTGCTTATTACTTTGTTGAGCTAACACTAATCAGTTGGCTTAGTGCTGGTTGCATTGTGAAAATTCCAAGAAAAAATTGTCTAGCACATTTCATCCGCCAACCACGGACTTATAATGCAGTCCCCCGCACATCTACCATTCGATAGATGGTCCTCCCTTCAACGAAGAGATTGGTAGGGTAATCGATACTGTTTACCGACTGAGCATAGTGGTGTGTCCTACAAAACTAGAACTTGCTATTTCACAATCCCGAATTAGCTTGCTTTAAGGATCACGATGAACTGACAGTGTAGTCTCAAGCATCACACAGTCGAAGTGGATGTCGTACATTTCACTACTTTGGCCAAAGTGTTCTCATTCAGTACTTCTCATCTATCATATACACTATTCAGGGTCAATTTGACTTAGGGCTATCTTACACTACACGTAGGTCTTTGTCCTTCACTGGGTAATCCGTACCCCAGACATCCTACAACAAACTAAACTACTAGAAATGAATTAACATAACAAGTAATCACAAATTTCCCTCCTTTACTGGACATCTTCACCCTAGGAGTACCTCAAGCTGTCTAAGTTAACCTATTAACTTAAGCTGTGGTTCGTTACTTGATTTAATGCCTTCATTTCCGTCCTAGTATTTAGTAACTAATTACAACCATATTCTCCTTATATAGAGATCATACAAGTAATGCAATAATCCAGAATGCACTATCTAACCTTTCAAGACAAATAAATACTCTTCTCAACAAACATGCATCATCTATGATATATTCACTAAATGCAAGCTATTGGATAGTCTATTGAAAACATCCTTTTTCAACATATAACAACAAATAACCTCATTTATCTAAACAAATATATTGAACATGACTCCATATTAAATCAAAGATCCAAAGATGAAATGTATAGAGAAACAATAAGCCATGCCTGGTTTAAGCTTTCCTCCAATGATGATGATGTGGTTTGTACTTGCAGCACTTCCAGACTACAAAATTCCTTTATTCTAACTATGTTTCCCTCACAGAAAATTCTCTCTCAATGACTGATACATAGCTGGTCCACTTCTTAATTATGACTCAGAATTATGGTGATTCACACTTCCAGCAGTATGAAAAGATGACACTCAAGATTGCGTATATTTCACACTCTCAGAAATTGATAACTTATTCTTGCAATACGCAAGCTTAAGCTGGGCAATGAGAACAACTATATTTGCAGAAGGAATGACTTTGATGACAAAAAACGAATAAGTTAACAGTATGAATGAGAAAGAGAAATGCGAATGAGAGAATAAGCATGATATTTCCCAACGGTTTGGAGGCTTTATATAGAGCCTCAATATGCAATGCATTCCTCATGGGAAGGCATGGCAATCGATAGGTATTTCGATTGACTGCTTCAGCTGGTATGTGGCGAGTGGTAAATCCCATACTCAGCGAGTTGAGAAGATGATTCGACCATTATTTTGACAGCAGGTGAAGAAAGTTTCAAATTGACTGCATTCAAAGAGGAGAAATCAACATCTTTAGCTATGGCGCGATTCAACAAGTGAGGTGTATTTCAAATGACAAAGTCTTTCCTTAATTCCTCATTATAACCCCTAATTTCAGGTGTCCATTGACACACTAAAATTCGTGTCGGTATTTTTCCCTGGGCTAAGCGCTTCAACAGGCGCGCGAGTTGCTCTTCCGCCATTTTTCATTTTCACGGGAAGTTCAATACAGTTTTCCCCAATTATTTAAATTTCGACTTTATGAAGTCTTATGTTTATGAACATAATATTTCCTTCATATGTTTTGCCAAGTGTATACTATTCGATTTAATTCATGATGAAAATAAGAAAAGGTCGATTCCATAATACATAGGAAATAGTTCGATTTCCTAAATATGTGATGATAATTAATCAAAGATTGATTTCCATTATATTTAAATTCCTTTTAAATGAAAAAGGCTCGATTTACTTGAGATTTATTAATTCCCTATAGTTCTATTTAAATATTTACTCCAAGTAAAAATTTAAATCTTTTAATATTTCACTTTGGAGTTTTAAAATATTTTAAACTATATATTTATATATATTATATATATATTATCTTACTATAATACATAAATATATATATACATATATTCATCCGTTATATAATATATAAATATATATTTACATATCTATGTATATATCATTTAATATCCATATGCCATCGATATATACTTATATACATACAAATATATGTAAATTACCAGGCAACAATATCACAATATTATTTATATCCAAAGATAATAGGTAGCGTGTGTATGTATATACATTTGTTTAACTGTATATACCTCTGTGTATACGTATGTGTATGTATATACATGTCGACACCTACGTATGAGCATATCCACTTGCCTATCATACGTTTGTATCGATATGTTTATACATATAGATACGTGTACATAATGTATACATGTGTATACATACCCATTCAACCTATACACATATATTACTTCACATTTTCCACACAATGATCACATTATAGTAAGTCTGATAGACAAATAAGCATCACTCACAAAGTACAAAGAAGTAAACTAGACTTCTAAAGCCTATGGATGACTTATCAAGACCCACTTATGTGACTTGGTTACTCACTCTATAGTGAAGTGTGTGTATGCTCAGATAGTTCACATTACCGGTTAACCGACCAAGCTCCTCTCCCAAGTGATATTTCCCCTCCGCCTGGAGGAATGGTTCATGTACCTACACCCATAGACATACAATCTCGGCAGTTACTTGTTCACAACATTAACAGTATACAAAACATCTTAAGCTAGAATATTCACAACTCAATAACTATGCATGCAACATTCATCAAGGATAACATCGATAGAAGTAGCATAAAATGAGACATTCATTAAATGGAAGCGCACTCATATTGCTAACAAGAACAACATGTTTTATTCATTCTCCAAAATTCACTCATTATAGACAATTGCCTTATGAAAATAGTAGCTATACAATCAGGGTGTAACAACTTGTAAATCCCCATCTGTAATGGAAAAGTGGCGGCCAGCTTGCGTTTGCTGCGCAAATAGGAGTGGACCTCGTATAGCTGCCGTAGAAATTCCATGAACACCACCTTATCCGAGTGATAATGGGGTAACATGGTAGGATGACCTGAGTATCCATACACCCGGATGTAGGTAAAAGTAGGGAACTAAACCAATTTGCCCATTCTACCATTGCCGATTTGGCTTCTGTTGATATATGCACATGTAACTAATGAGCAAGAATCCTCAAGGTGTACATTAAGAATGCTTCCTGCACTCGCTTGGAGTGTAGCTCGGATTGTGTGAATTCAAGCTGTGCGTAGTACTGATGAACCTTTTGTACACTTAGAATCCCCATAGTATTCAACCCTCTAAACTGGCCTTTGAAGGCTATCAGACACACAAGGTATGAACACGTGGAATTCATGAGCAACCAAGAAGCTGGTCATCTGTTTGTGGAGAACATCGTTGATCAAAGAAGCCCACTCATAGTGTTCCTTTCTCTTGATGATTTGAGCCATGATGTAATACATCCATGGCTGAAATTTGTTGGCATCTGCTTGACCGGTGACATGGTTGAGTAGGGTAATCATAACCGTGTATTCATCTCTGAACTCTCCATGACCCACATTCTTTGGCAAACTACCTTTTTTTTTGTATGAGCCACCTCTCTGCCATTCTTCTATGTCATTTTTCCTTTTCAGCACTGAACGCCTTCTTGCACTCCACCATGGAAATGACCAAATTATTTGTATTTGGAGGAATATCGAAGCACTTCTCGATGCCTTTGGGCTTGAGACTGCATATCATTCGCCCATCCACTGATTGAATTTCTCGTGTAGTAGAGTTTTAATGCTTTACACAAGCCATTGCAAACTCTATACACTGTGTTGTGATGGGAAGTGAAGTTGCTTCTAGCAACCCGGATTCCTCAATGTTCTGAACTATGATTTGGTCTATTTCTAAAGCGTTCAAGTCAAACTCCGGATCCACTTGATGCAAATCTGTGTCAGTCGTTCTGATGAAATCATGAATTAAGATCGATTTGGTCTTGAATTCAGTCTAAGTGAACTGCATTTTGAAAAACTAGCTTGTTGATTGTAAACACGGATATGTTCTGACAACTTTTTCCGGAAAGCTAAAAAAGGCTTCTGATGAGGCTAAAAATAGCTTGTCGAGGGGTAATTTTCACAAAAAATTCTGAGACGTGGGTTTTGTAGAGAAAATGATTCTAAGCAAACCCACAACGTTAGAAATTCGAAAAAATGTTTTTTCACTTGGCATGCAAAGACTTTTCGGAATAGAAGTAGCAAGGGGCAGTAGGGGCTTCAAAAGCTTTTTCTTGCGAAAAATTCTAACATATGGATTTGTAGCCGCCAATGTGTTGATTAAACCCAAATTCTTCGTTTTTCAAAATGTTGACTTTTTCACTACCATGCAAAGGAATCTTTATAAAATAGCAAAGCTTCAAAAAGTGAAGCTACAGGGCAATTTTTCTTGAAAAATTCTAGCACATGGGTTTTGTTGAGAATGCTGTGCTCAATGATCCTAGATGATCAAAATTTCAAAAAATTGTCGTTTACTTGGACATGCGAGAGAAAACCTAAGACAAGGATAGAAGAAATGTTAGGGGGAGAAGATAGAAATTATATTCTGCCTTTGTAAAAATGACACCTATCCTTGAATGAAGTCTGACATGCATGTGCTGAAAGATGAAGTTTGGAAAATTATCCCGCTAAGCAATCTGGACCTGTAACTGCGAAGAACATTAAAAAATTCTTCCTGTAGCACCTCCAAATCTTGCTTGCACGAGAAAATATGTGTTTGCCTTGAACCTGTAATGAAGGAAATGGACGCCCGAGTGCATATTTAAAAAATTTTATGAGTTAAGGCGTCACATGCATGTAAAAACACTAATTTTTGGATGTAGCATTCTCATTGGACCTCATTTAGTTAATAAAAATGGAGACTGATCCTTCAAATAGGTGCCACTCAACATGCAAAGAGGAAATACCCCACATGCAAGAATACTGGAGTATTTTGCAGTTCGAGTTGGAGGTGAAACTGAAGTTTTATTATTATCTTAATTCAGTTCAAGAATCCCTCCATTATAGGGTGACCAAAGCACGTTAGTTTCAAAAGTCAAAGTTTGACTTTAGGCGCCATTATTCTCAGACTAAGAAACTTTCTTGAAATTCCCAACTTTTTAGCCTTTGCAAATGTCACCGAAACCTCTGTTTGACCCTAAATTGCGGATGCCCGGTTGATCCTAAAGCTGAGCTGACAGATTCATTGTGTAGTTGGATTAAGTCTGACAAGATGTTAGTAGAAGTTGTGAAAGCTAAAAAGCAGTGTTACCCCAAGTTTCCGGGACGGGGACGGCAGGGGACGGCGGAACGAGTCCCCAAGTTTCTGATTTTTCAGGCCAAATTTAGGGACGACAAGGGATGGCTATATAAAATATAGAAAAATTTAAAATAATAAGGAAACATTAAATATTCATATGAAAACATGGATAAAGCATGCATATATACATTATAGAAACTTAGCATATAACATTTATGTTAAGAATTCATTGCCAATATAGTTTTTTTTCAATTACGATATGAAAATCAAAATAAAAAGAACATGGTACATTGTTGCTGTCCCCCTGGCTGTTTCCGGGACGGGGACGGCGGGGTTTAGACCAGGGGACGCGTCCCCGGGTAACACTGCTAAAAAGTTCATTTGGTGCCTTGAATTCTAGGGCACCTTTTTCCAAAAGGGTGCATGTTTCGCTAGACTTATAGACATTTTTTGGATTTTGACCCTTTGTGCTTCAATCTGCAACTGCCAGTGACTGACGATTCCCATCGACTAGATACTGAATCCATCGCGAAGCTGAAAGAATTCCGTAAAGGATGACTGTATGTGCAAGTTCTAAAAGTTGATTTAAAGTGCTCAAATTCAAGGGCGCCCTTGGCCTGCAGGGGCACAATTGACCTTCTGAGATTGATTTTGCACTTTGCAACTTTCAACGAAATGCCCCACTTTGACCCTTGCTGTCGGGAGCTGGATTGCTTCGATGTTCGCATTGATGATCTTATTGCGGAGATTGATCAACTCTGAAGAGATGTTCCTAGGAGTGACAAAGCTAGAAGACTGCATTTGAGGCTCTAGAAATTTCGGCACCTTTTCCAAGAAGGGTGCATTTTCCCAACACAGCCAAATTTCTAATTGCTTTCGTCCCCTGTGCTTTATGCTAATTCTTCATCCACAAACGTTTGGCAAGTCCTGAGAGTTGACGACTGGATTCATCATGTAGCTAGAAGGATTCTGAGAAAATCTCTTGAAGAAGACAACTGTCGAAAACCTCATCTAATTTACCAAAAGGTTAGGCGCCCTTGGCCTGCAGAGGTAGATTTTGACATTTTGACTTTCATTTTATCCTCTGTTTTACGTGCTCGCCAGATCAACAACTATGGTTGTTCAGTATGTCTTATGGACTGGTGAATGAGTCCATCGCAGAGCTAGACTGAAGCTAAAGAGACCATCAGGAGATGGTTACTACAACAACTGCCATCTGATGGGCTTTATTCTTGGGCGCCCTTGGGCTACAGGGGTGCAATTTCCATGATTTGAGTGCTGTCTTTGATGTGTGTTACCTTCAACATCTTCCACTTCTGCCGTCGTTCATCAATGTTTCACAAATTTGATGGATTTGCTTGATGGCTTGTTGGAAAGCTGACAGAAATCCGAAGAAGATGACTGGCTTTGCAAGCACTAACAACTGCATTTGGGCCTTCAAATTCAAGGGCGCCCCTGGCTTGCAGGGGTGCAATATGCTACAGACTTGGATGATTTCACCTCTTTCGTGCTTCGCGAACACCGTGTCGCTTGCTGAGTTGACTACGTTGAAGCATCGCTGCTGTTGATGCGAGTACGTGATTGCATTTCACCATTTTTACATGTATGGACATTGCAAAGTTGACTTGCACGTTGATTGCACAAGCATCTACCACGTAGCAAGGCGAAGTGTTTCCAAACTTAGAATATTTTTTTACAATTTTACCTTCTGAAAATCTCCTCTATCACGAAGCATCTTTCGCTATAGAATCTTCTATGAAGAGTTTGAGGCTTAAATTTCAACACCTGGTATTGGCCAATTGTCATTGATGACTTTAGAGGTCCTAACTTTTCTCTTGAAAAAGTGAAAACAACCCACCAGACTTCAACTGACTTTTTCTTGATTTTGACTTCACCAATGTGATCATGAAGTGAAATAAGCCAATCAAAATTATTTTCAATCAATTCTGACAAGATCCTGTTTTTTAGGGTTTTTCCTAAAAATAGGGGCCCAAAAACCCTAATTTTCAAAATTTTCAAATTTTGCCTGTATCTTCTAGACATTCAACCCACAAAAAGTGTTAGTTTTAGATCAGAAATGCAATAAGCAGAAATACAACACACGGATCAATGAACATAGCAATTTACCCTAGGAAAACCCTCCTACTCCAGGGAGAAAAACCCAACAAAATGATCTCTCATATATTAGAAGAATAAGTGTAGAAACTGCATACAAATCAGGCCCTACACAAGACCGAGTCTAATACAATGAATGGAGATATTTCTCCTTGAAGCGAAATACAAATGGTGACACTTCTTCTTAGAATCGAATCTGCTGTTGTTGAAGATGCGAATTGGAGAGTGGAAAAAATGAATTGATCAGAAAATGAGAGGAATCTATCCTTTATATATACCCAACTAGGTGCTCGCCTTTCTAGGGCCGACCTAGAAAATACAAGTTTTGTTCATCAAGCATGAAGGCTGACCTGCCTTAGTTACATTATATTTAAGGGAAAATATCTCTCGAAGCTACAACACTAGCAAAAGGCCCATGCTTGGTTTGACCTAAAACTGACTTTTGATGACAATTTTACAGGATTTAGACCATTTTAATCAAAATGCCTTAATGAAGCAAAAAAATCGTTTTGGGTACAACATAATCAGCATAGTATTGATTGCATCTGTGTGCACTGCCCTCTTGATTCAAGTATAGTGACATGAACTAAATACCCTATCCAAGCCAAAGACTTGACCTTGAAGAGCCCCAGGTTGCTTGGCCTCCTCTCCCTAGTTGATGAGGTTACCCTATTAATTGACATAGCAACAATTTTATATATCTAATAGTCGATAGATTCTTAAAGATGACAGTTCTCCCATGCCATGTAAAATGCCTATCTTGGCTCTACAAACAACTCATATTTACTTGCATGGGTTCAATTTGGAATACCAGCTATGTAATGTCCCCTATTTGGTATACTTAGAATTCTACCCTAAAGTCACAATTTCCAAGTAAGAGATATAATTTATTCAACCACCACTTCGGATAGACTCTAGTTTACCCCTGCAATAATGCTAGCCAATGATCCATAATATAATATAAATAATTGATCATTTATATTGTTACATCCACTACATTATTTTATATATATATATATATTGATCTAGATGAGTAACTCACAATGCTGATTCTAAATTATTATCCCCTCAATAATCCATCCTTGGGGAAGATTAGAGAAGGAACCTCAAGAGAGTGCTAGGAGTCTTTCCTACTTCTAAGCCCAAGGGTGGGTAGTCAGCCCCCTTGTCTACTTAGCAAGGAATCTCTCCCCCTCAATCATGTACTTCCAGCTCTTCTTCCCATGAACACATTATAGAGGCCTTAATAATTTATGATCAGATTGATAATGCAGTATGAATTACAACTCCTATCAAATATATATTTAAATATCTAAATGCATGAAAATACATGGAATTAATAGATTCAGATATATACATTAAATGGCATACCAATATCTATGAATTACGTTACTGTTATAGTTCACAGGATGTAGAAATTTGTTTTTGCAGATAAGTATCCCAGGCACTTTGCTGCAGATATATCTCCAATGTCCATGCATGCCTTTTGCATTTTAGATATCCTTCCTTTTATACCCCCGTTTGGGCTGAAGGTCATGTCTTTTCATACTATTCATTCATCAAAAGACATGTCTTTTTAGTTAATTTCTTTGACTAATTGTAGTCTTTCTTAACCAACCCAAGGATAATTAATTATATTAATATTATACTTGCTTAAATCGCCGATCCTTCTTTAGAGGAGTCTGTTGCATGATTAAGCATTTCTAATTGTTTTTCAAGAGCAATTCGCTGCCCTCTTGCAATAAGAATAATTGTTTTATACTTCTTGTTTTATTATTGTTGTCCCTGAATTAGAGATAACCCATCAAAATTTTGACATTTTTAGGCCTCAAGGCACGTATTACGAGGTAAAAAGGTTGGGCATTTTAAGTTTTGGGTCTATAGTCCTTTTGGCCAACATTTTTCATTCATTGTCGTCCGTTTTCGTGAAATTCCGAGTCTTTTTTGGTGTGTTTTTGGTCAATTTCGGGTTTTACAGACACAGGTTCAAGTTAGTAAATTGTTTGTAACTTGTAATCGGGTTTTAAAACCCCTATTGCAAGTAGATGGAAAGGATTTATTTATTTATTTTTTAACTTGTGTGAAATCGGGTTTTGAAGACGTCATTGCAAGTTTGGGGGTTTTGAGAGTTTAAATGCAAGTGATGTTTTCACTTGCAATCGGGCTCTTGAGACCCAATTTTGTATAAGATGACTTTTAAAACACTTTTATGTTTTAAAAAGTGGTCACTTGCAATCAGACCTTCAAGATCCGATTACAAGTAAAGGTTTTTAAGTTAAATTTTTAAATAACTTGAAATCGGGTCTTGGAGGTCCGATTGCAAGTTTGCAATGAGAGTTTTGCTTAAGTCACTTGTAAATGGTTATTAAAAACCCGATTTTAAGTGCTATGCTTAATTACTTGTAATCAGGCCTTAAAGACCCGATTTCAAGTATGAGTTTTTCACTTGCAAATACTTTTCCAAGACCCGAATACATATATTTTGGTCACTTGTAATGTAAAGTTGCAGACCCAAAATCTTTGTACTTACCTTAACTTGTAATACATGCCTCAAAACCCGATTTCACTGAAAAGAAAATGATGACTTTTTCATTAAGCCAGTAGCATGTATCCATACACCCAAAATTTGGCCTTTTTATGATAATTGAAACAACTTACTTGCAGTTCATGACTTAAGACCCAACTCTACTTGTAATGATCATTTACAGAACTGAAATACTTTTGAGGATGACAACAAAATATGATCTATGTCAAGGGGCAGTTATATCAAGTTGCAGTACAGATTTATGAAGATGAAGATGGTCCTAGTGATGCCTAGAGAGCTAGGAAAGTGACAAAGCCATACAAGAAAGTGATTAAGTGACAAGAATGTTTGATGGGCAATATAATGCTTTCAAGACAAAGATAGATTGATGCTTTTCCAATGAAAGCTAGAATGATCCGAGATGCAAGTCCCTGTCCAAGATGCCTCCACCGGACCTAAATACTTCAAATCACGGAGTATCTTGTAGCAGCATTAAGACCGACAAAGGATGATGTAAATAGAGTCGTGTCTTCGGACACTTAGAATAGTTTCAATTATGTATTTGTAATTTCTTTTTGACAAATTACATGTAATGTCAAAAATTGTAATTGCAAGTAATCATATCACTTGCAAAGATCTAAATTGTAATTGCATGTAACTAAATTACAAGTCGAATCAAATTAGGACTGTAATTGGAATAAGTCAATTGTAGGTTGTTAGTTTGTTAGTTAGTTGGAGAAAAAGACTCAAGTTAGTTGGGATTCTCCCACCTTTTTCTCTCAGCTCCTCACCTATATAAAGGAGGGTGCTCTATGTAATTAGAGAGTTTTTGGTAATGCAACAAAATTCTGCCAATTTGTGTGTGCATTCTAAGACTTTGAGCTTAGATGTAAATGTGATTGCAGTCAATAAAAGAGACAAATTGCTTCCAAACTTTGTGTTGGTACAATTGTGATGTGACGACATTTTCTGGATTTGATTATGAGTTTTGTGGTGTTATACAAGAGAGATTTTAACTCAATCTTGCAAACTTTGAGCTCCAAATTGTGTTTAAAGTCATAGATAGATTTCTGGATTTGATCTTGCAGACTTTGAGCTGCTTATTGCATCTGGAATTAGTGTAAAATGCTCAAGCAAGGAGGTAATTTGTAGACTTTGTGCTGTTTTTTATTTCCTATGCACACAAAAGTGGTTGATAGGAGAATGGAGTGTTGAAGACTTTGAGCTTCTCTTTCTATTTTCTCGTCTCAGAAGGCAATGGAAGACTTTGTGCTTTCATGGAAACTTTGCCTCTTACTATTCTTCTTATTTTGCCTTCTATTTTGCTAAACTATATTCAAAAGATTGTTGTAAGAAAGAATCGTGTATTCTGAAGTAAGAGAATACGACGAAAGAATAGAAAAGAAGAGAGTATGGTGAATGTAACACCCTATAAGTTAGCTTAGTGTACATAATCCTAGGTTTTTGGTTTAATATTTATTGTTTTAAGTAACAGTAGATAGGGGGAGCCTTCCCTTAATTGGGAGAGTTTTATCTCACGTGTTGTGGCTGAAACCACAATTTTGTATGCTTTCCTAGGCATACAAAATTTTCAACCAACAATTATTATCTTATGATTGGGTTTTGATCTGCTGGATTAAGTGGGGTTATTCATTAAGGAGATCGTTGTAGATTTTTGGGGAAGCACAATCTCATGGTAGGGGCATGACAGTCCACCCTCCCCAAGATTGCTTTACCCAAGCAATTTTAGTTTGTCACTGAATCATCTTTGCCAATACCTGGATTAACTTCGTAGATTTGTAATTCTTAGACATTGTTCCCTCTTATGTTGTAGTCGATTTGCGATGCCTTTATATAATTTGATTATGTCCTGCTTTATACTACACTGATGTCTTTGGAGAGTAGCTGATACTTGCCTTGATTTACTATCGATAAGGTTAATACCATCCTCTGATGTATGAGGACAATTTATTGTCTTATGTACTGTTATTTCCCCATATCTCTCAACAACAAAACCAAGATTTTGGAAATTGGCAAGATTTGTTACTTAAGACAAGTTTTCTCCCATTTCATTACCTCAAGGATCCTAGGCAATGATACGAATTCTTCGTTACCCCTTGTTGAAATCTAAAATCATGATGGATGGCGGGAATGTTGTGAATATCAAGATTCCACCCCTTTGTGCCAAATCACCTTTGCATTTGTGTAAAGGACCTAGATGTTTGAATGATAATTTCCCTTAGATAAAGTATGTTTCATTTTGTGTAAACTTTTAAACAACGTCTGCCATTCCCATAAGTAATTAATACTTTACAAATTTATGGGATCGATCAAGTCAATCAAAAGGATGGACAATAGTTTAGCATTCCTAGCAAGCAATAGGACTTAAATTTACAGTTTTACCCTATTATCCAATTTGTGTTCCATCTTCTAATTCAATTGGAGGTTGTCACTCTTCTTTGTCATATCTCCATGTTTTTGGTACTAAATTTGTTTTCATATCTTGGGAAGGTACCCGATTTATTAAATCATATCAATTTATCCCAAGGTTGAACGTTGAGAATGATCCTGTTTGTGGGTTATGGGCCTATAATGTAACTTAGCATAAGCTTATGTAATAATGTTGTTGTAACTTGATTCGTATCAAATTTATCTAAGGTACCTAATATTGAAGTTCATTTAATTTGAATGTGGAGTTACTTTGATCAAGGGTAGGACTTGGGGGAAGAAAACCCTTGGATAGATTTGTTCCTTTATATCCATTTCTTGTAGGGGTTACCACCCTTTGCAAATGAGTAACCACCCTTCATTATAAAAGAGTCATAGTCTTCCCTATTCGAAGGGTCACAACTTTTCACCTTTGAAGAGTCACAACCTTTCATATTAAGGGTCACAACCCTCCTTGATCATGACTATTCGTAAGAACCTAAATTAATTTATTTGCAACATAGCTTAAGGTTCTATTCCTAATTAAATTCTTCAATGATGTTATGGATGTCTTTCTTAAATGAATTGCTCCCCCTTTTATATTCCGAGTTGGAGGGAGTCACACCTTTTTGCTTACATAGTCACAATAATTCAATTTTAGATAAGTTAATTTGTTAGTGTTTCTCAACTCACGAAGCATTTTGGTAGGCAGGGTTTTTAACATTTTCATAAAGTAATCATATGGAGTAATCTTGTTGAAGACATATCTAGCATTAGGCAAACACATAGATATATGCAATACACGAGGTATACATATAAATACACATAAGACACGAAGCATGACACATATACGTGAATACACGTAATACATGAAGTATACATATAAAGCATGAAGCATGCACATGAATACACACAATACATGAAGTATACATAGGAAGCATGACACATACACATGGATACACGTAATACATGAAGTATACATAGGAAGCATGAAGCATACATGTGAATACACGTAATACATGAAGTATACACATGAAGCATGAAGCATACATGTGAATACACATAATACATGAAGTATACACAGGAAGCATGAAGCATACATGTGAATACATGTAATACATGAAATATACACATGAAGCATGAAGCATACATGTGAATACACATAATACACATAATACATGAAGTATACACATAAATACATGTAAGTCGCATGTAAGTCACGAGGTATACACATGAGTACACGCAAGTCACAAAGTATGTAATTTGCAAAGTATACACTTGAATACACGTAAGACACAAAGTATATGTTGGTGTTTCAATTAGCACCTCTGGAGTGCTTATTGGAAACAGACAGCTATGCACAGTACGTGATGATTGCTCTTCAAATTATGGAGGGGAAACTCCCTCTTGTTTGTTGATGTTTGCGTAAAAGTAAAACGGACTAAGTTCCTATCTTTTTTACTCAGCGGGCAGGACACAAGGGTGCATAAACACAATGCGTTGCAGCTAAGGTTTTCTTTGGTTTATGCAGATCTTAACTACAACTAGGCTAACTTTTAATCTATCCTATCTCCTCTGAATAAACAGAGAAAGAGAATATAGGAGCGGGAATGGTATGGTTGGATTACTTGGACCGACCGTCACTTAGAATGCATCTGCTGACCATCTCTCAGAATGCATCTGAAGGCTTTGAACTCTTCTGATCTATGTTGGAATAGGGTCTTATGCAAGCAATCCCTCTTAAGGTAAGCTGAATCTCAGGATTGCCAAGGAGGAGGAACCCCTGTCCGAGGTGTAGGTTGGGATGCAACTTACTAGAAACAACAAAGTACGATGAACTGGTTAACAGGATTCTCAAGGAGGTGACGATACTTGTCCAAAGTGTAGGCTGAAATACAGATCATTACACAACATCAAACGACAATCATTAACATCAAAATACCCAAGGAGGTGACAACACTTGTCCAAGGGGGAGATTGAAACAATAGATTGTAAGAACAAAACGTTGATAGAACTTGAAACTTTGGATCAAATTGCATGTGCCTTTTGATTTCTTTCTTCAAACTTTCTCAACAAATTACAAAGATTTGGGACAACAAAGGTACAAAATCATACACAATTGCGATCAAACCAAATAACTCTCATCCAAGAGTGAACAAATATAGACTTGCAAGCTTGTTGGCACAATGGCGCAACAATTTTGTGTAGTAAATAAAGGTTACAAAATAATGAGCAAATGCTCTTATTTATAGAAACTCAAAGGAGTAGGCAACCCTAAAATCTTCTTGAGTTAACAATTAGTTCTTGCCAATCTGCAAGATTTATTCCTATGTCTAAATGTACGTGACCTAGCAGTTAACTGGAAAGCTACTTCAGTTAACTGAAACTAAACTAAAAGTGAACTCCAATGTACAAAGTGCCTCCAAAATAGAGATCCACAATTAGTGGAGATTGACATGCATGATCAATGGGACGGTGAGTTAACTTGGAAAGAGGCATCAAGTTAACTCCCATTTGTCATTAATGCCATTTTGGAGGGTAGGACGTCCCAACTGGGTGTTTCACACCACATCACCACTAGTCAATAGGTTCTCTAACCAGTCGTTGACTTCTTCTGCCTCTAGACAATAAATGCTTCGTAGGATGATGACATGTCGCTTCAACATTTCTTCACCACTCGCAATTTGTTGTTGATATTCAATGGTCTTGGCAGCGCAGCTGCATCATCTAGCTTGGCCGTCATGGCTACAATCTTACTCAACTCGTGACCAATAGGGTCATTGCAGAGACTGCTATGGATGAAGTCTTGGAATTGTTTTTGTACTTTAGCTAGCTCAATGTACGCACCTCCTTCGTGCTGATAACGGCAAGGGATGGATGTTACCAACGTTCTTACGAACTTGATAACACTTGCTACAATCTATTGGTACTCAATCAGTTCCACAAAGTTGGTATCATAAGCTTTCACCTTGTATGCCAACTGTTCTTTCCAATTGAAAAGATGTCGCTTGTTCTGCTCTGTGGTAACTAAATTGTACGCCATTTCTAAGTCAAAGAAAGTGATCTCATCCCCAGGCCTCTTCTCTGCTGACTCTAGCTCAGATTGCTGAATCTTCGCGTGAAGGTCATGGGCTATGCACCTTAACTGATACAGCTCTGCAAGTATACACCTTCCTCTGATGAGAAATTCTTCCACTTGATTTCTCAAGTGTTTTCCATATAAGATCAGCTGGTGATGATTCTGCTCCGCGAGGAGGTCTATCATCTCTTAAGGCAAGGCAAAGATATTTGGTGTGCCATGTATCAAGCTAGATATATATAACCTCAGTTGTTGGTTTTCGGCCTTTAAGGCTGCTTTATCTCTTCCATCCTTCTCCATTCTTTCTTGGACACTTACTGATGCAACTCTAAGGAGATTTGCTCCCACTTGACGAGTGGTCTTACTGAGGTTGACTTTCAGCAAGGTGAAGTTATCAACCTCTACCTCATGTGCATTCCTTTCCTCAGGTGGTGCAGTTGTCTCTATGACAATTTCATTGTCAGCATTCTTTCCTATGTGGACTTGCTTCTTCAGCTTCTTTACTGGTATGTCTTGAGGGACATGATCAAACTCTGTGAAGTCTAGCTGGTAGGATGGTCTCTTTCTTTTCCTTCCCAGGAGATTCTCAATCCAAGAGGTGGCTTGACTAACCTCATTGGAAGGGTGGATGATAGGACCTTGAATGGTTGACAAATGGGATTGCTTTGCAATGTCATGTGGTGGCGAATCCAAGTCAATGGGGACCGGTGATTGCTGTGATGGTGGCGAAGTGGGAGGTTATGCTTCCGCCTCTGGTAATGCATCAGCTGCAGCTACTTCCATGATGGGCTCTGTCTCAGGTGTGATTGTCTCAATCACTGGCTCAACTGCAACTGTTTCCATGACTAGCTCAGGTATGTCTGTGGCTGTCTCCACATGTACTTCTTGCTGATTTGTATCAGTAATCTGTATTCTTCCCCTTGTGTGTCCTGCCATCCAAGCTCCTTTAGGAGGGTTACTCCATTGCTTTTGTCTGGGCTTCTTCCTTGACGTGGAAGGTAGTGAAGAATGAACCGGTGGCGGCTCTGTGCAGGGAATTACTACCTTCCTTGTCTTCTTGCTGTCCAAGTAGAGTTGGTTGTTTTTGACAACCCTACTTGTCCTTTCCTCAATTGACATACTTTCCTTAGCATACCAATCCACTTTTCCAAGTGGTTGGGAGTCAACCTGATCTACGAAAAATGTAGGAAGAATAACTTCCCCATCATCATCATCAGATGGGCCTTCCACGTCCTTTGACACGAAGTCAGCAATTTGTGGAAGTCTAAACTGGCTGTAATTGCGTCTTTGTAAATTGAACTCATCTTCACAGTTGACCCAGTAGTCCTCCATGGACAACTCGTGTGAAGAGTGTTGCTCAAGGTGTGCTGCATAGTGACCTCGAGGATCATATGACTGTCTCTCGATGAGATATTGGAGATTAAGTCTCACCATTTTGTGGTCTATGGCCTTGGCATCAACCGCTGTCTTGCACTTGTAAAGTCCCATCTCAGAAGGAAAGTTTGCGGTGGTTTTGCGTTTGTTGCACAAATGAGAATGTACCTCAGACATCTGCCGCAAGAATTCCATGAAGACCACCCTATCTGAAGGATAGCGAGGTAACATGGTAGGATGACGCTTGTATCCATATATGCGTATGTAGGTGTATGTGGGGAACTGGATGAACCAATCTGCCCAATCCATCATTGCCTCCTTAGCTGTTGGTGATATGCGTATATGCATCTCATGGTCGAGTTCTCTCACGGTGTGCATTAGGAAGAGATCATTTTTCCACTTGAAATGGCTTTTTGGTTGTGTGAATTCAAGTCGTGGGAAATGCTCGTAGACCTTTTGCACACCTAAGGTTCCCACTGTGTTTAGTGCTTTGAACTGGCCTTGCAAGGTAATCAAATATACGAGATATGAGCACATGTGAAACTTGTGAGCCTCTAAGAACTCGATCATTTGCTTGTGGAGCGTATCACTGATGAGGGTGGGCTAGTCATAATGTTCTCTATTGCTTACAATTTTGGCAATGACATAGCACATCCATGACTGAAATCTGTTTCCCTCTTCTTGACCAGTGATGCAGTTGAGTAGAGTGATCAACGTTGCATACTAATCCCTGAACTCTCCACGTCCTACATACTTGGGCAAGTTGACCTTTTTTGTTTTAAGCCATTTTTCAGCCATTCTCTTTTGGCACTTGTATTTTGACGTATCAAAAGCCTTCTGACATTGTGTCATAGGTATGACCACATTTGCCGCACATGGTGGAATGGCAAAGCACCTTTCAATATTCCTTGGCTTGAGGCTGCAAATCACTCGCCCATCTATTGAACGAATCTCCCGTGTGGTAGGATTGTAATGCTTAATACAAGCTATTACGAATTCTACACTCTGTGCAGTGATAGGGATTGATGCAGCTTCAAGCAATCTGGATTGTTTGATGTTCTTTAATGTGCATTGGTCTATGCTTTCTCTGTCGACCTCTAGGTGTACTTGATGTAGATCGGTGTCTATCGTTATCAGGAAGTCATGAACCAAGACCGTTTTGGTCTTGTATTTGACTTGGGAGAACTGCATCTTGAAAAACTTAAAGATTGACTGTGCACATGATGTTGTTCGGGCAACTTTTTTTGTGACTGCTAAGAATAGCCTTGTCGGGGCAACTTTTTACGAATTTTTTTGAGACGTGGGTTTTGTTGAGAATGATTTTCTAACCAAACCCAGATCGTCAGAAATTCGAAAAAACGAATTTTTCTATGGCATGCAAGAGCCCTTTGGCGGCAGAGGTAGCGAGGCATTGAAAAATGATTTTTCCTGAAAAAATCTAACACATGGGATTTGTTCATGCTTCAAAGTGGAACAAACCCAGTTTGTTTGTTTTTCAAATTTGTGATTTTTTCTGAAAACCCTAAAAAATAGGGGCAGCAGGGCTACTTTTTCTAGAAAAATCTAACATGTGGGTTTTGTTGAAAAAGTTGTGCTGATCATACCCAAAAGGTCAGATCTGTGATTATCCGCTGTTTTCTTGGACATGCAAGAAGATCTAAGTCAAGAATAGAGGAAAAAGACAAGAAGAAGATTGGAAGTTGTCAACTGTCTTTGTGGAAAAATTATGCCTTTTGATGCATCCTCTGATAAATTGTCCCTTTGTGCAATAGATCTTCAAAAATATGAAGAACGATGGAAACCCCTCTGTCAGATCTTGAGAAGACGTCTTGGAGAAAAAAATGATGTTCTTGGCTTCAACCTGCAATGAAAGATGTTGAATTATGACACCTAGGCTTGATATATAGTGATTGATGTTGAAGCAATCAAGCTTGGGTGCCAACTCATGATGGAGGAGTCTTTCTGCCTGACCTGGAGTTCACAACACTGATCTACACCAATTTGGGGACGTTTTAGCCATAGAAAGCCTTCTAAAATAGTCAACTTCAGGAAACTGAGTCTTTCTTTGACTATAGGTGTCCCTTTGAGGAGTTGAACATTTTTTCATTATTTTTCTGTGTTGAAATGCCTTCGTTCGATCCTTGGTTTTGGTTGTTTAGTTGACCTTGAAGTGTTGCTGATAGATCCACCGCTGAGATGAAACAACTCTGATGAAGTGTGCTTGGGAGCTGCAAAGCTCAAAACCTAAGTCTGGTGCTTCTGATTCTTGGGCGCCTTTTCCCAAGAAGGTGCTTTTTCCACTAGACTTAGTCAATTTTCTTGAGTGTTCTTCAATTCCTCTAGTTTGACCCTTGGTGCTTTGATTTGAGATCACCTATGACTGGTGAGTCTGGTGATCTTGCTGAAACATGGGATGGATAACTAGTTCAGTTCTAGAAAGGATGACTGGCTTTGTGAATCTTGAAAGTTGATTTAGGTGCTTCAAAAGCTTAGGCGCCCCTGGCTTGCAGGGGTGCCTTTAACCTTTTGACTTGTTATTTTCATGTTGCAAACTTTTACAGATGGTCCCAGTTTGATCTCTGTCATTAGATGTTTGATTTGTCTGTTGTCTTTGCTGACGGTGTCATTGTTGAGATTGATCAAAACGAAGGAGGTCATCCTGGAGGTCACTGAGCTCACAAACTACATTTGATTGCCCAAAAGGTTGGGCGCCTATTTCTAGGAAGATGCATTTTCGTTGACACTTGTTCAATTTCTCCATGTTCTTCATTCTGCCTTCACCTTTGGTGTTTTCTGCTTGATCTTCTTCTGCAAATGCCTGACAGGTCCTGTGAACATGCAGTTGGATTGATCGCAGAGCTGAGAGAGTGCTAAACAGATGCCTTGTAGAAAGTAGCTATTGAAAACCTCAATAGGTGGCTCAAACTGATGGGCGCCCTTGGTCTGGAGGGGCGCTTTTGTCTTGATATGCACTGATTTAGCCTCCATTTTGCATGCTCTAACGATCAACAATTGCTGTCGTTTGATGTGTCTCGTAGGCTGGCAAACGAGTTTGTTGCAAAGCTGAGCTGATGCTGGGGAGATCACCTGAAGACAGGCTTGCTCAACAACTGACATCTGGACTATCTAATTCAGGGGTGTCCCTGGTCAGTAGGGGCGCTTTTCCTTATGTTTGACTGTCATTTTGATAGCACTTGTATTGCAACATCTCTTGACTTCGCTTGCGTTTGCCGTTGATCGATGAATCGGATGACTTTGCTTGACGATGCATTGAAAAGCTAGCAAAAACACGAAGAAGATGATTGCCTTGGTGAAAGTTGATGACTGCCTTTGACCTTCGAAATTCAAGGGCACCCTTGGCCAGTAGGGGCGCTTTTAGCTACAGTTACATCATTTCGTTTGAAAAATCTTTATCTCTTCACGTCTCACGTTCACCATGTAGCTTGATTGATTCGAGCTTTGTCGTTGACGACGCGGACGCGTGCATCCTAGAAATCACCTTCATCATGCTGCAGGTATGGGTGTTGGACAAATGACTAAGGCATTCAATTGCACAGCCTCCTTGGTAGCAAGGCGTGCATTTTCCAGACTTTGTAAATTTTCAGCATATTTCACTTTTGAAAATCCCCTTCGTCGCAGAGCATCTTTTCGAGCATTTTCGCCATGGATTCCTCGTTGAAGCTTTTGAAACTTAGATTTTGCCACTTGGTACTGGCCATTTTGCCATTAATGGTTGCAGAGGTCCTAACTTTCTTCCTGAAAAATGAAAATAGACCCACCAGAGTAAAACAAACTTTTTGGTGATTTTGACTTGACCAGTGTGATCGTGAAGTCAAATTATCCTATCAAAATCATTGTCAATCATTTCTGGAAAGGTCCTATTTTTTAGGGTTTTCCTAGAAACAGGGGTTTGAAACCCTAATTTTCAAATTTTCAGAAATTTGCAAGCATCTTCCTTGACACAAACCCACAAAAACCCTATGTTTGGTTTGATCTAAAACATACTTTTGACAACAATTTTGCATGATTTGGATTAGTTTAAGCAAAATGCCTTATTGAAGCAAAAATTTATTATGGGTACAACAGTATACACATAATCACATGAATTGTGTAGGTCACAAAGTATGAATACACTAAGTCACAAAGTATACACATGAATACACATAAGTCGTAAAGTATACACTTGCATACACGTAAGACACAAAGTATACTCATGGATACATGTAAGTTGCAAAGTATACACATGAATACACGTAAATCACAACATATACATATGAATACACATAAGTTATAAAGTATACATGAATACACGTAAGTCAGTTCATCTATAGGCTGCCAGGATTAAGGCTCTGATACCAATTGTAATGTCCCCTATTTGGTATACTTGGAACTCTGTCCTAAAATCACAATTTCCAAGTAAGAGATATAATTTATTCAACCACAACTTCGGATAGACTCTAGTTTACCCCTGCAATAATGTTAGCCAATGATCCATAATATAATATAACTAATTGATCATTTATATTGTTGCATCCACTACATTATTTTATATATATATATATATATAGATCTAGATAAGTAACTCACAATGCCGATTCTAAATTATTATCTCCTCAATAATCCATCATTGGGGAAGATTAGAGAAGGAACCTCAAGAGAGTGCTAGGAGTCTTTCCTACTTCTAAGCCCAAGGGTGGGTAGTCAACCCCCTTGTCTACTTAGCCAGGAATCTCTCCCCCTCAATCATGTACTTCCAGCTCTTCTTCCCATGAACAAATTATAGAGGCCTTAATAATTTACGATTAGATTGATAATGCAGTATGAATTACAACTCCTATCAAATATATATTTAAATATCTAAATGCATGAAAATACATGGAGTTAATAGATTCAGATGCATAGATTAAATGGCATACCAATATCTGTGAATTATGTTACTGTTATAGTTCACAGGATGCAGATATTTATTTTTGCAGATAATTATCCCAGGCACTTTGCTGCAGATATATCTCCAATGTCCATCCATGCCTTTTTCATTTTAGATATCCTTCCTTTTGTGCCCCTTTTGGGGCTGAAGGTCATGTCTATTTACACTAATCATTCAACAAAAGACATGTCTTTTTGGTTAATTGCTTTGACTAATCATAGTCTTTCTTAACTGATCCAAGGATAATTACTTATATTAATATTATCCCTGCTTAAATTGCCGATCCTTCTTTAGAGGAGTTCGCTGCATGATTAAGTATTTCTAATTGTTTTTCAAGAGCAATTCGCTGCCCTCTTGCAATAAGAATAATTGTTTTATACTTCTTATTTTATTATTATCTTATGATTGGGTTTCGATCTGCTGGATTAAGTGGGGTTATTCATCAAGGAGATCGCTGCAGATTTTTGGGAAAGCATGATCTCATGGTAGAGGCATGACAAGCTACAGTTGTATCTAACTGGGACACAAGATTCTTTCGCCAATTTTGGAAAGCAGTTTGGTTAATGATGGAACAAAACTGACAAAATTTACCACTAATGGATAGATGAAAGTGCAAAATATTATGATTGTGCATCTGCTTTGACTATACAATTCTAGGAAGTATTACACATTGGATGAAAGTCTATCTTTCATTCAACATAGCTATGCTAGAGCTTTACGTAATGTTACATAGTGCAATACTTTAAAAGTTTCATAAGGTTTGCAACCTTTGGTACTTATTGGTTTAGCTTATCCTATGTCACCATCTACAACAGTTGACAAAGCTAGGAAATCCATTGAGCACATTCAACATATTGAGCAAGCACAAACCATTTTTTAGAATCTTAACAACAAATACAAGAAACACTAAAGCCAGCATTGAGTTCCATATGTCTTTTAGGTGAACGATATGGTATGGCTTCGTTTGCAGAAGGTAAGAGTCACATTACCTTACTGCAAGATTTGTCCTGTTTGGTACGGTCCATATATTAGCACAAAGAAAGTTGAAATAATGCAGTTAAGTTGAATATTCTAGCATAACTTGGTTTGCATATAGTTATGAATAGAGAACTATTTTGACTTTACTTATTACTGTTGTTAGACATGCTTGATGTTGCAGGACTTCAGCTAGCAAATATTAATCCTGATTGTAGTCCTATAGCAGAAATGGATCAAGTAGTTCAGGTTAGGATCAAACACATTAAAAAGCAAGAGACTCCTCTCAACCAAATTGTCAAAAAAGTAAGTTAACTTCTCAAGAGAACTGACACGAAAGTTTCCAGTCTTTCACAACCTGTTGTAATGGGGATTTACTCTTATTGCAATGGCCTTATTTCACATCATATGCCATTTTCATGCCAAGCTTCAGGACTTCTCTAGAATACATGGTTAATCTATGAAGCACTAATGCCTCTGCGTTCATGCTACATAGCTCTTACATTGTCAGCATTAGTTTGTACAGTCATTATAAAGCATTTCCAAAATATGACTAGATAGAGGATACAAAGTGATGGTAGGCATGCTGATGTGTTTCCTATAACTGTTAAGATGTCCCTTTGTATACTTGCAATATAACTCTTCTTTAAAAAGTTAGTCAAATAAGCACAGTTATGCATCTTATGGCATACATCTGATCTTGCTGATTTTGTATGGAGCTTTTCCATAATACAATCTTGCAATTTATAGTTCTAGCTTGGTATCTTCTTGTTCTTGAATCTTTCTTGTTAAATAGCACTTTGATAAAACATTTGCACTCTACATTTGCATTCATTTCTGTTCATATCATTCTTAGATCTGTTTTAAGTACATTATCCCAAGGGAAACCTAGGCACCGAATCACTCAACCCATGATCTTAGTGGCCACTTGAATTTATCTGTCACACCATTGCACAAGAAACCTTGTTGGAGGGCAATTCCATAATTCCATATTTGTTTTGGTAACTTGAGAAGCATAAAAATGTAATTTGGATATTCTTGAAGAATTGTCTTGATGAGTTTTCTCCTTTTTGCTAGGTTTATCTAATTTGTGGTTATAGTCACCCAATCTGCTTTTATTCCATTAGTTAGAACCATCCAAAACTTGACATAATTATGAAGATAACTAACAAGGAAGTTGTTCCTCCCTAAGATTGATAATGCTATTGATTTTGCATGTTTTAGGAGGAATGTTCAAATGATAGATATTTGATTTTTCTATTTTGACATGTTTGCACAATGCTTGTTGGTATGTTGAAAGGATTGATTTGATAGCTTCATCATGCTTATGGTTGTCATTGGCAAAGTTGGAATTTTCTATTGGAGTTTGAATCCAAATCATGGATATGGGTCTCTACTATATCCATGCTTATTAGATGGTTGAACCTTTCTGGCTTGATTTTGAAAAAATATACTAATAACGAATCTTGTTGCCTAAGATCTCTAGAGGATCTAGAGTGAGGACCCCATGCCTTATTGATTGAAAACAAGAATGATGGGGTGGTATTGTAATTGGCAAGTCGAAGCACAAATTACAAGAAATTTAGGTGCTCTAAAATTCGACAGCTAGGGCACAAGTACACTTATTGAATGTTTTGTACATTTCAGCTTGATGACATGACATGGAATTTTGCAAATTGTTGCGTAGTTTCAAGGCAGCAATTGTGTTGCCAAAAACTTGTTTACATTTGACAAATTGTGATTATGAAGGGAAGTGATATGGAGAGTAGACCAGATCTTAGTTCTAGTAATGTAGGATCTAGTATTGTACATTTTCTTGTGTGCGAAGATTTGCTTGAATGTCTACATTTTGTAAGCTTCTAATTTTCTGGTACATAAGGTATATGGATGTTGTCCAAAAGCATTCAAAATGCTCTTTTTGCTTCATAATTCTTTGACAATTTTTGGAAATTCAGTTTTGATAACTAATAATTTGTGATAGAATTGGGTTGGAAATATATCTATCTTGAATTAGCTAGCTTTAGTGACATTTTTGATTAGAGGATGATTATCCTTAGATTTGGGACATAAGATAACATAACATGTTGGGCTTCTATGGATAGTTGAAATTTTTGAGAAGAATTACCTTGATGCAATAATAATCACTTATTTTTTCTAAACATGTGTTGGAAGGTGTACTTGCACAATAATGCTAAGTTAACCTTGGCAATATTTTGGATGCAACTGCCCTAGTTTTGCCCTTATATTTCAACATTCATATGTTCTTTTGAATACATTTCAATCTTAGTTAGACCTATTCAAATAAATGTCACTGAAAATCTCTCTCATCATTTGTATATTCCCATAACATCCAAAATTAATCCCCAACTTGTTAATACAATTTATTTGACACAAACAAATTAGAAAAAATGGTTATGATGTTTTATTAGGATTTAACTATGTAGTTTAGGATTTATCATGTTTTATGTTTGACAAAATGCCAATGTGTCAAACTGGATAACTGGAAAAATATCGTTCAAAACAAGTTGGGTTTTTTTAAATACACTACATTTATTTATTTCATTTCCAAAGAACGAATGCACATACATCTTCTCCATTTCCCAAGGATGGAAACCCTTTGGAAATGTGAAAGATTTGAGAATGAAAACTCTCCTAGTTTTCCAAGCAATCTCATCTAGGGATTGACAATGGTCTTTGTTTTGCATTGTTTTTCAGAGCACCAGTATTGGGTGTGAGATTTGTAGTTATTGTTTTCAAATATTGGTGTTAAATTGTTGGAGTTTGTAAGGGTAAATATTTATGTTTTTGTTGGTGGTTATTAATATTTTGATGTGACTCCAGCTGTAGGCTGTACTTTAATTGCTTGGCTAGTTTGGGCTGTTGGCACTATTATATTATTACAAATTGGAGACCTTGGGGCATAGAAAATATTGACTTTATGGTCTAATATCAGATGCCTTAAATTTCTTTTCATCATGGACATCATTATCGTGTGAGCTGTTTAGTGCAGATTGTTGTGATTTCTAGGCTTGGTGTGATATATTTCAGCAGCTGTGACAATTAATAAACTCATTTCAGACCCCTTTCCATCATTTTTTGGAGCTATTTAGGCCTCAATCAGCTTTGTTTTTTTAAGCTCTACATGCATAAGATATTAGTCATTTTATGGAATTTTAGTTTATCACTTAAATGTTTGACAAGATGCACATATTCAAGATTTCTGGAAAAATGTATTTGAGTTTGGTCCAAATATGATTGTAAAAGAAAATCATTCATCATTGTAACAATCCAAAAGGTATTCCTAGATTCTTCCAAGTATTTTCATTGTAATTGATCTTTAGACGGTAGTATTGCCAGATTGCATTTATTTTCTATTATTCTCCTCCCTATGTGGCATGAATTAGAATTGGGTGAGTTAATTTGTCATTTTGGCATTGATGGAACTTTGTTTGCACTCACTATCAGCTAGTTTGGCTAGAGCGGTTCTATGATTGTTTTAAATTGTAAGTTGGTTGGCTTGCTGCCAACACTTTTCAGTTAATTTTCATCTGTCCTCATTCATACTTCATATGCTCTTGCATTGCCCATTCTGGGACTTGGGTGATTAAAAAGAGTAGAATTGAGTTGATTGCAAAAGAAATTATTGGGATTGGAGCTAACACTCTATGGGGGTTATTACACTAAACCACCTCTAATATATCTAAAAAAACTATAAAAAGGTAAAAACAATAAGTGTGGAGGATATTAGTGATGTATATGTGTGGGAATAAGGAAGATGATAATGTGGGAGTAAAGCATGAGGAATGAATTCTAAGACATTGAAGTATATTAATATTGTTAGTGTTTCTTATATCAGATTAGATAATCAATTGAACAAAGAAATGCAACACATAAGACAATGAACACAACAAGATACCCTGGGAAAACCCTCCTCTTGAGGGAGAAAAACCCAGCAAATATATCTCTTATATATTGAAGGAATAAGAGCAGAAATCTGCTTGAACTCAGGCCCAACACAATGCCGAATTTGATACAATGAATAATAGCACCTCTCCTAGATGCAAAGATACAAATGAATATGTTTCTCCTTGAAATCGGTCTGCTGCTACAAAATGATGATCTGCTGCTACAAGATGATGATCTGCTGATTAAGTATGAACTTCTTCTAGGACTGCGAATTCTGCTCTGTCAATAATAGCGAACTTCTTGATATTCGAATTGTGTGAATAACCAAGAAGTGACCTTGTATTTATATCTCCTAGGCGCCTCTTCACTTGGGTCGGCCTTTGATAAATATTTAATAACAATTAAAGTCGGCCAGAATAAGTACATGATATAAATCAAATATAAGGTCGGCCCATGTATTTAATATGTGTCTAGTGAAGACCGACGCTGTATTAACATCAACACTCCCTCTCAGCTAGGGATGAACTTCCATCTGCACAAGACACATTATGTTAGAATGAAAACAAAATAAAATATCACCTCAACGTGATATTAACCATTATGGCTACTCCCATAGATGGTAAAAACTCATCACGGATTCTCTCACGTGATGTTGTCATGGAGTCACACACATGACATCCACCATAGCTTCTCCCAGAGGGTGGAAACAAGGGCTTTCACCTCAACTCTCTCTCATCAGAGAATTGCATTATCAAGGACTTTCACCTCAACTCTCTCTCAGCAGAGAATTGTATTAACAAGGGCTTGCACCTCAACTCTTTCTCAGCAAAGAGTTGCATTCTCAACAAGGATCACTGATTACTGAGACTCTTTCTCAGTCACGGCTGCATTCTCCACCATACCAAGTTTCTCCCGGAAGTATACAAACTTAATCCTGGCGAGAGGCTTGGTGAGAATGTCTGCCGTTTGCTCTTCAGTGCTGATATACCTCAACTGTATAGCTTTCCTTTGCACCATATCTCTAATATAGTGGTACTTGATCTCAACATGTTTTGTTCTGTCATGAAACACAGGATTGACAGAAAGCTTCACACAGCTTTGATTATCACAATGTATGATAGTAGGCTCCATTGATTGTCCAAACAATCCTGCAAGGAGCTTACGAAGCCACACTGCCTCACGAGCTGCCACACAAGCTGCAATATACTCTGCTTCAGTTGTACTCAAGGCCACTGAAGACTGTTTCCTGCTACACCAGGAGATCATAGCAATCCCCAAACTGAAGCAACAACCAGAAGTACTCTTCCGATCTGAGACACATCCTGCCCAATCAGAATCAGTAAAACCATGCAGCTCCAAATCCACGTTTGAAGAATATCTCAACCCATATCCGATTGTGCCGCATAAATATCTCAGGATATGTTTAGCTGCTACAAGATGTATTTGCTTTGGTTCACACATAAACTGGCTAAGTGCACTCACTGCATAGCAGATATCAGGTCTAGTGTTAACTAGATACATCAATGAACCAATCAACTGTCTATACATCGTAGAATCCACTGGTTCTGAACTAGCTGCAGCTTCTTTCAACTTATCTAAATTAGTCTCCATGGGTGTAGACATAGGTTTGCAGTCAATCATACCAAACCTTTTGAGAATGTCAACAGTGTACTTCCCTTGACTTAGAATCATCTCATCTGGCTTTTGCCAAACTTCTAAGCCAAGAAAGTAATGCATGAGACCTAGATTCTTCATCTCAAATTCTGAAGCTAATTCCTTCTTGCATTTTAGAATTAGATGTTCTTCACCAGTAATGATCAAGTCATCAACATATAAAACCAAAATTAATGCTTCACCATTTACTACTTTGAAGTAGAGGTTAGAATCTGCATCATTCTTTGAGAAACCCAGACTTGAAAGATACTGATCAATTCTTTCATACCAAGCACGAGGAGCTTGTTTAAGACCATACAAGGCCTTCTTCAGCTTGCAGACATGAGACTCTTTCCCATGCACCTCAAATCCTTCTGGTTGCTCAATGTAAACCTCTTCTTCTATTATGCCATTCAGAAAAGCTGTCTTTACATCCATTTGGTGAATCTTCCATCCTCTAGATGCGGCAATAGCAATGATGGTTCTAACAGACGTGTAACGAGCCACAGGAGCAAAAGTTTCTTCATAGTCAACTCCCTCTTTTTGTGAGAACCCTCTAGCCACAAATCTAGCCTTGTGTTTCTCAATGCTCCCATCAGCTGCATGCTTGATCTTGAAGAGCCACTTAGAAGACACCACAGATTTGTCTTTGGGTCTAGGAACTATATCCCAAACATCGTTCTTAAGTATAGACTGATACTCCTCAATCATGGCATCTTTCCATACTTGTTGACTAGAAGCTTCTTCAACATTTGAAGGCTCTGACTCAATAATCTGACTCATCAAGGCAACATAACTAGAGAACTTGTGAGGTCTCTTGCTTTCTCTGAAGGCTCCTCTTGGAGCTGCAAACCTTTCTGCTTCCTGCATTGTCCTGCGAGCCCAAAGAGGTCTTTTCTTTCCAATCACAATGTCTAGAGGCCCATCAGTAGGATCCAAAGGCTCAGCTGGATCAATATCTTCTTTAGGTTCTGTATCCTCCTTCAGATTCTCTGGAATATGGTCAACTTCCATATCTTGAGGAGGTTCTTCTTCATCGACCTCCATAGGAGTGCCTTTGGACCTTCTATAAGCAACATCTTCCTCAAATGTGACGTCTCTACTGATCTCAATAGACTTCTGTCCTGGAATGTAAATCCTGTAAGCTTTTGATGTCTCACTGTAGCCTACAAGAATTCCTTTCTTCCCAGAAGGTTCTAGCTTTGTTCTCTTTTCCTTTGGAATATGAACATAGACTGGACAGCCAAAGATCCTCAAATGACTAACTTCAGGCTTCACGCCTGAGAATGCTTCTTCAGGAGTTTTATTCTCTAAGATCCTGTGGGGACTCTTGTTTTGAACATAGACGGCTGTTCTTGATGCTTCAGCCCAAAGAGAGATTTGTAAGTCTTGATCATGGATCATAGCTTTCACTGCTTCCACAATAGACCTATTCTTCCTTTCAGCAATACCATTTTGTTGTGGATTATAGGGAACACTGAACTCCCTCTTAATCCCTGCTTCAATACAAAAGTCTCGAAAAGTGCCAGAAGTGTATTCTCCACCATTATCAGATCTCAATACTTTGATCCTCTTCCCAGACAGATTTTCAATCTGTGCTTTGAATTCTCTGAATCTTTCTAATACTTCTTCTGATTCTTTAGATCTCAAGAAATAGATCCAAGTCTTTCTAGAGTAATCATCAATGAAAATAATATAATACAAGAAACCACTAGATGATGCAATAGACATTGGACCACACAAATCAGAATGAATGAGATCAAGAATACATTTAGATCTACTTTCACTGGAATGAAACGTACCTTTTGTGTTCTTGCCTAGGGCACATCCCTTGCATGTACCTTCATGTTCTTGATCGAATTTCGGAAGACCGGTGACCATCTTCTCCATGATAGGTAGAGCACGAAAGTGAATGTGAGCCAATCTTCGATGCCAAAGATCACACATGCTGGTACTGTTATGCACAAGTGCTTGAAGAGGACGAGTGCACAGCGTGTAGAGACATTCATGTCTAACTCCAATCACTTGAGCAGTTTTGAAGCTGGAGTTCTTTGCCCATATAAGAACTTTCCCTTTAGAGAAGGCAACTTGATAACCTTTGTCTTCTAATGCTGAAATTGAAACAAGGTTCCTCTTTATCCCTGGTACGAACAGTACATCATTCAACTCCAAAGAAATTCCAGAATCCAAGTGAAGAGTGGAGTTTCCAATCCCTTTTACAGAATATCTAGCATCATCTCCAATAACAACTTGATCACTGGAGTTGCTTTCCATTAAGTTTGAAAGATGACTTCTGAATCCGGTGATGTGCCTAGAAGCACCACTGTCAATCAACCAAGTATTAGAGTCAGTAGAAACATTGCTAGACAAGGCTGAATAAAATAGATAATCACTGGAGTCCTTTTGTAGAGCAACTTCTTCAACATCTGCAGTGGCAACTTGAAGCTTAGGTCGTTGAGGGCAAACCCTCGCAAAGTGACCATACTTATCACAACGAAAACATTGAATCTTGGACATGTCTCGTTTCCTTTTGAAGGTAGGAGCATCTTCATTTCCATCTTCTCGATTCCTTTTGAAGAAACCTCTCTTAAAGCCTTTTCCTTTGTTTGATGAATGAGAGGTAAGAACTTGTAATTCTTCATTCTTTGAGCTTTGACCAATCCCCCTTGCTGTTAGTCTTGACTCTTCTTGAATGCAATCAATCCTCAATCGATCAAACTTGGGAAGTTCGGATCTTGCACTGATTCCTTGGATGAACGCCTCCCATGAAAGCGGAAGACCATTGAGAGCAAGCATAGTCAGTTCTTTATCATCAATCATGTGACCAATAGTGGAGAGCTGATCTTTTATCTCTGAAATCCTCATGAAGTATGTAATAACAGATTCTCCTTTCGCCATTTTCACATGATGAAGTTGTTGCTTCAGAGCAAGGGCACGACTGGTGTTGTTGATTTCGTACATCTCTTCCAAGGTTGTAAACATCTCTCTTGCTGTATCCAACTTGAAGATAATTGGTACAATATGATCCTTGACGGAATCAACCAATGCTTTCTTTGCCCTAGTGTCTTTCTTCCTCCATTGCAGCTTCTCTTCTTCCCCCTCAGGTTCGGGAACTTTTGTTTTCACAAACTCAGCCAAATCATTCTCTTCCAAAGTTAGCATGAACCTGAACCTCCATGATATGTAGTTCGAGATCCCTTCGAGTCTATCCTCGATTTTCAGACCGTTCACCATCTTGAGAAATTTAGAAGATAGACTGAAAAAGAATAAGGTGAGTGTTGCGAACTAAATCTGATCACGATCTTTTTCACACCCGCTCTGATACCATGTTAGTGTTTCTTAGATCAGATTAGATAATCAATTGAACAAAAGAAATGCAACACATAAGACAATGAACACAACAAGATACCCTGGGAAAACCCTCCTCTTGAGGGAGAAAAACCCAGCAAATATATCTCTTATATATTGAAGGAATAAGAGCAGAAATCTGCTTGAACTCAGGCCCAACACAATGCCGAATTTGATACAATGAATAATAGCACCTCTCCTAGATGCAAAGATACAAATGAATATGTTTCTCCTTGAAATCGGTCTGCTGCTACAAAATGATGATCTGCTGCTACAAGATGATGATCTGCTGATTAAGTATGAACTTCTTCTAGGACTGCGAATTCTGCTCTGTCAATAATAGCGAACTTCTTGATATTCGAATTGTGTGAATAACCAAGAAGTGACCTTGTATTTATATCTCCTAGGCGCCTCTTCACTTGGGTCGGCCTTTGATAAATATTTAATAACAATTAAAGTCGGCCAGAATAAGTACATGATATAAATCAAATATAAGGTCGGCCCATGTATTTAATATGTGTCTAGTGAAGACCGACGCTGTATTAACATCAACAAATATGTGATCAAATTTATATTATAATTTCTTGTAATTTGGTTTGTACTTATTGCATAACTAACTTCTTCCTTCTAATTGCATCACATTGGAGTTTACTATATAAAACAAAGTATAAAACCTTGGACTCTAGTCTAGGTTTTTTTTGTCAATAAGTGACCTCCTGGAAACTGTCGATGCTTCACCCCTATGAGTATCACCTAGATGCAATGAGTAGCTAACTAGACATTCCTGCTCATGAGAGATGGGTTTGTGTGAATCACTACTCCTGAAATGTGGGTAAATGAGTTTGACTAAAAAACTAGAGAGTTAAATCTTGATAAAACATCATCACTTGATATGTTGTGAAAAATACCTCCTACTTGTCATTGGCAGAAAAGGGTGTTTATTTGGTTTTTGGTTAGCTGCACAAGGGAGAAGCATCATCTTCTATTAGGATAATTTTCCATATCATAGTTCTAAATTTCTAATAGAAGGTTATTCATTAAGAGTTTGTCTCGATAAATTTTTTTCTTGAGTTCCTCTTTAGGGTGCCACGAATTCTGAAAATTGTCATTCCAAGTTTCCAAGTTCCAGTATTTAGTCTATTTTTTGTGGCAGATCCACTCGTTCGATTAAATTCACATTGTATCGGATGTATTTCCTAAAAGAAAAGAATCATCTTTAGTGGGTGTATTTACTTCATAATGACTGGCTGGAATTCTGTGTTCTTACATGTCTTAGAATTGGCTTTGCCTGTGGAAACGTGGTTTTGTGTTATGTGTGTTTTTACATATGTTAATATTGGCGCTGTCTTTGAAAATGTGCTTATCTGCCATCTCATCTTACAGCAAGGTCTTCTGATCAAGGGAATAACTAGTGGCAGTAATTTGTTTATAATCATTTTGAGTAACTAAACAAAATAATGCTTCCTGTTATGAGGTAAATGCAATGTATCAGTGTCTCCAGATAGCATGATATTAATGCTTTTGCTTTGAATTTTCCAGATATTTTATTATCTGCTTTGTACTATCTTTGTTCCCCTTACTGTATGCCACGTATGATGGACCAAAAATTGCTCCCAATGTGGCAGTTTCTTCACTTAATTACATTTACATGTATTGTGTATACTTTCAATTGTTTGACAGGATCATATGTGTATGTTGTTGATTTCATTGTGGTAATTAGTGATTAAAGCAATTCACATCTTCTCGTGGAGCCATTGTCACAGTATGGAAGTTTTAAATGAAACATTTATAGGACTTTTAGAGACTTATTATGACGTTTTCTTTTCTTGGCTGACCTTATCTGGTATTTGTTGATCACTGCAGCTGCTTTGCTATTGTCTCCCTGCTCTTATTAGGCAACGAAAAGAGGGATTGAATTGGAATGAAAATATAAAGAGATACACGTATGCACATTTTTTTTGTTGAAATTTCGTAATCAATTAGCTCTGTCTGCAATAATCACTACATGGCTTACACACACAAAGGCCTTTTATGAATCTTGTGTGCCACTTCAAGCCATTCCAAAGCTTACCCTTTCATTGATTGTGATTGAAGATGGTGGGTGTCATTGGCAATTGCGATCGTGCAATCACTTGTGTTTGCATTCTTGTCACTTCCGAATTCAGTATTTGCTGCTAGTCATGGGTATGTAGCATTTGATCACAATCAATTCAAAAATTTTTCATCGTTTTCTGTTCTCTAATTTGTTAGAGGAGAAAGAGAGAATATGCTTGTCTCAATGTTGGTGCTACTTTTGTAACATGTTATATTTTGTGAGAATATTGTATCTATTTGATAATTGCACTAAGTAGCCGAAAGCAAAAGTTTAGGATAAAGATTCTAGAAGGATGCCGATTAAAGAAAGATGTGATTATGGATTGCTTATGATAAGATTAGTAGCTAGCTTTTAGGAGAAGTAATTATAATCCTGAGCCTATGTGTTTCTAGAAGGATCCCAAGTAGCAGTCACACAAAATTAAAAATAGATTAAAAGCTAGAACAGATTTAAAACAGATTGGAAGCAATGCAATTATAGTTGAGTGGGTGTAAGGGAGAAAGCCTTTATAAACCCCTTTGTATACAGTTTGTGTAATGTCTTCTTTTGATGCCTAATCAGGGTGATTAGTTAGCCTATTTTATTCCTGTAGGCTAATGTTAGAGATAAGGGAATATAATTTAATTATTTAATATTATCCGCCCCATCATATTTAAAGGGTAATACTGTTTAATTAATTTAATGAAGTTTAAAGTCACTTTATTTCCCGAGGTTTAATTATTAAAAAAGTGTGAATTTGAAAGGTCATTTGAGGGAGAGATAAAAAAGTGCTTTTGGAAGCTCATTTTTACAACGCTTGGATATTTTTCTATGGTGTGAATTCTAGAATGCTCTTGGATTTTGAAACCTAGGACGAAAACCCTAAGGGTAATTGGGTTCGGTGGTGCAACTATTTCACCCTAACTAGTTTGTTGGAGAGATTGTGCAAATTTGTCATAGTGATTCTACGCGTGGAAGCAACAAAATTTGTGAAGTCTCTTGCAGAGACAAATTTCAGGGTTGTCTGGCTTATACATTCAGAGGAATAGCTGAATAAAATATTGAAGTCCTCATTTCTTATTTAGCTGTACCATTTCCATTTCCTTTGGAAATTGTATGGATTGGAGATTCATTATTGGTCATAGAATGGCCTTCAGGTAGTATGCTAGCACTATATCTCTGGAACTTGCGATGACTTTTCTTATAGTTGACTTGGGTGGTTAGGATTGAATGAGCTCATATAGGGAAAGGCGAAATTGATAGTGATTTAATAGATATGCCATTCACTTTTTCCCATGTAATCTCCCACCGGGAGTACATTGGCGATAGCATCCGATTCAAATCTTGGAAGTTGCGAGCATGTGATAACCAATACCCAGCAGAACGATAGTGTGGAAGGAGATGGGTTAAGCAGAGGGCAATAGGTGGAAGTCGGGTTTGAGCATAGGGTGACCGGAGGACTCAGGCACACAAAAGGATATAGGAAGCACACTAAGCGGCACCCTTAACTACAATGAGATGGATAGAGATTATCTTTAGTAATTGCTTATGCTAGTGCCTTGCAACGCTAAGCATAAGGACTGCAATGTATAACTGTTCCTGGATGTCTATGTGTTAATCCGAATGTATATATCAACTATCAATGCTGCACATATATGAAGTCAGAATTATATTTATCCTTGGTTCTTAAATGTGTTAATAGCTGAAGGAATTTGATGTTAGATATAGATATCGTTTGGAGTTTATCTTTATTATTTCTGTCATGAACTTCTTTATATTATGCATGAATATTATTCCCACTATCAAAATGTTCAAACTCCATCAAACCACAAACCTGCAAAATCTGGAATATTAAAACAGCAATACAGAGGTTTACACATATACCGAAATAAGTGTTTCAAAGAGGAAAAAATTGGGTGATTCGGGAAGGGGGTTTTTACAGTTTGTAACAAGCCTTTTGATAGTATAATTAATAATTTAATATATTGAAGCCCTGCTGGTTTGGTATGTGAGTGCTTTTATGTTTTGCACATCTATCTTTTATAAATGACTGTTAAGATTTAATTAATAGTCCAGTGGTCTGTTTGAGGGTGTTGGGACTCTTGCATGTCTCAGGGTAGAGTTCTTCAAAGTTTCAAACTGATATGTTGTTGCACAGAAGTAATTAAATGCTAGCCAATAGGTCATCAACATGCATGGGAAATCTGGCAAATAGTCAAGAAAATGCCTAAATTAGTCAATTGGACTAGAGAGAATCTACATAAGATTCCACCTTTGTGAAAATTCCCTAGAGCTATGTACGCCCAAATCTGAATATGCCAAAGGTAAAATACACAAGGAGAAATAAAAAGCACAATTCAAGATTTTGCAGTTCATAAATATGGTACACTGATATGATATACAGGTATAAAAACAGTTAGATTAAGTGAATAGATTCTCATTCAATCCATCATATAAATAGAAAGAGATATACAACTGGAAATTCTGATATTATAAATGTCTAAGTAGCTCAATGGGACTGAATTACATGGCTAGGAATATCAAACGATAGGCTCACCATAAAGAAGGGGTCTGTTCCTCAGGAAAAAGAAAGAAAGAAATGCAAGAGACACAAAATGAAAAGAAAATATATAAAGATGTATAATGCACACTCAAAGAAAGAAGATAAGGGATACAAAAGGAAATGAAATATATAACAATGTATAATGCATGGTCAATCAATAGTGATGCAAAAGAGGACCAGCATGTAGCTCTGTCCAGATATGAAAGGAAATAGCTAGTTCTCCTTGTCTCAAGAGGTAGGAACAGTGAAACACCACTTGTCATCGAAGTTGTCTTCTTTGGAGAGTATGGTCCAATTGAATAATCCTTGGTGCATCAAAGTATTTCCAATGATAATCTTGGGGAGAAAGGTGGAGAAAACATAGGTGCACTTAAAACAGCTGAGTCCAATGAACTTTTGACAGAAGTGAATAAACATGTTATATTTTTAAAATATGCGCCTTTAGAGGGAGTGCTGATTTGAGTAAATTTGTTTATGTTTGTAAGTTTTTTACCTTCGCTGTGTGAGGAACCTACTGAAGATTAGATACTTTTTTGTGGGTCTTAATTTGAACCATAAGGTGAACCATTAATGTTTCAATGACCAAGTGCAGGGGGAATCCCATCAAATCAGGGTTTTAGTAAATTCTTTGTGGCTGAAAATTTGGGTTTTGCTTTGGCCATGATGGCTGGGAAAGTTTTTTTTTAGCAAACCATATATTCCATTGAGAAATATTGAACCACGAGAGAAGGTGACTTATTCTGGTATCATTGAAGCTAACTCCTTTGGACTAAGCAATGTAGACAATGTTATCAAGTACAGATGGGAAAAGGAAGAAACAACAAAAACTTGCATCTAAGGTAGGAGCAGCTTTGAAAATCCCAATCAGAAAAATCTTAGTTGTGGTGGGCAAGCAAATTGTGTGGACACAAGTTGAAGGCTGCGCTATGTGTAGCCAAGGTGGACATAATTTTGTGAATGCTTTATTTATTGTATGTGACTTCAAGTTGTATCTGTTTCACATGATTCCATCTACAATAAAAAGAGTCATTCATACACTACATGGACCTAAAAGTTCAGATAGTTTACACTCCTATAGAACTTTCCAAGCTTTTGGCATAAATTGTATAGGACCCACAATCAACAACACATGGGAGCGAAAGGATTTAGTGGTGCATACTTTATGTTGGGCTGATACGGCTACCATTGATTTGAGTAAGATGTGCAGAAAAGGACATCAAGGCCTCAAGAAGGAATACTTGGCCACTAAAAAATGGAGATGATAGATTTAATCAAGAGCAGGTTGGGGGTGACAAGCGATTTAGTTATTGTTGTTTGGATGATAGATGTAGGGCTGAAAAAATTTGAAGTATTTAATTGGGGCGAGTTGTTGAGTAACATAATCCATGAATTTAGGTCTATAAAACATAAGGGATTCTATATGACCCAACATGCTATAATATTTCTCCTCGATGTAGTATACACTTAGGCAGTAGATAGGAAACTAGGACTGCTACGTGCTATGACCCTTTGCGGTCCTCGATTTTTTGTTGGAAATCCTTGGGAGCATAGTATTCAAATGTATGAGGGAAAGAGGACAATTGAACTTCTACAAATGAAAGAAAACATATAGTATAAGACATGATAGTTGAAGAAGAAGTAGACACAAAAGAAAGTGAGTGGGAAGAAGAATCCAAAGAGGTAGAGATCCAGGTTCATCCTCAAGTATCTTCAATACTGACCCTTCCTCTTAGTGATGAGGCTTGCCCCATTGAAGAGTGGCTTTACCAATTAGGAACTCCCTTGGAAATAGTAAAAATTCCTCTAATGAGTTCTATGTAGGATATATTTGAGCTTTCGCATGTGGCCGATCTTTCAAGAGCAATTGAGGTATGAAGGAATCATTGTCTTGGCACTAAACAACTCCAGTCGTAGGTAGAGATCACTTTGTCCACTCCCACACATTTCAAACCATATTGCCCTTTAGAGGGACATCTAGACATGATTTCTATACAATTTCTACAGGGGGATCTTGTTGATCCAAAGGGTACTATTCAAAAATTTATTTAGAGTTTGGAACCCATGGCTCACACAATGCTGGAAGTGGTCAATATTGTGAATGGATTAGCACATATTCCCTTGTGGTCATACAAGAAGTCTTTTGTATTCAGATGTAGGTTGAGGATGAATGCTGCATGGAGTTTATTTGCATATTTTCAAATCAAAGGTCACTAGAACTGCTCACTTTGGAAATGCTAAACAGTTGGGTTAACTGTTTGGAACCCTTCATTTGGGGGTTTGGATGGGAAAATTTTGGCAGATTTGTACTCAATTGAGCACCATTTTCACTAGTAGTATTTCATGTTGTAGATTGAGATGTGTGCATAGAGGAAGGCTTTCAAGGAAGTAGATCAAATAGCCTTGATTTGTGAAAATTTACATAGAGTTGGAGAATGAATGGAAGTGGTTTCAAGAGCAATTGGCTGAACAAACCTAGTTCACTGAAACTGAAAAAGCAAAATTGGCAGCTGCACAAGAAGAAATATGATAGCTCAAAGCTAAAGTGGCTAGTAGCATATAGTTATACTATAGATGCCAATGATCAGGTATAGAACAAACTCATTGAAGCTGTTCACATGGTTAAAGCCTCTAGGCAACAAGAAGTATCATTATCCATCATTGGGTTTCCATCCAACACATTTTGACTACACCTCGATTTCTGCAGAAGTTGACATGTCTCTAGGGACATTTCTTGCTCATGATGCTTAGTTGTTTATTTTTGCAGCTAGGAGTCTGACTTCTTTTGTGTTTGGCATAATGTAATTAGTATAAATTAATTTGTAATATTTGGTTAGTTTGTGGGGCCAACACATTTTTTAGTTAACTTATTGGCTTTAGGTTAGTTGTTTATGTTCTGTTGTAGTGGTTCCCTATGGCTTTGTTCCAACTGTTAACCTTTGGCCCCATTAATATTGAATAATCATCAACGGAAAAAAGTGTTTTTTCTTGTGTTGGGCATCCTTAATTTACATGTATGTAAGCAAACACTAATGAGTAAAGATTCTATTGTGTCGTATTTTGTTATTGTATCTAGTATGACTTGTTCTTTCTATTATTCATAGAAGCCGAGAGACGCATCTCCTACCCCCTAAGACGCGTCTTGGAGATGGAGACGCATCTCCGGTACTGTACCGGTCTCTAGAGACGCCTCATCTGGCCAAGAAACCTTTCAAACGTCTCCTGCCATCTCTCAAGTCTTCGAAAATTCAAAATGATGTCTCCCGCCATCTCCTGCAAAGTCTCCCACTCGTCAAAGGGTGAGACGTTGAAAACAAGACACATGTATCCCTAAAAACACGATTTTTTGAAGTCTGGCCTCATTGTTTAATCATGCAACTGGAGAAGAGAGCGACTGGGCCGAGGATAGAATTGGTAAGTTGTATTTTTTATATTTTGTTGCTTGTTTTTAATTTTTTTGCTCATACTTCATACTCCCGACACTGCTTGGTGAACCCTGGATATCTCACAATGTGCAACTGCACATTATTATAGTGCAAGTGCTATTTTTTCAGATTGTTTTATTTAGCATCACTAGTAATGTCGACAAGAGCATTGCCTTTGTTTAAAATCGTGGAATACATATTCCACGATTTTAAATAGGGGCAATGCTCTTGTCGAGATTTCTGGTGATGCTAAAATATTTTAGAAACCACTGCTCAAGCAATATTTGGAGCAAAAACTTGGTTAATATTTATTATTTTCTATCTTTTTGTTGATTCCACAATTTTAAACAAGGGCAATGCTCTTGTGGAGATTACTGGTGATGCTAAATAAAACAATTTGAAAAATAGGCTTGCACTATAATAATGACAAATGTGCAATACCGCCTTGTGGAGATTATTGGTGATGCTAAATAAAATTGAAACATAAAAACAATTTGAAAAATAGGCTTGCACTATAATAATGTGCAATGCCAATACCCTGTTGTCTTCATTTTCCGACTGCCAAGCTAATTTCTCCAACTTTGCATTGATTTTGTGTCTGTGGATGTGATCTGTCTCCTACACAAAACGCATGTACCATTTTATGGCCTTCAATCATTTGACATTTCCTCAATGACATGTTTTTCTCTGTTTCCTTTTTCATAACTTTAGCTATAGCCATTAAATGATGGAGCCATTAATTTTTAAATTTTTCTTTCTATAGCTATTGTCTCTAAACTCTAATCATAATGCCTTCTTGTTTTTTTTTTTATGTAGAATTTGAAATTTTGAATCATTGAATCAAGAATGTCGAGTGGGGGAAACAAACAAGGCTTGTATCCGTTGTGGAAATATGTTGATCGTGTTTCGGGGCCGAAGGGTTCAGGTGGAACAACCACGATCTCATGTAAATTATGTCCAATTTCATGGCAAGGTACTTACACGAGGGTGAGGGCTCATTTCCTTCACATACTTGGAAAAGGTGTTGGTCCTTGTATAAATGAGGTGGAACGATATGAGGCTGTGAGGGATCAAGAAACGGATGATGGTAAAGTTTCTAATATGAGCTCTCATGCTTCAACAACAAGGGCAACTGTTGCAAATCAAAATCAGAATAGAGAGGCAAAGGTGGATGTGTCTTCAAGAGATGTAGCACCAGAAAGTTCTCACAAGAGACTACACATTGGTAGCTCAAACCCCATTGGCAGATTATTTGATGTGCAAGGTCGAGAAGCAGTTGATGTAGCAATTGCACGCTTCTTTTATGCCAATGGAATACCGTTTAATGTTGCTTGCTCACCTTTCTATATAGAGATGGTCCAAGCAATCAACAATGCACCAACTGGATATAAACCACCTATGTATGAAAAACTTCACACTACTCTAATTGATAAAGGAAAAATTCGATTAGAGCAACAAATTGCACCATTGAGAGAGTGTGGGCTTCAGAAGGATATAACATTGTGATGGATGGGTGGACAGATACTAGAAACTGTTCACTACTTAATATCATGGTAACATGCAGCAAAGGGCCTTTATTTTTGAAGGCATTAGATTGTTTAGGGCATGAGAAAAATGTAGAGTTTCTTTTTAACCAGCTATGTGATGGCATTGAGGAGGTAGGGGCATCACATGTAGTCCAAATTGTTACAGATGCTGCCTCTTTTTGTAAAGCAACAGGCATGTTGGTGCAAAAAAAATACAAGCATATATTTTGGACACCATGTTGTGTGCATTCGTTGAATAATGCACTCAAAGATTTTGGCAAGTTTGAGTCGGTTTCAGCTCTCATAGAAAAGGGCAGAAAAATTCAAATGTTCATATGTAACCATCACCAAACACAAGCTATTTATCGAAAATTTGCCAAGGTGGAGCTTCTCAAACCAGCTGATACAAGGTTTGCTTCTTATTTTATTCTTCTTCACTGTCTTTGTGAAGTGAAAGGTGCTTTGTGTTCCACGGTAGTTAGTGATGCATGGGCAGCTTGGCGGCAATCTACATCAAATGATGTAGTTGAGGTGAAAGGTATGGTCCTTGATGATTGCTTTTGGGCTGATGTTAAATTTGTTGTGGACTTTATTCAGCCCATATGTGAGGTGATCAAATTTGCAGATTCAGACAAGCCATGTTTGGGGGAAATTTATGAAGCAATAGATTCCATGTGTGAAAGAATTAAGAAAATAACAGATGCAAAAGATCCTTCACTATATCCTTTGATAGAAGAAAAGTTACATAGAAGATGGAACAAACTTAACACCACTCTTCATTGTGTTGCCTATGTCTTAAATCCTCAATGGCATAATATACAAGAGACCAATAAGAGAGCAACATATGAGGATAGAGAGGTAATGAAAGGATTTTGGGCTGCAATAAAAAAGATATATGGAAGAGGTGAGGAAGCATCAATTATGAGGAATCAATGGAATAAGTTTTCATGTGGGCATGGTGATTTTTCTTCCGTGGAAGCTTTATATGATATGTGAGGAAAGAAAGACCCTATAGAGTGGTGGTGGAACCATGGAGGTGAAACACCTGAATTGCAATCATTTGCAATAAGATTACTCTCACAAGTAGCTAGCTCTTCATCTTGTGAGAGAAATTGGAGTACTTATGGTTTTATTCATTCACTAAAGAGGAACTGATTGGGGTCAAAGAAAGAAGAGAACCTGGTGTACATTCATAGCTCACTTCACCTTCTCTCTCGCGTAGATCCTTCATACAAGAAGGGTCCTTCAACAAAATGGGACCAAATTTCACCTGATGGAGATGTTGCAGCCATAGTGGATGAAGTGGTTGAACCAGATGGCCTTATTGATTTACCCCAGTTCAACTACTAGCAGAGGAACTTGAGTTAGAGAGTGATGAGTATTTGGAGAGCATCATAGCTGAGGACCTTGACTTGGATGATGTGGTGTAGATGAGATGAGATATCAGATAGATTTCTGATTTTGTTTTTTGTTTTGCATATTAGCCAATCAAACTATCAATATTTCTAAATTTCAATATGTAATCGAATATGTAATGTCAAATGTGAACTATGATTATGAAATTTGAAGTATGAACTCTTTGACTCTTTGACACAATGTGACAATGACATTTGGATTTGAGTTTTGACATTTTGTGTGTTTAAAGTTATGTTCATTCTTAAACTTTACTACTGCTATTGTTTTGAAAGTTCAATGTCATCATATTTTCAGATTTTCTATAAATTATTAATTTTTATATTAAAAAAAAAATTGGCATCTCCAAGTACCCCCGTCTCCTATTTTCAAAAATGTATCGTAATCGTACTGAAATATACCAAGCCAAATTTTTTGCTTTTTCAATTACAACAAGGATAGCAGCAGTACACAATCGTTAGGGTTAGCATTTAAAACCAAAGGATGCTGAAATAACTCGACGTCAAGCATGTGCTTTCCAAACCGAGACGGAGTGGGAGCTACCATATGACGGAGATGTTAAAGATGCTGAATTAACTCGACGTCAAGAATGTGCTTTCCAAACCAAGATGGAATGGGAGCTACCATATGACGGAGATGCTAACTATGCTGAAAGTAAACTCAACACCAAGTATGTGCTACCCAATTCCAGAGTGGAAATGAGGCGACCATATGGCGGAGATATACAGAAATACAATGCAGCTTCAGAATGTAAAGTAAGATTAAGAGAAATGCTGACAGTACTACTGTTCAGCTTACAAAATATCAGAAGATGCCTGCAATAAACAAGATTAGAAGCTCTCCACTGCTGCAATAATAGATATGATCATTCCAAGGTTAATTATGACCTTCCAGATACAACTCTTCACCAAAATACAGATTACTCAAGACTGATATAACAAAACAGCAACGTAATATGCATAACCAGCAACCCTAGAATCCACTAAAATGCTCACAACTCACTCAATACTTGCCAGAATGACATGAGACCTGATGCAAACGAAAGCTATAATGATGGCAATGAGGACTAGACCAAGAAACAACTAACAAATCGAAGTATTCTTTTTTCTAAACATTTGCCAGGCAGACCAGAATGGTGCGGCCAATAGAGAGAAGCGATTTTGCTTTTAAAAAATAAACACTCAATATTAAAATCTGAATCTTTGCAAGAAGGGTCGCCCCTATCAAGGAAACTCAATGAATCAATACCCAGAACGACTGTATTTTTATTTTCAGATTTATGAGTGAAACTACAGATTCAGCTTGACTTCAGCAACTTCAAAATGAGACTGAAATGCAAATCTAGAACTCCAAAAATGCAAGATACTCAACTGAAATGCAAGACAAACCTATTACAAACTATCTCTCAACTAGTTGCTATCTTTCAAGCAAGAAGAAGAGCCAAGCTAGGAGGCATTCATTCCTCGAAGCAATCCCAAAGCCATTCCGGCAGCATAACAATATCATAAAACATAAGATGATCAAATGAAGACCCAAGGCTTCCTTTTATAATTTTGAGAAGACACTTCCAGATGCTTCTAGAAGGTGCGCCCACTCCACAAGATGCTTTTAGGGTTTTGACTTGACCAAGTCTTCCTTCAAGATGGCGTCCCTTTTCATAAAGGCAATTTTCCTTTAATTTAAAATTATCTTTTCTCCAAAAGTTGGCGTCCAATTCCATTTGAGCAATTAACTTTAGGAAAAATCGCAATATGTTCCTCATGAGAGAATAACCCTCAAAGTCCCCTTCTTTAAAATGACTTAAAGTCATATTACTAGGACAAGGGGTTATTTTATAAAACAAAACATTATTGACTTTAAATAACTTATTTCTCCAAAATGAACCTCTTAAGCCAAAAATCAGGATCACCCAATGAACTGCAAGTGAAGGAAAGTTGACTGAGCTGGTGCTGACTGGACCACTGCTAAATATAGAATTTACTAAAAATAGTAAATTCAAGAAGTTGCTCAGAATGCAATGCATGCGCCACCATTGCGAAGCTCTCTGAAAACCCAAAAAAAAATCCGCAATCCAAAATCCCAAACTCCAGGATGTAGCCGTCATAACTTACTGAAAATAGTAAGTCCGGAAAGGCTGCCCGACGCGGTTGCAAGTCATACCTCTGCGAAGCTTTCTGAAAACCCAGAAGGAATCCAGAATCCAAATGCCCAAACTCCAACAAGCAGAAGCCTGAATCCTCAAGAGAACCCACCAAACAGTCGGAAACCCTAATTCTGCCTCTGACTAGCCGACAGCACCCCGGGATAGGCCATCGATCACTGAGAAGTGCAGTGCTAAAAATGGGGACATTACAGTCCGCCCTTCCCAAAATTGCTTGTCCTCAAGCAATACCACCACAACTCCAGAAAATTTAAGACTGATCCATACCCAAACAAGTATGATCCCAGGTTCCCAAATCCGTCTTAGGAAGGACCCACCATGCCGATGCTGCACTACTCTGATCACATCAGTGAAAACATCATGCCAATGTTGCACTACCCTTCCTTGTAACTCCAAAGTGTTACCATCCATGTTACCCAAACTGAAGGATCTTAAAGGACTGAGATCAATATCATGCAACATCTCAAGTCCACGATGCCCCGAATCAACAGTATCAACCACACCACTGTCAATCATAATTCTAGGCACGAAGAAAGATAGGATATTCAACTCAAAATCAATCTCCTCAGCATACCTCCACATGGTAATAAACGAAGTCATGACTGCAAATGTGACATCTTCCAATCTTCTTGCAAGGAGGAAAGCAATCCTTTGCAAGAGCTCAACAAATTCATACTCACGTCTCCTCCTGGAGCTACTATGCACCAACTGAATTATACTGACACCACCAAGAAGACTTCTAATCACTCTTACAGTTCCAACTCCAAAAGTCTCAGAATGAAAAGCCAGAGCATGTGGAAGTTCGCTGTCCCGAACCAGCAATGAGAGTAAACTAACAAAATTAACATCACAACCCTCCAAAGTGGCCAGAAAATAAACTAGAGCAACCTCCAACCTCCAACTACCACTTCTTAGACCAAAAGTGAAGAAACCACTCTCCTGAATGCAAGAAACTCCACATGTAAGGTGGCTGGTCTGCCTCCAACCAGCAAGCTCGTGTCTCAAAATTGGCCCTTGTCTCAGCCGAAAGTCACTCCCAAGAGCAACCGATCGTTCATCCCTCCAACCCATACTCAAAATTTCTCTCCAATCCATTTGTTGATGAACAAACGGAACCATCAAGTGGCTGAAAAAGAAGGGAACAACACCAACAAATCTGGAAATTTGCTCCTTATCCCTCCAAAAGTTCTTCTTTCCACAAGCAATAGGCTCCATCAACCCATGTTGAGGATCCCAAGCATGGATACCCAACTGAAAAATATTTTCAACACATTGCCAAGAAATCTCAACGCATCTCCAAGTGCTAGTGAGAACCGAGTGCATTCTCACGAAACTGGTGTCCCCTTGAAGCTCAACCATGAAAGCTTCAACCACATTGGAGTATGTAACATAGAATGACTTCAGATTCAATTCCCAAAACTGACTAGTATGAGCCCAAACATCATTCCACCCAAAGGATGGATTGTCAAGAGTGCAAACACCAAGTTCTGGTTCATCATTCTCCCATTCCTCCTGAGTAGTAGGTCTGAAATCATCACTCCTTGCTGCTGTAATGAAGATACCAGCAGCTACCACGACTTGTCTCATCAACATCTTGATGTCATAGATGTTGAAATTAGCTCGCTTCGACACCTCCCATATGGAATCTTCACCCTTGAGCCCACTTATGCATTCATTACTAATCAACAGACGTGGCACTTCCTTATGGAGTGATATCAAAGCATCCAAGCACTGGAAACCATGCTCAGTCTCATTCTCCATTTCATCTTCCATCTCATAGAGAGGATTGTCATAAGTTGCTTCTGCACCCACTTCAAAGAAGGGATTGTCAAAAACTTGGAAGTCATTCTTTTCATCTTGCTGATCCAAATCTGCACATGCAACTTCGGATTTTCTTGAAATGCTTCCAAGATCAAACTCCTCTTGAAGACAGTCAAGATCTCCAATCACTTGATTGATTTCTTCAGCTCTTTGTGCATCCTCTTGCTCCTTGAAAAGTTTGAAATCTGCAAACTGGTCTTCAACCTCTGTTAGATCCAACTGAGTTTCTTTCAACTTGTCCTTTATTGATTTAAGCTCCAGAGTGAGCTCATCAATCGTACTCTCCTTTTCATGAAAAGCACAAATGGCCTTCTTTGCAGCTTCAAAGGCATGATCCCGTTCTCCAATAGAGTGCACGTACTCGGACTTCAAGGTCTCCAAGGAATCTCTGATAAGTTGCAATTTAGGAAGAGTAACTTCATCGGTCACTCCTCTACGTCTCTCTTCAAGTTGAGCCTTCCAGTAAAGCTCTTCAACCAAGCTGTGTGTGCGGTCAAACAGGGATAGAGCTTGCACTTCCTTGTCAATGAACACCTTGAATTGACCTTCCCACTCATGAGAATGCGAAGATGGTGAACTGCTGATGGGCTGCAACTGAAAATCAGAACCTTGTCCCTTGTCTTTACTGCCCTCCTTGCTGCTCCAACATTCTTGTACTTCACCATTGACTAATGGATAATGTTCATTGTCATAAAAAGCATCATACTTCACAAATTCTTCGTCCCTAAGTTTGTAATCAGCTTCATGCATTGGAAAATCATATTTGTGTTTAGTAACACCTTCAAACTCTACATCTTCAAGAGCCACTTGGTTTTCTAGCTCTTCATCCACCTCACCGTCTTCTTGATCAAAGGCTATGGCAGCCCCTAACTCGAACGAAGAATCATCGAATGCCGTTCTGAAAGTTTTAGAAGAAACATCCTCCTTGGTGGCTGCAACCAACTCGAAGGGATCACCATGGAACTTTTCAGAGCAAACTCTGTTAGTGTAGGTTTTTTATTCCTTATTATAAGGTTTTTCCTACACATTTATTTAAGCTTGCTTAGGTTAATAAAGCATGTTTAATTAGGTGAGAGGATTATGAGGTGTCACCTTCCTACATATTAGCATCCATTATCTATCTTGGGAAGATACTTTGTTATCTTTAGTCCGATAGATGGTTGCTCCTCATTGGTCGGTGTTGCCACCTCTTCCCTCTCTCTAGTCTATATAAGCATGCTACCTAGCTTGTATTTTCATTCGATATTGGAGATAGTTATCTGATGCTATTTTGCCATTCGAGCATTTCACATCAATCTCTTGGTATCGTTGTTATGCTGTTTCAATTGCTTTTGCATTTACAATATATGTTTCTAACTCTTTCAATTGATTTTGGGTTATAATCTGTTTTACGGATTTTAACATGGTATCAGAGCAAGTTTTGTAAGGTTAGATTCTTTGTAGAGATCTTGTAAAATCCTGTATTCTCTTCTCTTGCATTATTTTTGAAGATCTGGAGAATCATAAAGGATTTATGAAGATTCAAAAATCTTGTTTCTATCAATCGGCTTGCATATTTTGTGTTTCAATCAGTATTGCAGGTTGCAGCATACCTTTGCTTATCTTAGGTAGCTGATACATCCTTTGCATGCCGTTTTTTGGTTGCTGGAGTCGTTTTTTGTTGCTAAAGGCGACTGATTTACATTAGATCTACATCTTTTGTACCTAATCAGGAAAAACGCCTTCTGGGTTTTGTTCACCGCATCAAAAAACCATCTGGGTATCTTTTATTTTTTGCATGCAGCTTATATATTTTGCAGAATCGAACTCAGAAAGCTTCAGCCGTACCCCTCTCCGTTGGCAGTTTCAGATTTGAAGACAGTTTTCAAAAGCTCCGTTCTTGCTCATACGGACTCCGTTTCTCACGAATTTTTTTTTGATCTTGGCTATTTTTTCGTGCTCTATGCAATAGTGCAGTCGTTTTTTGATTTGGATGCAGAGATTTTCCAGAAATTACAGATTCTCAGTCGTGACACTGCACAGTCCTCATTTTGGAAACTTCGAAAAGGCATAACTTTTGCATAAAACCTCAGATCGAGGTGATTCTTTTTTTGAAAGTGAATGTTTTTTCGTGTAGCTTGCAGTGGTGTTGTTTATTTTATTGGGTATTGTGCCCAAGTTGTATTTTCAGCATATGCTCCTTTTGAGGATCTGTAATAGCATTGAGATCAAGTCCACTCAGTATTTCTTGCTGATGGTAATTGTAAACGCACTAAATATAAAGTGCCAAATCAAATTTTCTTGGGGGGGTTCTTTGATTGAGTGAAAAAGGGGGGGTGTCTTGTGTGTTCGTGCATCTTTTCTTTCCTCACAAACAACAACAATCTAATTCTGCATTAAAATGGATCAATTAATAGTACCTATACTCACACCCTACAACTACTATGAGTGGAAGTCCAAGATGACTATACAACTTAAGAAGTTAGGATTGTTTCGAGTAACTATGGGTATTGAAACTGAACCATCTCTAATTGCAGAAAAGCCTAAATGGTTTAACAAACTTGATGAAGCTTTTGGAACTCTATGTATGTCTGTATCTCCAGATTTACTTTTTCATATTGAGTCTTCTACAACACCAAATGATGTATGGACTACTTTAGAAAAACTCTTTGGTGCACAAGATGAACTAAGAGGACATTTATTGGAGAATGAGTTGATAGGGTTAAATCCATGTAATTTTGATACAATTCAGGATTTCTTCACAAAACTAAAGGCTTTAAGATTGCAGTTGAAACAGTGTGGGATAGAAAAGAAAGATAGTCAGTTGATTCTTAGCATTCTTTCCAAACTTGGTCCTAACTACTCTGTGTTTGTTTCTACATTCTATGCCACAAAAAGTGCCTTGGGAACCACATATAAGATGCCTTCTTTAGATGATTTTGCTAATGAACTCACTAAGGAGCAAGACAAATTGGTTCAAATGGGTACAATTAAGCCCTCTAAATCTCATGCCTTGACTGCAAATCAGGGCACTAAAGATCAGAAGGGGGTTGCTAAGAAAGAGAAGAAACAAAAGAACCAAGAAGAAAAGAAGCAAGAACAAACATCAATTGCTTCTAAAGCAATGAATAATGCCTCTTCTTCAAAAGGCGACAAGCCTAAGAAGGAGAAAATTCAGTGTTCTTATTGCAAGAAACTTGGTCATGATGAACATAAGTGCTTGAAGAAACAGATTGATCACCTGTCACATCTTCTTGAGAAGAACAATATCCAGGTGCCTGATTCTGTCAAACAAGTCTCATCAGAAGGGTCTTCAAAGAACACAGAAAAGAGTAAGGGGAAAGGAAAGGGCAAGGCCTTAGTTGCAAGAGCTTCTCAACCAAATTCTTGGGTAATTGACTCAGGTGCTTCTCACCACATGGCCAATAGAAAGGAAAGCTTCTCATCCTTGGAGTCATGTTCTGTGCCTGATATTCTTATGGGTAATGATACACCAGAAGAAGTTCTTGGGAGAGGGTCTGTTGACGTTGGTGATGGGACATTCCATGATGTTCTTTGTGTGCCTTCTTTGTCAACTAATCTCCTATCTGTCTACCAGATTACCCATACAGGTTCTGGCAAGAGAGTTGAATTTACACCTGATTCTGTGGTTATTAGTGATCTGCACAATGGGTCTACAGTTGCTATAGGAAAAGTTGATAACCATTCTCGGCTCTATCAATTTTCTCATTTTGTTCCTGATTCTCCTTCACTGGCATTGCTCACTCACTCAGATGAGGTGAGTCATTTGTGGCATCAGCGGTTTGGGCACTTGAATTACCGCTACTTGCAGCAGCTTAGTCAGCATGACATGGTTACAGGGTTGCCTTCTATTCGATTCTCTGATGGAGTTTGTCAAGGTTGCATTCTTGGCAAGCATCCTGAAGAAAAATTTGACAAAGGCAAAGCATGGAGAGCCACACAGCTCTTGGAGTTAGTACACAGTGATTTGGCTGGTCCATTTCAGCATCCTTCATTCAGTAGAGCTAGATATGTATTGACCTTCATTGATGATCTTTCCCGATACACCTTTGTATATTTTCTCAAACAAAAGTCTGAAGTCTTTGAGTCCTTTCAAGAATTTAAAGCTTTTGCAGAGAAACAATCTGGGAAGGTTGTCAAGGTTCTGCGCACCGATAATGGCGGGGAATATGTCAACCAAAGGTTTGAGCAGTTTTGTGCCTCAGAGGGTATTAATCTTCAGCACACAGTTCCCTACAGTCCACAACAAAATGGAGTTGCAGAACGAAAGAATCGGTCATTGAAGGAAATGGCCAATTGCATGATCCACTCCAAATCATTGGCACCTCAGTATTGGGCAGAGGCCATCAACTGTGCATGTTATATCCAGAACCGGGTTCCTCACCGAGCTGTGAAGGGGGTAACTCCTTTTCAAGCTTGGACCGGTCGGAAACCCACAGTCAAGCACTTCCGAGTGTTTGGGTCTCCTGCATGGGCCCACATTCCAGCAGAGAAACGCAAGGCAATGGATCCGCAGAGTAGGCCTTGCATATTTGTTGGCTATCCAGATGGTGTCAAAGGCTACAGGCTACTCCACCCTACCACACATGAGCTCTTCATTGAGAGGAGTGTTCAGTTTGAGGAAGATACTTCTTCTACCACTTCTCCATCCTTCATTCCCATGGAGACACTGCGACTTCATGATGATAGTTCTTCTGAGGATCAAAATCCTCCTGAGGAGTCTTCTTCCTCCACTTTAGATGGTGATGATGAGGGTTCATCTTCCTCCTCTCTTAGTCATCATTCAGAGGATGATGATTCTCCTCCAAATTCTCCTGCCACTGGGCCTCTTTGGGCTCGTCAGACTTTGGAGTCAGCAGGTGATTGGATTGGTGATCCTTCAGATGCGAGACGAACAAGGTCACAGTTCGAGCAGGCTCCTCATCTCTTCTTTGCTTCAGCTTCTGATCCACAATTCTTTAGGGAAGCTTTTGGTGTCCCCGAGTGGGATGCTGCTATGCAGGAAGAGTTCAGTTCCTTGGAAAGGAACCATACTTGGGATTTAGTCCCACTTCCTAAGGGAAGAAAACTTGTTCGATGCAAGTGGGTCTATCGAACAAAATTTGCTGCAGATGGGTCAGTTGAAAAACATAAGGCTCGCTTGGTCGCAAAAGGATTCTCCCAAGTTCCTGGGATTGACTACTCTGAGACTTTTGCGCCGGTTGCCAAGATGACTTCAATCCGACTTGTCCTTGCCATTGCTGCAGCCCATCGCTGGGACGTTCATCAGATGGATGTGAAGAGTGCCTTTCTTCACGGTGACCTTCAGGAGGAGATATATATGGAGCAGCCACAGGGGTTCATCCAGGATCCTTCACTTGTTTGCCGACTTCGGAAGTCTCTCTATGGTCTTAAACAGGCCCCACGAGCCTGGTATGCCAAGATGGACTCCTTTCTTCTATCAGTTAGGTTCACTCGGTGCCATTCTGATCCGAATGTCTACATTTTGCAGCAGGATGATACTCTCACTTTCCTTGTTCTCTATGTTGATGACTTGCTGATTACAGGGAGTTCCTCATCCACCATCAAGGCAGTGAAAACTGCCCTTCATGATCGTTTTCTGATGTCTGACTTGGGTCTTCTTCACTATTTCTTGGGCATTGAGATTACACAGTCTTCGGCTGGTATCTTTCTTTCTCAGCCCAAGTATGCTCTTGATATGCTCTCTCGATTTCGCATGGCTGATTGTAAGCCTGCACCAACTCCATTTCTATCAGGGGTCAAACTTGAGGCTTCTTGTGCTTCACCTAAGTTGGTAGATGCTACCTTGTATCGCCAATTGGTTGGGAGTCTCATATACTTGACTCACACGAGGCCTGATATTTCTTATGCAGTGGGCCTGGTCTCCAGGTTCATGCAAGAGCCACATGAGCTGCATTGGAAAGCAGCTAAGCGGATTCTTCACTATGTACAGGGCACTCACAGTTATGGGATTCATTTTGCAGCAGGCATGGATATTGACTTAGTGGGATACACAGATTCAGATTGGGCAGGTGATTCTCAGGATCGCAAGTCTACTTCAGGGTATTGCTTCTCTCTTGGTTCTGGTCCGATTTCTTGGTCGAGCAAGAAGCAGTCTGCTATTGCTCTTTCATCTACAGAGGCTGAGTATCGAGGAGCAGTTAATGCTGCTACTGAGGCCATTTGGCTTCAACACATTCTCACTGAGTTTGGCATTTCCTTTCGGAAGCCTACAATCATCTTTTGTGACAACCAGAGTGCTATTCAGATCTCTCGCAATCCGGTCCATCATCAGCGGACCAAACACATTGAGATTCACATGCACTACATTCGGGAGTTGATTCATGAGCAGGTTCTTGATCTTCAGTATTGTTCGACATCAGATCAGACAGCTGACATCTTCACCAAACCCTTCACTGAGAGCAAGTTCATTCATTTGCGAGCTTTGCTTGGGGTGCGGCAGGTGTCCTCCTTTTAGGGGGCTTCTTAGCTCCTTTCTTTCTCTCTCTATTCTGGGGGGGGCATACTCTCTTTTGTGGGGGGGGGCCTACTTCTCTTTTGGGGGGGGGATTTCATTGTACATGGGTACCTCATCAGGCTTGATTTGTCGGGACCCATCTCTGTACCCACCTAAGCTATGCTTAAGGGGGGGTGTTAGTGTAGGTTTTTTATTCCTTATTATAAGGTTTTTCCTACACATTTATTTAAGCTTGCTTAGGTTAATAAAGCATGTTTAATTAGGTGAGAGGATTATGAGGTGTCACCTTCCTACATATTAGCATCCATTATCTATCTTGGGAAGATACTTTGTTATCTTTAGTCGATAGATGGTTGCTCCTCATTGGTCGGTGTTGCCACCTCTTCCCTCTCTCTAGTCTATATAAGCATGCTACCTAGCTTGTATTTTCATTCGATATTGGAGATAGTTATTTGATGCTATTTTTCCATTCGAGCATTTCACATCAATCTCTTGGTATCGTTGTTATGCTGTTTCAATTGCTTTTGCATTTACAATATATGTTTCTAACTCTTTCAATTGATTCTGGGTTATAATCTGTTTTATGGGTTTTTTAAATAACTACTTCATCAAAGACAACTTTTCCTTCTGTGCCCTCCTCATAGCTTGCAATGCAAACGAAACTTTGGTCTTCATCAGGGTCAAAGGGAAATTCATCCCACAACGGTTCTCTTTCATTCCTTGGTGCCAACACACCCGGATCCCAAATGCTAGTGGGTTGATTAAGATGATCAACCGGGAAAAACTTATCATCAAAAATATTTCTTTCCCATGGTTCGGTTTGCTGATCAAACCCAAGTCCAATAACGCCACCCCGGAAATGGAGTGAAGAACCTTCTATACTTGCTGTTTTGAAAACTTCACCATCCCTATCTTCTTCAGGCCCTTCATGGAAAAGTATGTCGCCAATTTCTTCATGTGGAACTTCTTGGGAAGTTGGGTCAGCAACAAGAAGAAAATCCTTCTTCATCAAATCTTCAAAATGAGTATGCATGAACTCATGGGATTCGCCTCCAATATCACTAATATGTCCTTCCTTTTCTTCAACGAACTCATCGCAAACAATAGTCCTAACAAGCTGATCTTCATTACTTCCTATTACATGCAAGTCAAGGGAAGTATTATGGGACTCTACTCTTAACTCTTCACTTGCTAAGGTATCTTTATCGAGCTCACGTTCATTTTGATGTGATATGTGCACCTTGCTTGTGCCATCTCCACTGCTAGATGACTGATTTTTCTCTTCAACTTGCATATTTGTGGGCTGCAATTTACAAATAGGCACTTCATCTTCTTCCGTCTTTGATTCTTCAACCAAAGCTTGATCTGCTTCCCTTTATAACATTTTCCTAATGTGGTCCACCCTCTCCGACTTTTCGGGCTTCAGAAACGCCACACAATTCAAATGGGCATCAAACGAAACATTGTACCTATAATCATCTGGCATGTTTTGATATTGCTCACGAAGTTTGGCAGCCTCATGTTCACATTGTCTTTTATACTGATTAGCATATTCAATGAAATCCCTTACGGCATCACTAACCTTTCCTTTCTCAGATACCATAGTTGAATCTGACTTCTCACGATCCCTGGACCTTAGAAAACGCAACATCTTTGAAACTTTTGAAAGCTAAACTGAACTCTGTTCTGACCTCAGGTGTAGAAACTGATTTCTCTGTCATTCAACTGTCAACTGAACCTTGATGGGCACAGGATGGCAGGATGCATGGCTCTGATACCACTGAAATATACCAAGCCAAATTTTTTGCTTTTTCAATTACAACAAGGATAGCAGCAGTACACAATCGTTAGGGTTAGCATTTAAAACCAAAGGATGCTGAAATAACTCGACGTCAAGCATGTGCTTTCCAAACCGAGACGGAGTGGGAGCTACCATATGACGGAGATGTTAAAGATGCTGAATTAACTCGACGTCAAGAATGTGCTTTCCAAACCAAGATGGAATGGGAGCTACCATATGACGGAGATGCTAACTATGCTGAAAGTAAACTCAACACCAAGTATGTGCTACCCAATTCCAGAGTGGAAATGAGGCGACCATATGGCGGAGATATACAGAAATACAATGCAGCTTCAGAATGTAAAGTAAGATTAAGAGAAATGCTGACAGTACTACTGTTCAGCTTACAAAATATCAGAAGATGCCTGCAATAAACAAGATTAGAAGCTCTCCACTGCTGCAGTAATAGATATGATCATTCCAAGGTTAATTATGACCTTCCAGATACAACTCTTCACCAAAATGCAGATTACTCAAGACTGATATAACAGAACAGCAACGTAATATGCATAACCAGCAACCCTAGAATCCACTAAAATGCTCACAACTCACTCAATACTTGCCAGAATGACATGAGACCTGATGCAAACGAAAGCTATAATGATGGCAATGAGGACTAGACCAAGAAACAACTAACAAATCGAAGTATTCTTTTTTCTAAACATTTGCCAGGCAGACCAGAATGGTACGGCCAATAGAGAGAAGCGATTTTGCTTTTAAAAAATAAACACTCAATATTAAAATCTGAATCTTTGCAAGAAGGGTCGCCCCTATCAAGGAAACTCAATGAATCAATACCCAGAACGACTGTATTTTTATTTTCAGATTTATGAGTGAAACTACAGATTCAGCTTGACTTCAGCAACTTCAAAATGAGACTGAAATGCAAATCTAGAACTCCAAAAATGCAAGATACTCAACTGAAATGCAAGACAAACCTATTACAAACTATCTCTCAACTAGTTGCTATCTTTCAAGCAAGAAGAAGAGCCAAGCTAGGAGGCATTCATTCCTCGAAGCAATCCCAAAGCCATTCCGGCAGCATAACAATATCATAAAACATAAGATAATCAAATGAAGACCCAAGGCTCCCTTTTATAATTTTGAGAAGACACTTCCAGATGCTTCTAAAAGGTGCGCCCACTCCACAAGATGCTTTTAGGGTTTTGACTTGACCAAGTCTTCCTTCAAGATGGCGTCCCTTTTCATAAAGGCAATTTTCCTTTAATTTAAAATTATCTTTTCTCCAAAAGTTGGCATCCAATTCCATTTGAGCAATTAACTTTAGGAAAAATCGCAATATGTTCCTCATGAGAGAATAACCCTCAAAGTCCCCTTCTTTAAAATGACTTAAAGTCATATTACTAGGACAAGGGGTTATTTTATAAAACAAAACATTATTGACTTTTAAATAACTAATTTCTCTAAAATGAACCTCTTAAGCCAAAGATCAGGATCACCCAATGAACTCCAAGTGAAGGAAAGTTGACTGAGCTGGTGCTGACTGGACCACTGCTAAATATAGAATTTACTAAAAATAGTAAATTCAAGAAGTTGCTCAGAATGCAATGCATGCGCCACCATTGCGAAGCTCTCTGAAAACCCAAAAAGAATCCGCAATCCAAAATCCCAAACTCCAAGATGTAGCTGTCATAACTTACTAAAAATAGTAAGTTCAGAAAGGTTGCCCGACACGGTTGCAAGTCATACCTCTGCGAAGCTTTCTGAAAACCCAGAAGGAATCCAGAATCCAAACGCCCAAACTCCAACAAGCAGAACCCTGAATCCTCAAGAGAACCCACCAAACAGTCGGAAACCTTAATTCTGCCTCTGACTAGCCGACAGCACCTCGGGGATAGGCCATTGATCATTGAGAAGTGCAGTGCTAAAATAGACATTATACCTCAGCCTCCTGTATTCAGCATTCAATACCAATCTCCCTGCAACTATGCTATTATTGTATGTAATTGATAACTTCGCCAGTATAATAGGAAACAAATGACCAACACTCTCTCAGAGAATAACCTTACCCAACCTGTCAGAGGGACTCCACTTGTTTGTCTTCTAGAATTCATTTGTTGATTAGGATTAGGGTTTCTTCCTTCCAATGAGTATTCTCCTAATTCCATAACTCTAGATTGCGATCCTGTATTCATCCATATTGACAACATATCTATTAGCATTAATATCTAGATATCAAAAATAAGACATAATCATAATGCAATTATGTAGACATAATCATACTTGCAGATTGAAAACATAAGAAGAGTCACTCCACCCATCAGGAGAGGGGAACCCTTAAGGGGCCTACGGTCTACCACCTTTCAATGCCCAACCCTTATCTCAGGCTTGTGGGGCAAAAAGCCTTGGTGGAACCCTCACCCCTCCATGACCCAACCCTTGTAATGGGCCTGTGGGGCAGACTGCCCAACCCTTGCTATGGGCCTATGGGGTAGATTGCCCAACCCTTGTAATGGGCCTGTGGGGCGGAACCTGGGTGAGGTTTTTAGACAAACCACTTAAGTCATGACTCAACTCTCCTGGCAGGATTAGAATCACAATTCAAACAATTGATATGCAGTCACCAAATATGCAGTCATTAGTACTTCATTTATATTTACACATATTATGCAATAAGAGTATTTAATATGATCAAACAGTTCCTTGAATCCTAATATGAAGGTATATCAGAATACAAAACTAAATTAAGCAATATTCATGTCTACATGTTCATTATGTTTTTTTGCAATTCAATACATCCTGCAAGTCCAATATTTGCAAAAATCAAATATAAATGCAGATTGATCATCATTAGAACCATATCCATAGAAGATAAACCATTTGGCCTATGATCAGTCAAGGACTACATAGTCCGCTTAAATACACTATTGATTTCCAGTCTAGTGAAGTTTGTTTCCAAATTCGATATCAAGAAGGCATGGTTCTAACACATCAGAAGTGACTATGTGCATTCCAATGAATAGAGTTTATTGGTTACATTTAATAGTACATAGATAGGCTGGGCAACAAGATTCATGCATCATGGTTATGTCAGATTGAAGATAACTAAACATTAAAACTAAGTGAGTAGTCTCACCTAATCTACTGTGTCTTCCCATGTCTCCCTATTCCTTAATCGTCTTCCTTCAACCTTATACTAGATTGATCATAGGATGAGGACAATTAATAAATATACATAATCTAGTTATGTTTATATTAAAGAGTCATCATTATTTTTAAAGCTTAATAATTGCTGCAAGTATCATTATTGTATATTCACAAGTGATTCCCCTATCTACTTACCCATACATATATATATTTCCAACTGACTTCAACTTACAATTATTTCTTGACATGAATACATATATTTATATCTATATCTGTATGCATATATATATATATTTTTATTATATTTAGCTTACAATTAATGTATACTTCTATTCTCTTCACTGCTGCAATCATTATTATAATTTCCAGCCAGCCCTCCTATCTCCCCTATTATATTATAAGGGCTGTTGCAGACCATTATCTATTCCTTTTTATAAATTCCCCCCCTTTTCTCTCTCCCCTTCTTATCACTCTTATATCTTAATGCCATAATGGGAAGGCCACGTCTTTTAGTTAATGACCTGCATTTATGATTGTTTGTTTATTATCAATCGGTGCCCATGTCTAAGCGCTGCCTTTCATAGACACTCTGTAATTAGTCATTTCTTTGGACCTTGATGATTTGTGTAAGGCTTAATTTATGGCCAGATTTTATATTGTAGTTTCTCATGCTTAGTCAGCCACTTTAATATATTCTTATCTTTGGTAAATGGTGGTCAACCAAGCTCTAAAATGGTTTTAGTTGTCATGGTTAGGGATCAGTGCTTGGTCCCATTAATATTTGTTTGTTTTATTTTATTTGTTTACTTTATTGTATATTTCATATTTGTTTATCTTAGTCAAAGTAATATCTATTATTTTATTTCTTTGATGTTTATTTATTTGTATTTAATATTTCGTATTTTAACGATTAAAGTACAATAACAATATATTATTATTTTATTTCAATGTATTGCAATATTTTATATTGATGTATAAATATTTAGTATTTATTTTGGTAATCACAATATTATCTTTCTATAATATTTAATATCTATAATTTGGGTATACACAATATTATTATAATATTATCTTTGATAATACACTTATAGTAATATTAAATTGCAATTTATATTTATGTTTCTCATATTTATTTTATTTGTATTTAAATATTCACATTTGAGGTTACAGTTATGGGGACATGACAGTCTCCATGGTTTCTGTGAGGTGTTAATCCCATCAATAGACATTGCATTATCAATACACATATGGTGCATTATAGCATGCGAGTGCTAAGTTGATGCTAAATATTAGATTATGTTGAAGATATTATTGATGCTCCAAATTGTTTTTTATGATTTTAAAGGATGCACACTAGAAAAGCCTAACCCTGAGAATATAAGGGCCTTATAATCAAACCATAAGCTGTTTGGGCCAATTGATAGGAGTAGATATAATCTCTACACTTCAAGCTCTGCAAGGCTTGGAAGGGTTTTTCCTCCATATCCTTCAGTATAAAATGATGAAACACACAATAAATAAAAACTAAAAACCTTAAATGGCATAGAATAACCCCAATTTATTTGTCACCAATTCCCTTTTATTCTAGTCATTATGATTTTGTTGTTACAGATCTTTAAACAGATTTTAATTTACAACCTACAGGTGTATGAGTAAATACTTCCAAAATAATCTTCCTATAATGATTCTTTACACAGGACAACATGCAGGCTTTAGAAACTATAAATTACTGTCAAAGATATTCATTTGAAAATATTATGATCAGTTACTTCTTAAGACTAGTGCGTTTATTCATGACTGGAAAAGTCAAATCCTAAAGTTATTGCAAAATGAAAATGTAAATCCTTGGCTTGGTGTGAATCACTATTTTCCTTATGAGCTTTAATTCTCAAAATAAGATAACTAATGATTTTCATGAAGATAATTATTGATCTTTTACTGATTATAGTATCCCATATTTTGTGTTAGAAGTTTTTTACATATATTACGATTGAAGACTCTTGAAAGTACCATGCCAATAACGGAGAATGACATGTAAAACAAGTTGTCATCTTTTAACTTTTAAAAGGAAATTGCAAATCTCTGAACAAAACATTAGGAAATGACATACTACACTCGATCCACTAGAATATATTTTAGACATAACAGCACTGAGAAACTTAAGAGGCAGAAAGATCCTTAATACAGGAACAATGACCTCTTTTTATAGCAAGAGGACAATGCTATTAACATTTTCCCTTTTGCATTATGAGTCAAGTATGCGATTATCACTTTGTTACACATTAAAGAAAGAAAAAAGCCCTTGGTAAAAACAGTTACAAACAGAAAACATTCCAAAACCTGAGCATATTCAAGTGGTAGGAGATTGCCTTAACAATCTTCCCAACAATTTCAACTTGCTGTAAAATATTATATGATGTAGTTTTCCTAGTAGCATCTTTTTGCGTAAACTACTGAACTTGGTCATAGTCACCTCTGATGAATTGATGATCTGTAGATGAATAGTACTTTCTCTAACAATTTGCCCCATTTCCTCAAACATTTCCCTAAGAGCCATGGTATACACATTTAGCCCTCTCAAATCTTCATATCAATGGTGTCTGCTCCAAGGCTGCTAAGAGTTGATTCCTTTTTATTGGAATAGCTTTATGAGCTAGCATCCATTATGCTCAATGCCTTTTGTAAAGAAAGCCTAAAGATATTCAAAAAATCTCATGATGGTCTATTGTCACAACTTGAAACCTCTTTGTGCTAAATAATTTTGTTGTGAGAGTTCTAATGGTTCTATAACCCCTTGATACATGGCTTATCATCCTTACCAATATGCCAACTATTTTGATAAATCCAAAATTGCATCCAAAATTACCTAGAGCTCATTTTGTATCTTGCTATGCACTCAATAGTGTGTGAATCCTCTTTGAGTTGATAAGAATATTTTCCCTTGGAAGAATAAATGAATAAAATAATTAGTAGTGTGAGATAAATGTTATTCCATTGATCCCATTCTTGATCATTGGGAAGATCAACATTGGAGATCATGTTGGTGTTGGCCATGTAATTGTCTCTTTTGGCATCTAGCAACTTTCTTGTTCATTTGATAAATGTATTGACATTCACTTCTACTATCAATACTTCATCTAAAGAACTACTAAACATGACATAATCTGATCACTCATCTTGGATAAGGGGATCAATAAAAAGGATGGGAAAGCCTTGAATTATTTTTTCCAAGTGATTAGTTTCTTGAGACTTCTAGTCTTACTCTTTATATTAGGTGATTTTGATTTGACTAAACCCTAGAACTCATCATGCTCCTCCTTCAAATAATTTCTCGTTTTTCTCAAAATATTAGGGGTATTAGAAAGAAGAGTTCATACGTCCTTTACTACTAGAATCGTGATAAAACATGCAAGAAAATGTAACATAAGAGTGAATACTTCGTGACTATTTTAGGAAAATTCATATGCTTGAAAAGAACAATCTTCTCATGAATTCCTTTTGCCATGAAGTCCGAAAAATCATATATTGTGTTGTGATGAGGATTTTGATTATTGACAAGGAAAACTAAAGATCCTCAAGATAACTTATTGTCTCCATATTGCACTATTACTTGACTAAAAGCTTGGAATATATCTTGGAAGTATAGTTCAAATTTATCAACATCCAAAAGCTCCTCATATTTTGGAATAGGCATCAAGCCAAATGCATCACTCCTAATTATGTAATGTGGCAACATAACTCCTTTGTAGTAGCTTTTATCTTTCTCATACTTCAAAGACAATCTTCTTAAATTTAGGTTTGTTCTAGCCACAAGTGTTAATCCAAACACCTAATGATTTGTTTCTCTATTGAGTGTAAAGACAGGTTCTCCAATTGAATCTTTGTAATGTCCCCATTCTTGGAGTGATAGTAGGGAGATGAGAACTAGCTCATTCACCATTCCCATGAGCTAGTTATCATGATTAGGGAATGATATTTTGGCCAAGAGAAATATATTTTGATGAATTTTGCAAATGGAGGAAAATAGAAATATATATTTTTTTTATCATTAAATTGCTGCTAGGGGCAGCACCCATATATTGCTTCCAGAAGAATTTAAATGGATTTGGGCTAGGAATACCCAAACTTGCATTGAGATTTTACAAAATTCACCCCAACTACCTACCTATGACTGACTTGGATGGCATATGCTGGAAATCAAGAATCGCCCTTTCTGCATAGGCTGAGAACTCTGAATCCTAATCCTAGGACTCACCCGATTGAGTACTAGTCCCTTAATACCTATTTGCAGAAATTACAAAAGAGCCCCTTGTATTGAGGCAAGTCTCATGCTCCATAATTGATATACAAAACACACAGTTTTGGATTTTGCCCACATGGACCTGGTTCAGCCCTCAATCATGCTTGACCACCTCTACAACTTTATCTTTGGATTCTTCCACCTCCGAGTTTGCTACTCCTCACTCGCCCAAAAGGCAACCCTTGCTCTCGATACTATCGGGCATTCCGGCCCACAGGCATGCTGCCGATGATGATTGAGCACAAAAAGGTTCCTTTGCATGAGGAGAGGATTTGACACTCAGCCCCTCAAACCATTTCCGATCTTGCTTTGGCTAGGCCGTTGGCCTTCTCATTTCCTTCCCTGTATATATGGCTTAGTTTGAAATCCTCTAGATTTTCTAGTGCCCTCCTTATAGGTGTTAGCCAATGGCTGAGCTTCCAATTAGGGGTCGAGTTGAGGCGAATTGCATTAATCGTTATGAGTGAATCACCCTCCAAGTGTAACTTCCTTGCTCTGATTTCAAGCCCCAGTTGCAATCCAATGAGCGCCGCTTTGAACTCCGCCTCATTGTTAGTACAATCCCCAAGGTGTACAAATTTTTCTGCCAATGTTCTCCCTTGGCAATCTCGAGCTACATAGCCCGCACCTCCTCGACTAGGGTTGCCCTTCGAGGCCCTGTCGAAATTCACTTTGATCTAGCCTTCCTCTGGCGAGGCCCATCTAGTTTCCTGTTGTATCTTGGATTTCAGGTCTTCTTATTTGGTCCTTGTATTTTAGGCACTTTCAACCTGCTGAAAGAGTGTCTCATTGTGTCATCCCAACCAGTGTATTGTGAATCAAATTTTGAGCGCACTTCCTCGTTGACCACCTCTGCAATTGAGATTTCAATCTTTTCACAAAGAGTTGCCACTATCATTTCTTTGTCCTAGAAAATCCTTCTATTGGGTTCCTTCCAGATCTCCCAAATTATGATCGAGGGAGCAACCATCCATATACTGCCATAGAGGGCCTTCTTGTGCAGCAGTGGCCACATATTAAACCATGATAATAGATTGTTGGGCAATGGAAATTGGAGGTTCAATTTACACATGAAATAGTTCCAACACTGCATAGCGAATGGGCATTCCAATAATATATGATCTGCAGTTTCATTCCTGGCCTTGCATAGCACACATCTCCCAAGCCCTTGGATCCCTAGGGTGGTAAGTTTGTCCTTTGTAAGAATTTTCTTCTGAATGTTCAGCCATGCGAATACACTTGCCTTTGGAAGGCAGTGCTTGCCCTAAAGTAACTTCTCCGACCAATTTTGCCTCTGTGTTGCCAATTCCTTGATTCTATAGCCATCCTTGACTTTGTAAGCGCCTGTAGCTGACCCACACCACCTGACTATGTCATCTTGATCAGATGGTGAGAATGTTCTATTCTGCAGGACTCTCAAGAGAGCATCCTTTTGCTCCTGGGGGGCATTTAGATTTTCTAAAGAGTGCCATTCCCATGTCAATACACCATCAGTCAACCGAGGTGTACCATAGTTACTAACTTTATTCCCCCATAGCCTCATTGTTTCTTCTCTAATAGCTTCTAGATTGGGGAGTCTAGCAATAGGGGCCTTTCCACCCCAAAAGTCTGTCCAAAATGAGGTAGAGCGACCATTCCTCACCTCCCATGTTACGTGTTTGGCAATTATATCTCTGCATTCCAGTAAATAGTTCCAAATTGCTGACCCTCTTGGGGGGTCGATGCATGTCATTATTCTTGTGGGATTGTCCAAGTCTAGGTATTTCCTCTTCAAGATCTTAACCCATATTTGGTCCCCATTTGTGTACATGTTCCACACAAGCTTTGCCCCCATCACCAAATTCATCGAGGATGATTGCCTTATTCTTGCCCCTCGTGCCGTCTTGGGGGAGCAAATCTTGTCCTAGGCTATCAGGGGAAATTTTTGCTGTTCGCCCGTCCCACTCCAAAAAAACTTCCTGAAGATTTGATTTAGATTTTCTTCCACTACCTTAGGTATTTTCAGACAGGCCATCGAGTAAACTGGGATGGCCGATAAGACTGCTTTAACCATCAACAGTCTTCGCTGAGGAAAGCCATTTCCCTTTCCAAGTTCCTAGCTTCGTTCTGCAGTTGTTTAGTAAGTTCTCCCAATAGCACTTCTTGTTGATTCCAATGAATAAGGGAGTCCCCAAGAATCTCCTGGGAAAGTTTGCCACCTTTAGCCCCAAAATTCTTGCCAGGTCCCTCTGCAGGCTGGGTTGAGTATTTAGAAAGTACACCTCTGATTTTCTCCAGTTAATGCTCTGCTTTGACGCCTTACAATAATCATTTAGGAAGGTTTTGATTGTCCTTGCCTCTTTCCTGCTTGCCTCTCCAAACATGAGTATGTCATCAACAAACTGAAGGTGTGTCGTTGCATCTAATCCAACAACCACTTTCACCCCTTTCCACTTGCCATCTTGTCTTAATGCCCTTATCCCTCTACCCTTGGCTTCTGCCATAATTATAAAGAGGAAGGGGGATAGGGGTCCCCCTGTCTTATGCCCTTGGAGGAGGCAAAAAAGCCATGCGTTGCACCATTTGTGAGGATAGAGAATTTTGCTGTTGAAATACAACTGTTTGCCCATTTAACCCATTCTTCCTGGAAGCCAAATTTCCTTAACACCTCTGCAAGAAATGTACTATCCACAAGATCACATGCCTTGAGTATGTCCAATTTGAGGGCCATGCTTGGTTCTCTAGCTTTCCTAGCTGAATGAAGAGTTTCATGGGCTACAATGATTCCTTCCACAATGGATCTCCCCGGGGCAAAGCCACTCTGCTCATCCGAGATCACTTGGTTTACGATCCAGTCACTCCGCAATGCTAGAGAACTCCTTTCTCTTGTTGGTCCATGTAATTGTCCCATTTTTGGCTGGAATATCCTGTAGGTGGTTGTTGTCCACAAAGTTCTGAAAATCCTTCTGAACCATAGTTGTATGACCAATCCCACCCCTTTTCTCTTCGTTATTCAGAGTGGTATTGAAATCCCAGGCTAAGAACACCCTTTCACCCCTACGACCTGCTATCTCTGAAGAGAGTTGGCCCCATAGCATCCTTTTGTCCATTGTGGAAATAGGACCATACACATTTGTGATGAACATGTGAAGTCCCTAACTTCTGGTTTTGAATTTTTGCGGTTGTTTATGTTTGATGTTGACTTGTTTGAATGTTCAACTCAGATAATCCGCATAGAATAGGTTACAGGCATGAAATAAAACAATGCTGGAAATATAGTCGGCTCCCACTTGAAATATGGAGAAAAATGTCTTTAAAGACTCCCAACAAAAACATATAGCAGCTATGCCCTCTTTTCTCAATCGAATCTCCTGAGATATGACTCGCCCAACTTCCTTGAGCTCACATGTCTCCTATAGAGGCTCCACAGTCGACCAAAAACCAAGCAGCTAGAACATAAATCGTTTTCTCCAAGAGTAAAGACGTTTTTTACTTCTTTCCTCAGTTCCCAGCAATGCCATGACCTTCACTTGTTGTGCCACTTCCCTAGAATGCATCCAGGGTATTGCCAAGGGGCCACACCTTCAGAATGCACAATATAATCATAAAATCGCTCAATGACACCACATAAACTTCAATTAATGGCAGTCATGAAATATGAAATAACTTTGATATCCATTCCCAAAATGTCTCCAAGTCTACTTTTCACAATGAAGATCACTTCCTTTCCAAGATTCTGAAATCGTTCCAGCTAGGGGATGGTCTTTCACACCCGAATCTGGACGTTGGAGGTCTTCAAACCCTAGTCAAAGAAGCTCGAGTTCTTCTCGTGAGAGATACATGTAATTTTTCAAAAGGTGTTGAATGAAACTCCCTTTCTCTCTTTTGTATTTTTTCCTCATACATAAGTGACCCCTTTTTTCTATAAAGTAACATTTCAAATATTTCATAAGTCACCTTTTAATTTTTACTATTCAAAAGTGACCCCTTTTTTTTACAAAGTGATATTTTAAATATTTCACAAGTCACTTTATCAAGAGATTTAATTAATTACTCAATATCACATGTTTTTTATTAATTCGAAACTTAGGCAAACATTAAGTAATTAAATAAATGATTCCCTCCATTTCAACATTAGCCTCGAGAATTAAAAGGCTCAGTGAACTTCTGAAGTGCTATCGAGAAGGGGACATTACAAAACAGTTGCTCATTGTTTTGTAGACACTTAATTTTAATTGTCATCCAATTCTTGTTTTCTGTTATTTTTTACCCATAAACTGATAAGGGATTCCATTGTATGCCCAAACCTCCAGAAACTCCTTCAGCTTCTACAAAGGAACCATTCCACTATCTCCAGTTTTTCAGCCTCCTGCTACTTTCGTCCTTGGTTAATTTGGTCTCCTGAAATAAGAAAACATCTGCCCTAGATTGATCTATTTGGCGCCTAATTTGGTGCCACTTGTTAGGGGCATCAATGCCCCTAACATTCCACGAAATGAATTTCATGGTGCCTCGGGAAGGATTACATCCTTCCCTGTTCTAAGCTTCCTTTGGCCAGCTGCATTAGCTGCAATTACCAACTTGGCTTTGTTTGATTTGGGACCTCTTTTTTTTTTCTTCTTTATGTTGGGTTTTCTAATATTGGAGTGGGATTGTTCTAGAAACCTTTCTTCAATTATCTCCCCCTCCTCTGCAATTTCCCATTCTTCTTCTTCTGAGTCTGTGTCTTGTTCGCTTTCGTCTTCCAACTGTTTCCAATCTTCAGTCACTTCTGTGTTCTTTTCCAATCCCATTTCAGGAGCATCTTTATCTCTTGTCTGAAATGTTGGGGGCATGTGAGCTGTTTGCGTTAACTTTCCTGCCTTCGACTCACCCCTAGACAGTTCAATTATCTGCAGGCTAATGTCATCCTCAAGTGCCCTAGTTGTAATAGCAATCTGTCTAGCTCCTCCCCGATCATTGTTGTCTTATAAGGGCAAGAGGTGGGAGCCAATTCTTGAGCTCTTCGTTCCTCGATATTGTTATCCAATATCTTTCTTTTCTTTGGGCCCTTGCAATAATCTTGGCCAGTCTTTGCATCTCCAGAGGAAGGCATATTATGAGGGGTCACTCTGAGGTTTGCTTGGCTTTGAATCTCCTTTCCTACCCCTTGGGGGTCACTTGGAGAGCTGTTCTTTGGATTTTCTGCCTCCCCCCCCCTCTCCATGGAGAAGCTTCCATTAAAATATTTTCTTGGGAGGCATGTCTTTGGGTGTGAATCCACAATCACTTCCACCCTCTGGTGCCAACTCCCAAGTTTTGTTAGAATTTCCAAATACTTGTAAATTCCCACCCCTTTTGCAATCTCTGCTAGTATATTAGCCTCTGCTTCCCTCTTTCCATTTAGCAGATCCTCATTTATTTTAAGACAGCCTCCTAGGGCATCCCCTATCTCAGTTAGAGCTTCCACACTCCAATACTTTGAGGGGAGCCCCGTTAAGCGGATCCATGTGGGCGTTTTCTAGATTGTATAATTCCATGGATTGAAATTGGGCTCCCAATTTGCACAATGAAAACTATGACCATCTAGGAAGAGTAGCTTACTGTAAACAATTTCCTGTTTGAGGGTTGTATCTATGCATTCAATGAGGAAAAAGGAATTTGGGAGTTGTTGGATGCTTACCCGGTTCTTATAAGTGTTCATCCACCACTCTATTATTTTGTCTTTAGGGCATCCAAGACCGGTCCATTTGACAAAGAGTGCTTTGTCCTTCAATCTAGAAACTCTTGCTTCTATTGTTTCCAGAGGAAGCGCAAATAATTTGCTCCCCAATGGTTTCATTTTTGGTCCTGCCTTTCTTCTCTGCTTGTTGTTGTTTTGCCAGTGCCACCCATGACCTTCTTTTTTCCGGTTCCAGAACTGTCTTGATGGGTTTCGTTCTCCTGGTGGCTTCCCATCCTTGCCATAGGGGGTTGTGCCAAGTTAATTTCCGGCTGAGCTTCCTTGCCTTGGCATTGGGCCATACGTATTTCCATCTCGCGAAGCCAATATCCCTTGGCTCCCCGGGTTCCATCTTTTTGGATGTCCTTGTACCTTCTCATGATTCAAGATTGGACTCGGTGATGATTGACATCCTAGGTTTGCCCGCTCTAGGATACAACTTGCCATCCATTGTGGACCTCTGCCACTCTCTAGTTCGAAACCGAGTCTGCCCTAGATTTCCATTTCTGTCGACGATCCCTTTCCCTTCGATGTGGGGCTCCGCCTTGATTCGGCTTGAATTGGGATCTCCCTTCGAATCTCCTCCCCCCCCATTCTTCCTTTTCTAGATGAGGGGAGATGCATTCCTTTCCCTCTGCCCAGGGATTCCCCTTTTTGCTCTGGTTCTAGCCAGCTCGTGGCTTTGCTTCATGCTTCCAGTAGTTCAGGTGGCATTTGTCAATCCAAGCTCCATTCTCAAAGACCCATTGAGGAGTATGGGTGATTTCCTGTGGCCTGGTTTCCACCATTCCTTTTTCCTCTGCTCGGCATCTCTCTTCGTCGTCTGCCCACCACTTCCCATTCGGTCTCTCTGCGTTTTTTCGCGCTTCATCCTCGATGCGCGCCATTTTTTTTTTTGAAAAGGGAAATATTTTTAATGAAGAATAAAATATAATATTTATTATATTTTATTATTATTTATTCCCACTTATAATGCCAAAATAATTTTATAAAAATAATAATAATAAAGTGGGCCTAGGAGGTGGACGACCACATGGGGAGTTATAAGGCAAATAAAATATTATTTAGTTTCTCTTGGGTGGCCGATTTGTCTCATGTGAGAATAATATTGAAAATAAAATAAAAGAAATAAAATATTATTATTGCCTAGGTCGGCCTTGGCTGGGGCGGCTAGAGGAAAGCTATAAAAGAAGGCATTGTGATTCATTTTGGCATTATGATTTGAGTCTGATTTTGCAAGCTGAGTTTATCTCTTGGCTGAGAGTCACTTTCAGTTCATTCAAGGTGATGCTCCCTTGACATCTAGGGTGTGGAGATGGCCCCATTCCCACTTTGAGAGGTGGATACAATCAGTGTTCATCATAGAGCTAATTGCAGTCATAATTTTGGAGAGAAAGAAGTACAATTTTGGAGAGTCAAATCAGTCTTCTTGGCAGATCGATTTCATCTTTGTGGGACGCCTTCATTGCTGGGCAATTTGCAGCATTCTTAACATAATTGGTGCTGCCCTTGGGATCAGTTTCAGTCATCATTGGAGGGCAATTTCACTTGCTTTTGAAGGACGATTTCACTTGCCCAGGCGTAGCTACAGCTAGCTCGATTTTGGGAAGTTTAGAGGCTTTGTTCATGTTCACTCTTGCTGGGCAAATCGTCATCATAAGGGCGTCCATCAGGTTCTTATTTCAATAAAGAAATTTGTATTTAGTCTTGCATTTGCATTGCTCATCTAGACGTCTATCCAGGTGCTTCATTTTATACTATAAATCTGCATTGAAGTTGCATTTTGCCATCTTAATATGTCGCTGTCATAACAGCACTTTGTAGTTGCATTATATCTTGTAATGCTGGGACATATCATCATCATTTGGCATTGTAAATCGTCTCTCTTAAGGGCGATCAGAACTGAAATCATCATAGCTTTGTAATCAGTTGCATTTCAATATCTATTGGAGTTTGGGTTGCTAGATAAGTGTTTGTAAAAATGTCAGTTTTCTGTAGCCGTTCATTTGACTAGTTGCAATTCATTTCAGTCATTATTTGCATTTGCACACCTCTTTTCAATTGCAATCATTGGCATAAGTTGTTTGAGTCAAATTCATGCATATCATATCTCTATATGTGGAAAAAAACAAAAGAGAAGTAGCTTACCAGCCAAAGGAAGTTTGCAAGACAATTGTTTGACAAAATTCCCAAGCAGCAAAAACACAAAATAAAGATCAGATTTGGCTATGGTTATTTCAATCTTTCATAACTCGAGCCTTCACATTATAACATTTATAGGCCCACTCAACAATTTCCAATGTTGGAAAACAAGTAGAGATCACAAGATTTGTCGATTCTAGTGTCCAAGTGTTGGTTACTAGCCTAGGACAATTGTTGAGATTAAGGTGTCTCAACCTTTGAGTCCTAGCATCTAATTTATTATTTGGCGATTATTTAATTATTTCCAAAGTTTATTGCCTACCAAATTTGTTCACTTTGTGGGACCTATCGATGGGGTGACATCCTACATGGAAGGTGACATGCAATTTGTAAGTTAAAATTGTGGAGGTAGGCGTCCCACTTTGGAGGTCCTAAATTTGTGTCTAACTTGGTGGGTTTTTCCATAAGTTGCTATGTCATGACCTTGACAGACTATGACAACTTGCTATGACAGGTTATGACATTTGTAAGAGTCATGCATGACGGTTTCCAATTCACACTATAATAGTAAGGCTACATTTATGGGGGCACCCAAGTGTGCATTTGGCAGTTGCATGTGTATAAGTGGATTGCATGTTCAGTGGTGGCTAATTTCAGGGAGACTTAGGAATTAGAAAAAGTCATAATTTATGGGTCCTGACTATGACAACATGCCATAATGGAATTATGTACACCCCCTAGGCATGAGTTTTGGTTTTGGCAACTTTTGGCACCCTCTTTATGTTGGAGTGTTATAAATACTTGATACTTTAGTGCATTTGATGTATGATAGGTTGAAGAATTATTGAGATGTCGTTATGTTGCCAGAATTTCTCCAAATTCTTGTAGTAGTGTGAAGGCTCCTGAAGAGCATTGCTCTGATACTGTATTGCAACCGCTATTGTTGAATAATATAGATTGAGTTGTGTGTTTGGAGTGTCTTTTCCCGTAAGGGTTTTCCCACATATACGTGGTGTTATGTGTTTTTATTGTACCTGTTATGTGCATCTTCTTTATTGTAATTGGATAAGGGTTTGAAGCTAAGTTACCGGTTTGGGTTCGGGGACGGGTGCGGGTACGAGAACCCAGTACGTGGGTACGTGAAATTTGTTTTTAGGGGTTTGGGTACGTGTGTATATATATTATATATATATATGTATTATATATACAAAAAAAAAGAGAAATATATAGAATTGTAAAACTAAATCATTTCATAGTATGATACTTGATCATTGATCAATGCCAAATGCCAAAGATAAATATTAAATGCCAATTGATAGTTGTATTTGATTGATTTGAAAGCATATTGGGTACAAAATGGCATCCTCACGTGGAATGCGTTGATGTTGATATTCTTAAACAAAATGAAAATAGAAAATTGTTTTTATAAAAATGAATGTAAATACTACATTAATATATTTTACAAATTTACATCTTCCTCTTTCCCATGAAAATGAGGTGCGCCATGGAGTTTTGTATGGTTTCACAAGCTTAAAATGCGATATTATAGATGAAGACTTGGAAAACTATGGAAACTTGGACTTGGAGAGTACCTGGAAAATCAATTAAATTCAATGGGAGTTTGAAGGCAATGCCTCCAATGGGGTTGAGGGGCAGCGCCCCTTGTGGGGGTCTAGGGGCAGCGCCCCCAGTAGGGTCGAGGGGTAGCACCCCTCATGTGGGTTTGGGGGCAGTGCCCCCACCGCTAGCACCAATTTAAGGCTTCTGAAACCATACAAAACTCCATGGCGCACCTCATTTTCATGATTTTTTGAGTGGTAAAAAATAATGCTAACAAAGCCCAATTTAAGACCTTCAAAACCACACAAACCGTAAAAAGTATGAGAGGTAAAAATGAAATGTATGTGTTTGAAGGCCTCATATTGGGCCGTTTTAGGGTTAGGAAGAAAAAAAATTAACAAAAAAAAAAGTTTTCTAATAAAGTTTGGGCCCACATTTTTTGACTTGGCCCATGGGTTCGCTTGGGTTCGTGCTGGGTGCGCACCTTGTGGGTTCGCCTCGGTGCGCGGGTGTGCGCACCCGAGCGAACCCACAGTGCTGGGTGTGCACCCTATGCGC